>SWBF01000054.1:0-186950 GCA_023848595.1 Aureobasidium sp. EXF-10727
CCACGTCGTCACCGACCGTAGTACTAATCTGCCGTTCAACTGCTTATGTATGGCAGAGCGGACGGGATGCCCAGTTTTCAGCTGACTGTGGCCGTATGTACCAGAACCATGATTCTACCTGTATCTATCGCTCTAGATTCATGGTTGCATTACCTCTAGAACTCAATAACAGTTTCCTCTGGAAAAACAGAGGCACAATCGTGAGAATAAGCAGATTGATAATCATATGCTGCACCGGCTAATGTAAAAGATGACTCATCGACCAATTAGCCATGTGATATCTGCTCGCTTGTGGACAGCCAACGTCGACTGTTCCATGCGAAACAATACAACAAAGGCTTTGTGTACTAGGAAGCCCATACAAGTCCTAGTTGATCAAGAATCCATCAGCTTATAATGGCGTCGTCAACGCTCCTCCCGAATGGCTGTCTAGTCAACATTGGCACTCACAATCTAGCCTTGTACACTCATGGATCCGAACCCAGCAGGCCCAACGAGCCGGTCGTCCTGTTCATTTCAGGCGTGGCAAGTGATGCTTTGAACTGGCAGGCCGTAGTACGACAGCTCTCTCCGTCACTATGCAGCTACACATACGATCGCTCTGGCTACCACAACTCCGAGTCTTCACCGCTCGCTCCTACAGCCGAAAACATCGCTCTAGAGCTCTCGCTTCTGATCGAAAAGGCACCCCTAGCTCATCCTCTTATCCTCGTCGGACATTCTTGGGCAGGCGTGCTTTTACACGAGTTCATTGCTCTCAAAGGGACTGCCCAAATAGCAGGTCTGGTGCTCGTGGACGCAAATCACGAGACAGCACCGCTTGTTGTAAATGTCAACGACCCAATTCTCTGGTCCGTTGCCGCCGGTGTTGACGTCTACTCTGCCTGGGGCCTCGAAGCCAATCACAAATTGACATCCGAAGAGTGGAATGCTTTTGTAGCCGCAGAATCGACTGAAAAGTACAGATCCATCGCCTACAAGGAGGACGTCGAACAGTACGCTGCGAGTTTTGACACACAGCGCAAGAAGGAGTTAGGTAAGAAGCAGCCACTACTCGGAAACAAACCAGTCTTTGTGATTGGTGGTATACGGAGTAGGGACTGGAGTGGATTGTACGAGGCAGGCGTTGCCAAAGGCAATGGGACAGAGGAGGAAAGGAGGTATGTCAGAGACCTGATCTCGGGAATTGACGAAAAGATGGCCAAGCTCATGAAGGAGTTCTTGAAGCTCTCGATAAAGAGCGAGCTTGTGTTTGCCACGGAGAGCGGACATTTTGTACAGATGACACAGCCGGAGATTGTTGTTGATGGAGTGAGATGGGTCCTCGACAACCAAGGCGCATGAATTTCGAATAGCAAAACTTCGAGATAGAGTGCTGGCAACAAGATCTCAATCCGTTGGGAACGAGTGACGCTGATCTGTTGACATCTGTCACCTTCAATCACCAACGTCAATCCGGTTTGCTTATCCCACCGCCGCGCCACCAATGTGAAGCTCAAAGCGAGGATGTCGTATGTTCTCAGTTCGTGGTAAGGCATCTGACATTTCGAGTATCAGACTCGAGTCTCAGCATCACTGCGATCACCGAAAAGAGAAGCGAGGTTATAGGATGCACTAGGCTTTTTGTGGTCTAATATGCGGCTTGACCACTATACGTCGGGCAATGCTTGTAAGATGGATCGGTAGCATTTACACCCAGCCCAAATGACACGTATGTTATGCAGATCTTCGGTTCGACAGAACGCCCGATGATAAACATATTTGAAGCCTGCCCACGCTGGTTTCCTCGTCGAACCAACTCCGCAACACCACTAAGAACATCTGGCTTGATATCGATTCAGCATCGCAACCACTAAATTGCGCAAACAAAGAAGAACGAAAAGACCGCAAAATAATCGAATATGGCTTCTTCAGATGATGGCCAAGATTTGTCTGGACCCGATACTTGTAAACATCCGGCAGTCCCATCTCGCGACCTTGATGCCGCAGTCGAACGATACAAGAAAACGGCTCAAGCAGTAAACAAGCGTGAGCTAGCCGCATTCCTGGCCGATTTCAGGAAGCAATTCGAGTTTTGCTCCGAGGACGAGCGTCTAGAAGGCTACAGCACAGAAGCAGAATTCACTGCACGAGCGTATCGAGAAATTTTCCAGGATGATTTCCCAACCCCAGCATCGTTTGATGGCGAGGTATCGCTTGCTGAGGATACCAAGACGGTCTACAATCGAGACCCGCTTTGTTTTGTGGACGATTTCCACGCCCCTGTCATCCCGCCAGTAAGCAAAGAGCTGGTTGCTCTGGGGGTGGAGATGATAAAGAATGGCGTGCGTGCACAATGTGGAGATGCCACGCTCGAGCTTCCAGTGGATTGGTCAATGTTGCTACTGTTGACGAACGGCATAATGTCCGCGGGTCTGCCATTCAGGACAGGATATATCCACCATGTCTACCCCGTGTGGACGCGTGTAGACGAGAACGATCGCATCCAGCTCGACGAGCACAAAGTCGAGATGTGCGGGGCTCCAAGTCAGCTCCGAGACGCGCAACGTTGGAGTAGGTATGAAGGTCTGGAGGTCAAGGCAGCATTCAAGATTGGAGGTGGAGGTCAAGAGAACGAGGTGAAGAACGCCACATATCGCGATACCTGGTATGCCTACTGCAGACAAACAACACTTGCAAAGACCTCGGGAAGCGACAAATCAGATGCTACAACTGGGCCGCTTGTATGGCGCATCATCGACCGTACGGATCAATACTCGGAAAGCTTCGTAGACTTGAAGGATTACGTCGATTATTGGACCGAGTACATTGAGAACACACCAGGCGGAGAAAATTGGTTCGCAGCTTGATGACGGACGATAGCATTCGATTGTATCTTCAAGAAACGAGCCGTGAGCTGTAATGACAGAAGATGTATGAAAATGTGAAATTTATACGTGAGCTTAGGTAGCGTAGCATGACTGTCAAATGCTACCCATCTACGAACGCAGCAAGAATAACCCGTAAGCCGCAATTGCTTCGCTAGTGGGGCATGAGTGATATACCGCATCGCCCGATGACAAATATAACAGAGAATGAAGACCCAGGGACAAGATGATCAACATCAGCCTATGACGTTCAGGCGAAGACCAGAAGGCCCAAGAACGCTGGCGTCGTTGCTGCAGTAGTGCTTGGAGCGCAAGTGTTGTCCAGAATCCGGAAACAATCAGACGGCCAGCCAGAGAGCCAAGACTAGCTTCAGCAGAGACGAGTTGATGATGACGGGTCAGGATCGGAGGCGTATCCTGGAGGTGTGCGTAGTAGGAGCGGAACATGTACAAGTCGTGCATTGCGAGCAGCATACCAAATCCACGACGCACATGTGCGGTTAAGACTCGTGATAGCTTGGAAGTCTGCAAAAGGCCCACAAGGAGTGTATCCCAGCCATCTGCGGTTCTCTGCGTCGAGTAGCCTGGTGTTGCATGATCTGTGAGTGATCGGCCATGTTGAAGATGGAGGATCAACTTACCTTCAACCACATGGAACGTAGATGCAAACTCGGTCACTCCCCTCGTGCAGCTGGACTCTATCTCAAGCTCCAGAACGTGGCGCATCGTATCGTTCACCCGAAGCCCATCATAGTCAGGGAAGCTCCGATAACTCGTCGACAGAAAGCAGCGGTGCGCTCGACTGAAAAAGCGGATACCACCCGCTTCAGGAAAAGGCTGCCATACAGCTTCCTCACTGTACTCATTAGAGACACTGCGTAGTATGCTTGAGTTACTGTCAGAGATAAACATGATGGAGAATTCTTACCTAACACCTAGTCTGACGAACGATCCAGTCGTGTCTTCAAATCCCGCTTCCATGTCGACGACACTCGTCCTATTGGGCTCAACTCGGATGAACTCTTTCGATGCCGCATTACGGATAACGATAGGACCGCCATCTTCAAGGGACTGAGATTCTAGACCATCATTGAGACTGGTATCAGCACTTCTTTGGAAGAGCCACGGTGCTATGATTCAAGAAACTGGGCATCAGCAATTTTCAAAGATCTAACAAAGGATGAAACATACAGGCAATATTGATTCTGTCTCTGAAAATCAGGCGGTGACCTGGTACATGATCAGGAGCTGTACCGTTTTCGAGTGAAGGCTGAAAGTCTTGTTCTGGAACGAAAACACCGGTATCGTCATCCCAGACCTGTTCATCAGTCCATAGGAAACCCACTTTTTGGATGTAAAGACTGTACGGAACCATGGTACTCAATTGGCTGCCAGGTCCCCAAGTCGGAGCTTGTGGCGAATTTCGCAGTTGTCTGCGAAGGTTCGGACCCAAGAAACGGAGATTGTAGTTCCCACCATACGACAGCTCGGACGATGGCATTATGACAGAGAGGATGGTACACAGTGCAATAAAGTGTAGAGACAACATCCCTATCAAGATAAGATCGATAAGTTAATCCAAAGCCTTAAGAGTCAAGAAGTGATTACATTTTCGAATACATACCTACGACGCTGCAAACTAGTTTTAGAGTTTCTCTCATCTGAGCATTCTTAATCAGTCGAGGCCAACACTCCGGACGCACTGTGTTCACCAACCAAAGATCTGCTCGGGTCCGCAGCTCTTTTCGAGAAGATCACTACTGCCGCGGCGAGACACATGAGATGAAGCAGAATGCTGTCAGCATACTGCATTGTTAATAGACATGGCAGCACCAATGAGAACTGTAGCATCGCCACAGCTGTATATCCATGCTTCCGGTCAATTAGACTGAGGGCAATGAGAGCCACCAAAGATAAAATCAAGTTGCCAATGGTATCAGACGTTGCGAATGTCGAATATCTCGGGAAATGGTCTCGTGCATATGCCGAGAAAAGGAACGAAAGCGGCGGCAATGTTTCGATGAAAAGTTGTTTCCTCAAATAAAAGTCTGTAAGCGTGTGGTGAATTTGCTCTAGCTCTGGGAGCTGGGCATCATGATAATGCAGCCCGAAGACCATCAAGAAGATCAAGCCAGGCACGATGTGCTTAAGTGACCTCATCGTGGCTGTGTGAGCAAAGTGGTTGGAGTTTGTGGTGTAGAAAGGCTCAGTTCAACCTGTAAGGGCGTCCCATGGTGTATGAAAGTATATAGGTTAGGATGCCTCGGCCTATATTACTTTCCGGCGCACCATACTCCGTATAGAGTATGGAACATGTTGGTCAAGCACGGACACCCGCTTCGTCGAGACCCGGGCACAAACTAGATCGTTCAGCAAGGCAAATTCCAAGACTCTGTTTCCTAGCTGTGTAAGGCGTGCTAATGTCAGCGCTATAAGTAGATCAAGTAGATATCTCTTCGAGACCCCTCTCCCAACTACAAATATCCATGAACACATGTATATCCAACCATCCATGGATACCTTATTGCAAGAGTACGAACCACCCAAGATTCCGAGAGAGTTGTTGGATCAGGTTGGAATTTTGCTGTAGACTCAAGTATTCCTTGGCGGCCGCGCTGACATCAGTCGTCTGCCAAGCAGGTGCAACTATGCCTAACTAGGCTAGTGACACTGGCCTTGTCCAAACGACCCTCCATGAGATATCCATTGTCTATCGAGTCGTGAGCTCCTTCCAATCCATATTAATATAATGATATAATACTATGGATTTTTGACCGGATGTCCATTCAGTTTCACCACCACCTTCCACCCGACTCGAAGGATCTAGTCTCATTTACAACGTCTCGGCTACGAGCATTATTAATTAAAAGAAAAAGCAGGGGATAACTAAGCGCTAATCCAAGCATCTGGATTGTCGCTGCTAAGACCCATCAAGACTTTTCCCGAAGGTGTTGGCGACCATCTAATATCTCAACCACTGGTCACCTGAGCTTGGACGGCGTCGATCGGCCCGTACTCGCTATGCTGAGCTGCGGATATTCCGACTCGGCTGCTTGTTCAGCACCGTGATATGATCCAATTGGACGACGAGGATGCTGTAATTTGTATGGATCTACGAAAAACGAATAGCACAGGAAGGTGCGCTGATACTACTGAGACTCCGGGACGTACGCGAAGGACGGCTTTGAGATGAACCTGAAGGATGCAACGCGAAAGGAGATATCAAAAGGCCTCTCGGTAGGAATCTCTCACCGGTCGCAATGTTGAACATGTTTGCACAGCGCTCTGCGGTCTATATATATATCATTCTTACTCTCTCTCTGGTCGCCGACTTCCTTCTTCATCCTCTACCGTTCGACCTCCCATCGAAGGACACTGCGTCAAGGATGAAGACGCACCTCACTGGTGGCCTTGTGGCCCTTTTTCTCCTGCCATATGCCACAGCAGATGATCATCCTTGTGACAGCAACAATCCTTGTGTCGAAGGCTGTTGCTCTAGTACTGTCAACCTTTGCGGTTACGGACCCGACTACTGCGGCAAGAACTGCATCGCGAAAGCTAGTTACCAAGGCTCTTGTGCTCACAAGTCAGAGTGTGATCCTGGATACTTTCCAGGCTATGGCACTGTATGGGGTACCTTCATGCCCTGTTCCACATTTACAATACGTTTCTTGGCAAGCTAATCAACATACAGGAACGACATATGCCAACCAGACGACATGTCCTCTGAACGTCTGCTGCAGCGAGTACGGCTTCTGTAGGTATCCAACTATCACTGCCAAAACACTGGCCTGCTGACAAAGCTTTAGGTGGAACTACAAGCGACTTTTGTGGTACAACTAGTGTCACTGAGCCATCCTGCGGCGGTACCTCCTCAGCCAAACGTACTATTGGGTATTATGAAGGCTTCAGCCAGAATCGGGCTTGCGACGGTAAGACAACCCATCCTGTATCCATCCAGACATCTTGCTCACACCCGAGATAGTCATGTACCCTGAACAGGCAAGTTCTCTACATTGAGACCAAACGAGGAATATACTAACAACATCAGATCCCCATAGGTGGCTACACCCACATTAACTTTGCTTTCATCTACGTTGATCCCAACACCTACAAACTTGCGCCGATGGCAGAAAACCAAGTGGACCTCTATAGCAGGACAACCGCTCTGAAACAGCAAGATCACGACCTACAAGTGTGGTTCTCTATCGGTGGTTGGGATTTCAATGACCCGGGCGCCACTGCCACTACTTTTTCCAAGCTTGCAGCATCCACATCTGCGCAAGCTGCGTTCTTTGAATCAGTCTATGAGTATATGACAACTTACGGATTTGATGGTATCGACATCGACTGGTACGTTTCTAGATATTCCTAATTTCCCAGATCCCGTTCTGTATCTGATGATCTTGTAGGGAATATCCTGCCACAAGTGATCGGAGCGGTAGTCCAGAGGACTATGACAATTATGTCACATTGCTTCAAAATCTTCGACAATACCTCAGCTCCAAGGGATCATATGGACTTTCGATTACCATCCCCAGTTCATACTGGTATATGAAAAACTTTGATATTGTCAACATAGCCAAAACGATCGATTGGGTATGTCTACCAATTCCACTGGACAGTACTTGTTCCGTTCTAATTAAGAGCTGTTTAGTTCAATATCATGACCTATGATCTCCATGGTACATGGGATTCTCCTGCAGACCACGTGGGGTCGGTCGTGTACTCCCATACCAATATGACCGAGATCAAGCAATCGATGGATTTGCTCTGGAGGAACAACATTGATCCCTCAATGGTCAACTTAGGCCTTGGCTTCTACGGACGAAGTAAGCTTAGAGCAGCCAAGTGGCCCTGAGAAGAAGAGAAGCTCACATTACTAGGCTTTACCTTGTCGGACTCGTCCTGTAAAGAGCCTGGCTGTCCATTTTCTGGCGGTGGTAAGTCAAGCCTACTTTTCCTGCTGTACGATCTTGTCAACTTATCGGTATGACCCCTACAGGTACCGCTGGCCCATGTACAGGAACATCTGGCGTGCTTTCCTACACGGAAATTGAAGACATACTCAACGATGCATCACTTGGAGCGGTCATGACCTTAGACCCCGTAGCAGCCGCCCAAATCGTCACCTGGAACGGAGATCAATGGGTAAGCTTTGACAACGAAGAGACTTTTGCTAAGAAGCGCGATTTTGCCAACTCGCAATGTCTCGGAGGGTGAGTAAATGGTGGTGTATCTCTTATATGTGAGACTTGGTTTGACCTCAGTTTACAGCACAATGGTTTGGGCAGTCAGTCAAGATGTCGATGGTGCAGCTATAGGTAAGATTGGACACGCGTCACTATGTTCGATACTAACATGGGTTACCAGGTGCACTGCAAGATATCTCTACCTCAGACCTCTATCCAGACGGCGATAACAATGGAACTGGGGACGTCTATGTCGACGGTTCTCTATGGACCAACCCGACTCAAGGTGTCTCTTGCTCTCCGCCTTGTACTCTTGTCCTTCCTCCATACCCTCTGGGATCTGCCACCACGCTCACCTGGCCTGATTACACTACTGAGATTGCTTCGAGTTCCGATGGCACCGTCTATACCAAGACCACTACGATTGAGATACCCGATTTTTCGATTACAGGAGTACCTTTCTGGGCCGTTACTGTAGCTCCAGCAGACACCCTATCAGCCACCTTTTCTCCTGAGCAGAGCATCACGCCTCCCGCCGTAGTTATAACCCTTCCTGGTACTGAAAACGCATGGCCCCCTGCTTCTGTCACCGCTCAACCCACTGATCAAACCACTGCTGTCACCACCACTAAGGCTGCTGTAACAACTCCCGCCGCCGTGCAACCGGGTGTAGTTTCCAACTGCAACGATTTTTACTTCTCGACAGACAAAGACAGCTGTGCCTCTATCGCGGAGGCATATGGCGTCTCAGAGACCCAGTTCATCGAGTGGAACCCTGCAGTGGGATCTCAATGCACAAATTTCTGGATCGGAGAATACTACTGTAAGTCTGGTCAATTCTTGGACTGCTCATGGATATGATACTGACCGTCTGCATCACAGGCGTCGGAGTTTCCTCCGGTAAACCAGTCTCTACTCCAGCGGCTGTCCAAAGTGGCGTCGTGTCCGGCTGCACCAAGTTTTACTTCTCAAAAGATGGAGACGGATGCCAGAGCGTTGCGGATGCATACGATATCAGCGTATCTCAGCTCGAAGAATGGAACCCGGCGCTGGGCTCGGGCTGTACAAACTTCTGGATTAGCGAGTATTACTGTAAGTGCATAGGATTAGCACGATGATTGCGCAACATGTCGCTGATGTTATCTAAAAAAGGCGTTGCTGTAGCCTCGATGACAGGCGGCGGCAGCACTGGTCATAAAACCAGGACGAAGAACCCTGTGTTCTTCTCAACGTCGCATATGATCACGATTAGACCACAAGCGACGCACGTAAGCATCAGCAAGCTGCCCCCGTCGCCGGTCACCTACCATCCAAAGGAGACCGATACCAGGTGCAAGACCAACTGTGGTACGCACGACTGCCTCCTGTTCGGTTGTGGTGGTGCATGCGGCCTTTTTGGCTGCGACGGCGGATGTGGTCTAGGATTCTGCGGCGGTGGCTGTGGCCTCGGCGGTTGTGGTCCGGGTTGTGGAGCTGGTCAGTTGAACATGATATACGGTTTGTGAATAATGTGCTGAATCTTCCAGGTAAATGCATCGGCAACACGGGCGGCTGCTCAGGTCCGGACTGCGGCGGCGGCGAGAGCGGCGACGATGACGGCAACGGCGAAGATGAAGGCGGAACTTGTGATGCTGATCTGAGCCCCGAGTTTGGACTTTGCGAGTGAGTGACTGATATTCTCCTAAAGCAAGAAGCAGCGCTAAATCAAGGTGACACAGCAACAACAACTTCCCTCTGTACAACCCGGGAACTGGCAAGATCGAATGTTCTCCTCAAGACGAGGCCAATCTCCTGATGTCGGCATGTCAAGCCCAGGCGGGAGACGACACGACCAAGACGGATGATATAATCGACGCCGCGAAGCAATGTTGCCCATCGACCTCAAAGCGTAGTATCCTCGACCGTCTCTTCAGACGTTCGAGCCCCGGCTGCCTGCCTGCAGCCCCACCTGCTAATCCGCCTGCTAATCCGCCTCCCAACGATCCCAACGTCTGCACATCGACGTACACATGCAGTGGCCTCCAATTTCCAAATATCTGTGCCAATGCTCGATCTGCGATCGAGGCGCGGGGTTATTCAAACAGAATGGTTCGCCAAAGCAGAGGTAATCATAACACCAACTCCTTCTGGCAGAACAAGCCGGGTAGCAATTCGCCCGGAAGAAATGCCGGAAGACCGCGCACCGGATGGGCTTTGCAAGGTAACATTCCCCACTGGTCGAACCTCGTCACAATATCTGATACTGATTCATGTACCCAGGCTGCAATGTCGAGGAGTATCCTTTCGCTTCCGGCCGTATCCCCGGCAGTAACAATGTCCTGAGACTGGTTCCCGAGGCTGAGAATACTGCCCACGCCGAGGATTTTGGCGATTTCTATAATGCATGGGACTTGGACGCTGGTGACAGTACACTTCCGAATGATCTCAGAATGATCAACGGCAGGGGTCGAAACATCGGTGCTGGTTTCTGCATTGAATTCGATGCTGATGTGCACGACGCAAGCACCACCTGGGGACTTTCTCTCACTGGCTCAGCAAATCCGAACATCTGCGGTGTTCCATACGGTAATGCTTTCCTTCTGGTGGGGGGCCCTCCGGGTAATTCACTCGTGTGGGATCCATACTTTGCGGGCACAAATCTCAAGACGTACACCGCGACATTCCCTGGTAACAATATAAGAGTGTCCACGCTGCCACCGCAATACTGCAAGAACCCTTCGCCAGGCTTCAAGGCTCTCGTCAATGGGCAATGGTCCACACAAGATGCGGCTGGAAACCAAATCGGAGCTGCTGCACCGCCACCAGCCCTCGGAACATTTTGCGAAAACGTGCCCACCAGCAATCTGGGTAGACGATCCAAGGAGCGTGCTAGGGGTCGAAACAAGAAGACTCAAACAGAACTTGGTGGCATTGAAGCGCACGTCTTGGACCTTGTCAAGACCCCGAGAAATGCTTCGGAAACCACTGGTGAAGAAGGAAATTCCTTGGCTCTGGATTCTCTGCCCGGTTTTACCGGGGAGATGAGTCCAGGTACAAAAAGGATTCGCGAGGGGCTAGCGCGAAGAGACACATCTTCTGGAAGTTACAAGGACGCCGCCGTCTACAACTATCTTGGAGGTGCCTGCGCATCCAACGATGACTACGATCCCTGCTACTGGAACGACTGTGCAGGTTATTATGACGATGACAGTGGGAACAGTGATACGCCGTCTGCGACAACTTCTGCGACAGCTTCTACGATAGCCCGTCCGACCACTACTGCAAGAACAACCAAAAGCCCTACAACTCGTCCTCCTACAACGACGGCAGGTCCTCTACCGACCAGTTTCATCGACTGCACCCACCATGATCAAGATCCAGGCGAGGGTGTTACCGAAGCATACTGTGTATGCTCTGGATCCACGTTTACGGAACAATTCGCCAGCTATGTCACTCCGATAGAGAGCTGCGCCTATACAACGATGCCCACAACAACATTTAATCTCGCCACGGGCCTTGCTACGAGCACTGACAAGGATTCATGCCAAGTCTGTACGCTCGACAACAGTAACGAGCAGCATTGTACGAGTTTGAACGACTGTACACCAAAATCAACGCCGCCCCCTCAACCCACCGAGCGTTGTATCACCGCCCACGTTATGCAAACGAACTGTGGAACCGACTGGGTCAACGACCTGATGGGCATAGAAGTATGGGACAACGGTGTGCGTACCTGCCACGGGGTTAACAGCCACACACTCGCATCAGACAGAACAACATGGCCTGGAACATGCAACCCAGGCTTCAATGCCAATGTCACTGGCAACGGTCAGGTGCTGAGATACACAGCAAGCGACGGATACACTACTCAACTTTCCGCTTCCGACATGCATACCGTCGTTCAAACATGCGGCTCGGTTGGCAAGGCAGAAATCAAAGGAAAAGAGTGGGAATTTGTTTTCGACAACGGACATTGCCAGAACTGTGACGTGGCGAAACTGTGCGATTGGACTTTCTATTGCCCGGATTTCAAGGGAGAATGTCACTAATGGCTTCGAGAGATATGTTTTCTTTGCTTGCATACAGCGTGTTGCTGAGCATGCACGACAAAAGAAACAAAGTCGTTGGGTAGAGTTGGCTAAGAAGGCAGGATGATGTAGCTAAGTCCTTTTTTTAGGCAGTGCGTAAAGGCATTCTTAGGTTGGATGCAAATAGCATTGAACGAATCACAAAACAAAAAGAGACTCAAGTCGTAGAGCACGAAGCGATGGAGAGTTCGGAACTGGTGCTGATTGGATGTCAACCGAAGTTCACGTGGCAGCTGAACCGTGAAGCACAGACCGAGGACAACGTGTCTTCGCAGCTCGTGGAAGATATGTGGCGTCTAGAAAATCAGACTCACGGGTCGCTATTGAGTGCAGAAACCGAGGAGAAAAGCAAGACTGCAGATAATATGGCAGCCGCACATAGAGATACATGAGAAACACTCGTGTAAACGCCGATATCAGTTTTGGTGAGTGCGTTGGTATCTGACTCTTGTAAGTTCGATACAGTGCTGACTCGAGTGGTCATCTTGGAGGCACGGGTAATTAGTTTGCGCCGCAGAGGATCAGGCGCGATGACCATTCTCGCAATGAGGAAAGTCCGCCAAGAGCGGCCTGCAAGGGTGGTACAATATATAAATGTTTCCGCTATCTGTTGTGCCTCTAATTTTGCTTCTCTTCCGATAAGACACCTGAAGACACCTTTCCTCGTCTTGAACGCCGAAGCCTGGCGCCAGCATGGTATCGTCAGTCTCGAAACGTGCAATCTTTTTCGTGGCAGTGGCTATACCATATGCCCTCGAAGTTCTGACTCCGGGACACTTGTACCATGATTCAAAATGGCAGACAACTGTAGTCGCATTTCTGGCGGCGTTCATACCAAGGTTCATATGGTTGAGCATCATCTATCCCTTCTACTTCAGTCCTCTCCGCCACCTGCCACAGCCCAAGCAGACCTCCCTTCTGTTTGGTCAAATGTACCGCATCTTGACCGAGTCCATCGGAAGCCCTCAAAGTCAATGGATGCGGGAAATCCCCAACGATGGACTCATATACTACAGAACCTTGTTCAACACCGAGTGGCTTGTTCTCACGACCCCTAAAGCACTCTCAGATGCCCTGACCACGAAAAGTTATGATCTGATAAAGCCGCCGATCATTGTTGGCAGTCTCACTCGTATCTTGGGTGCCAGTGGCATCCTTCTAACGGAGAATGAGGAACACAAACATCAGCGCAAGAACCTTCTCCCCGCTTTCCAATATCGCCATGTCAAGAATCTCTACCCAGTGTTTTGGGAGAAAGCTCGAGACATGATCTTGGCCATTGACAAGGAGCTATCTGAGAAGAAGAGCGGTGGGCCAGATCCTTCCAACATCGTAAGCGTGGATCATTGGACCTCGAGAGCCACCTTGGACATTATCGGTCTTGCCGGCATTGGCAAGTCTTTCAATGCCATCGAGGACGAGACCAATGAACTGTACCAGAGCTACCAGACCATCTTTGCTCAAGATCGTCAAGCACGTATCCTCGGGGTTCTCAACACTTTCTTTCCATTCTGGTTGGTCAGAAAGCTGCCCTTCCCTCGCAATTACCAGATAGTCAAGGCACAAAGCATGCTGCAGAAGATGTGTCTGGATCTGATTGGCCAAAAGCGAGCAAAGTCAGCTGCTGCCGAGAAAGAAGGATCAAAGGAGAGTTTCGACGACATGGACATCCTCGGCATCGCCTTGAAGAGTGGAGGGTTCAGCGACCAAGGGATTATTGACCAGCTCATGACTTTCCTTGCAGCCGGTCACGAGACAACAGCGACTGCAATGACATGGGCCTTGCTAGCACTCTGCAAACATCCCGACGTCCACAAAAAGCTACGCGAAGAATTGCAGGCTGCAAACCTTCCCAACATCAGAGATACCGAAAGCCAAATTTTCGCAGAGCAGGTAGACCAAATCGCGTACCTCCAAGCCGTCATGAACGAAGTACTCAGAGTCTACACGCCCGTCCCGGCGACGTTCCGTGTCGCTCAACGGGACACGACCATTTGCAACCAGTTTGTCCCCAAAGGCACAATGGTCCTGACTTCCTCTGTCGGAACAAACCATCTGCCAACGCTCTGGGGCAACGACTGTGATGAGTTCAACCCGGACAGATGGCTTGATGAAAGCGGCAGAGCGAATACTTCAGGAGGTGCCGAGAGCAACTACGCAAACATGACATTTTCACATGGGCCTCGTGGTTGCATTGGTGCGAGCTTTGCAAAGGGCGAGTTTGCTTGTTTGTTAGCTGCTTGGGTTTTGGCTTACGACAGTGTTCTCGTGAATGAAGATATGAATGTCGAGAAAACTCCTGGAATCGTTTCGAGGATCAAGGATGGGCTTGATGTCAAGCTTACGCCTTTGCAAACTTGATGAGATATCTGGTCGGGATCATTTTTTGATGCTTAAAATGGCGACATAAATAGACTAGATGTCATGTGTTAGAGGATAATTGGGATTGTATCTGCTCCAAGATTCAGACTCATCAATGCCTGTAGCATCAAAACGTGCAATGCTTGGCTCTCCAGATGGTCGTGAATCTGTAGCGGAGAAGGATAGCAGCGACTGCCAAGAGATAAGAAGGATCTAATCAATCGAATTACGGTTTAGGCAGTCTGAGGACGGCGACTTCGTACATTCCTTTCTTCCGTCCTTTGATCCTCCTCTTCTTAAGTTCAGATCATGGCATCGCCATCGTCGCAGGCGCTCACCAAGCGCAATGCCGAAAGCGCGCTTATGCCGCCCCCGCCGGCGCCAAAACGAATCAAAAGGCCATCTCAGGTGGTCGACGAAGATGTCTATACCGACGCCCTATCACACATCATCGCCCGCGACTTCTTCCCTGGCCTCCTCGAATCCGAAGCACAGCAGGAGTACATGCAAGCCTTGGACTCGAACAACAATGACTGGATCCGAGATGCTGGCCGTAAATTGCACCAAGCCATGACTCCTGGCCCGAGAGCTAGAAGAGGCACCAGCTTGGCGACAAGTGCCAGCCAAACACCGCGAGGGTGGCAGGGCGCCACTCCATCGAGAACACCGAGTGTTGCTCCCTCTATGGCAGCCTCCGAGGCATCAAGGTCAACAGTCGATACCTCGTTATCCTTGGGCGCATTCCAGGCCAAATACACATCCGAAGACAACGAGTCATTCAACGCTCTACTCGATCGCCAAAACCAGAAACGAGCAGAGAAATACGCCTTCATGTACAACGGAAACAAATTGCCCTCGAAACAGCAAATCGCTCAGCAGAAACTGCTCGCTCAGAATACCGCCGCCCCATCGACAGCGCTGGTCAAACGACCATCTCAAGATCTTGACGAGCGTCGTGCAAGCTATGATTCGTTCCCAAATCGCCAGGGCCCTCGCAACACCTTCATGTTCGGTCCAGAAGGCGTAGAAGACACGCACGAGACCGTCGCGCAAGCCGCCCAAAAAGCCTCCGTGGCACCACCAAAGGCAATCTCCTACATCTCGACCCGCCTGCCCACCACCTCCTCGTCAGAAACCGAGTCCCAAATACCCGCGTCCCCCTCCATCTCAGCCATCGACGCAGCAATAGCCGGTCGACCTCGCCCCTCCGACACCTCAACGACCGCCTACAGCGGTGCCGAAACCCCACGCGTAAATGGCTACGCTTTCGTAGACGCTACACCTTTACCCCACGAGTACCCCGGCCAACCTGTCTCGGAAGCCCAAGTCGAAGCCGAAGAACGAGCATCCGCACTAGCACTCCTACCCTCCTACGACCCAGACGCCGACAACAACCCCTTCAAACTCCAAGCCGCGAGCAAAAGAGAAGAAATCCATCATCGCCTGGTCGAAAAATCAAATGCCGCGAGACGGAAACCAGGAGGAGGTGGACGATTGGATTTCTTGAGGGGAGAAAAGGGACAAGCGAGGACGCCGACTCCGAAGTTTGCTACGAGTCCTGCTGTCGGGGGCAGGACGCCGGGGGTCGGGAATATGACGCCGGCGGCTAGGGCGTTGGCTCAGAGGATCGGAGGTACGCCGGGGAGGAGTGGAGGGTTGTTTAGAGGTACATCGAAGAGCTGGACGCCTACGCCTAGGGTGAAGAAGCCTGGTGTTTGACGAGAACATGAAGTATATGCATTTCACGAATCTAATGAATTAGAAGGACGTCAGGGACGAGATATCGTTGATCTTGAAAATGATATGATGACGCCAGCTAGAGTATAATGACATGCTCCAAAAATGAACTATTTACACTCACAGCCATTTCAAGATCGCATCACGGCACATCAAATGAATATCAATGCCATCTCTGCAGATTGAAAGACTCTTCACATGATTCAGAAGGTCGTTAAGGGATCCCATGAGAGCAAATCAAATGAAAAACGGGATACAATTCTGACCGGATCAAAACGACAAGAAGAACAAATTGTTTCTTCCACTTTCTGCTCAATCGTTCCTTCTTCTCCTTGCGCTTTTTCCCCCTCACAAGACGCACACTTCTGCGGCGCACTCTCTGCAATGTTTCCACTAATTTACACAGACCGAAAAACGCCAAAATCGCTATGCAAGCTCACACACCTCCCAAATCCCCCGACAAAAAAAAACGTAGAATAAAATACACGCCATCCCGTTCCCCAGACCACAGATACATACCTCCGTCTCTCAGAATCTCTAATCGTCGCCTCTGAGCCCGCACATATCAGTGCCCAGCCAGTAATCCAGCCACGCAAAGATGAGCCAATACAAACTAGCATTCTTCCAATCAAAGGCTCCATCATCGGTGCGCGGGACGGCAGAGCCTATCACATCGCCCTTTGTGCCGACGAAAAGGTTGATCAGCGGCCACGAGGCCAGCGACGAAGACACGGATTTGGAGGGTTCGGCAAAGGCCAGGTCTGCGGGTTTGAGGACTGCGCGGGTGGCGCCGGGGATGCGCATGGGGCGTTTCTGGGCCGGAGTGGTGGGATCGAGTGCTGTTGTTTTTGATGATGTGGTGGCGAGGTTTGTGGTTGAGGAAGAGGATGGTGCGGCGGTGATGGTTGCCGAGGAGATTGTGTTGGACGAGTCTGTGGGTGTCAGGGTGTCGCGAGTGCTAAAGGTGGATGGCAGAGCTGGGCCGTCGATCTGAGCGCCGGCATTCGAGTATGGGATGGCAGCGTCGTTGGGAGGACCAATGCCGCGGAAGGGTTCAGCGTAGACGAGGAAGCCGTGGATGGGGTGGGGAGAGCAGTGGCAGGCCAGGTCGGCGGCTTCGGGGCTGTCGAAGGTGACTTTGATCCAGTGGTCTCCGCCACGGTAGGCGTTGCGCTTGCGGAGAGCGGCTTGTGAGAGGGAGCGTTGGGCGAGCTTTGCGCGGCTGTATGTCAAGCTGTGGTCGTAGCGTTGGTGGGGGGGATGGCGGTCGTAGTCTTCGTAGACGATGCCGTTCGAGATGCGTTCGTAGTACTCGATGGCAGCCCATTGCGAGTCTGGGCCAAAGCCGTACAAGATGACTTCTGTGGCTTCCTTTGCTGATGCAGCATCGCCTGCTGCTTGTGAGGCTTGAGCTTCGTTGGGCTTCTGTGTGGGCTGTACTGGATCCTTTGCCTTGAGCTCGTCCTTGTACTTGGCAAAGATAAAGTCCTCGGTCTGCATGTTTTCTTGTCGCACGACATCTTCTTTCCGTGCTGGAGTTGCCGTCTTGCTGCGCGAGAAGCCACGACGGCGTACTGAGCGTCCAAATGGGCCTTTTTCCTCGGGCTCGCGTCTACGGCCTATCTCTGCGCTGAGATGGGTTAGTTCGTGTTGGTACTAGAGCTTTTTCAGACGAATTGAACGTACTCGGCAAACTCGTAGCCCCATGGTAGGCGTTTGCCAGAGGCATCAAGAGCTCTCTCGCTCTCGGGCACGGCATGGACTTGCATGCCCCCGCGCATCGAGTTCATGGTGCCGCTGTGTGGAAGACGTGGAAGATTGGGGACGAGAAAGGTGAGCAGCGAAAGCGACAGTGACGGGTCTGTGGAATACTAAGCCTTTCCTCTCCTGGATGAGACACGACCGTGTGGTGATTCTGTAGACGAATAAAGTGGTAGTCAAGGATATCGATGTCTTTTCACATGCGCGCGCGCCCAAGCAAAAGCGTCACCTCCGCAACCAACACCGCCCGAGCTTCACTGTTTCTTGGCAACTCCATCATCCGCAATCTATACCATTGTCCTTCCCAACCCCACAAGCCTCACACGACCCCAAGGAAAACAACAATGGAAGAAAACCGCCAACGACAAGCCGCAGAGCTAACCCTGCTCACAACAATGTACCCCTCCGAGTTCTCCTGGCGCACATCCCCACCCCCAGACCTCGAAACATCAGCCATAACCGCCGACCCAACCTTTACCTTGACCATCCACCGTACCTGACCACCTCTGTCACGCCAAAACCCCCAGCCCTGGCTGATTTTCAACAAAACACAGCCAGCTACGCCCTCGAATTTTCCCTTCCAAACTCGTACCCCGATCCCCAAAAGCCGCATGTATATCTGTCCTGCGGCGGTGACGTAGCAACCTCGACCCGCAAACGCGCGCGAGCAAAGTTGGCACAACTGGTCGAGGAGCAAGAGCCCGGCATGGAAATGCTCGATCTGATTGTGACGCTATTTACAGAATACCTGGCCGAGATGACTGAGACCACATCGAATCCAGAGCAACAGCAAGATAAAGAGGATCATCACCATCACCACGCGTCAAGGATCAAGCGAGTGGTGATATGGTCGCATCATCTGCTCGCCACCTCGAAGCGAAAGGACATTCAAGCGTGGTCCAGGGAGCTGTCGCTGAGTGGCTACAGTCGTCCGGGTCATCCTGGCAGTATCTTTGTCGAGGGCGATGAAGACCAGGTAGATGAGTTTGTGCGTCGTTTGAAGCAACTGCGCTGGCAGGCTTTGCAAGTCAGAGGCGAAGAGACTGCTGACAAGCGTATTTGCGGTCCCGGCGACGGCGTGCTCGAAGTTGAAGGACTGGGTGAAATTGCAGAAGCGCTCAAGAAGATTGACGCTGGCACTGCCGACCTGTTTCTACAAGCCATGAAGATTGCAAAGACAGATTAGCACGACATGACAATAGACTGAATGTTTTGAAATGTGCATTTCTGATTTGAAAATGAGTACGAAAAGGACAAGACGCAGTGCTACGACTGTCTTGCCTCGGTTGTGTGATGGGTAGAGAGGAAACGAAAAGCAGAAAAACAAGACATTAGAGGCCATGCCTGCCTCTGCCAGCCCATTCCCAAAAGAAAAACAAAACCAAATACTCCGTCATGAGATCCCAAAATTCCGAAAGAACAAGCAGACAAAAGACCCAGGAGGTGTGTTCGTAACTCCATCTCAATGCCAGTATTATGCCGCCGAACCGGTTCCAGACCCCGTTGAACGAACAAATGAAAACAATTGGTATCGCTGTTTTGCCTTCATCCACAATTTCAAAAAACAAGGGGAAGCTTTGCATCTTCCCATGATCTACCCTTTTATCTGGGCATGATTCCGACTCTGCGAGTCTTGATCAAGAATGGCGAGGGCATCTCGTCACGTTCGGGATCCCACAGAGGCTCTCTGTCGAGAGACGCCTTTGTCGAGACCTTGGGTACCTCGATGCTAGATGATGGGCTGGGAATGCCTCTAGCTTGGGCCAGTTCCACCAGGGTGCGGCCTTGGATGCCTTGTTGCAAATTGTTGCGGTGAACGGTCTTGATCATGTCTTCGCCCTTAGCGCTCTTCTTGGTGGCCAACGCCGTCTTAGAGGGCTGGGATGGAATGGCGGGTGCTCTTCTGCTAGGGCTGATTGGCAGACCCTTGTTCATGGGAGAGCGGCTAGGTGATGCTGCAGCACGTCTAGTGCTGGGTGCCAGGCTAGGCACTGACTTCAGACGCGACTGAAGCTGTGTAGGCATGGTCTTTTGTCTCGAAACAGCAGGTCTCGAGGGCTGAGCAAGAACCTTGAATGGATCGTTTTCTCTGCTATTGGGCCTCGATCTGATGGGCGAGCCACCGTCCGAGCCGAAGGACTCTTCATCCTCGTTATCCTCGGGGAAAAGGGCAAGGTTGCTTTCACGGGTAGCACGGTCAAACATGTTAGGGCCTTTGAAAGCAGGCTGTCTCAGCTTGCTTCCTTCGAGGGGTGCGTTCCTACGCGGTGACAAGGAAAGCGAAGCGATGCTCATCGGGCTGGGGTCAACCATCTGGATATCCATAGGGCTGGGAGCGACATCGTTTGTGCCGGCGAAGGTCTTTGCACGTGTGAAAGGAGTGCGGTTCGACGATCTCAAAGGCTTGTGTCTCTGAACAAGTGGCGAGTCCTCCAGAGTCAGAGCGTTGAGACTGGGACCTTCTTCGTCGGCCTCTCCTATGGTGACGAGCGAAGACAATTCTTCCAGTGATTGTGTAGGTGTTGAGGAGCGCTTTGGTGGCTCGACGGTGTCTGAGGCCGAGTTCATGGAGCTGGTGCGTGATGATGGCAGCGAAGCAAGTCTTCTCTCCACTTCTTCCTCGACTTGCTGCTCGAAGAGCTGTCTGTAATGGTCCCGTAATCTTTCTCCGGCCACGTCCATTTGGCGGTTGATCTCAAGATGGGCCTTTGTCTCCCACTCCAGTCTGAGCTGCTTGTCGATTTGGTCGTGCATGGACTCTTTCTCAGCTTCCAGTCGTGCAATCTTCTCTTGTGCAGACTTTAGAGCAGCAATTGCGTTCTCCTTTGCGGTAATGTGTTGTTGTAGGATCATGACACCTTCTTGCGTCTTTCGTACGAGCTTGACTCTGGGGAGGTTGAGAAGACTGGCTGTGTCAGGTCTCGAATTGGGGTTGACCTGGAGACATGCAGAGATGACATCCGAGAGCTCTTTGGAGTATATG
Organism: Aureobasidium sp. EXF-10727; assembly: GCA_023848595.1. NCBI lineage: Eukaryota > Fungi > Ascomycota > Dothideomycetes > Dothideales > Saccotheciaceae > Aureobasidium > Aureobasidium sp. EXF-10727. The sequence continues at coordinate 20,969 of SWBF01000054.1, forward strand.
CGTGGTAGTGGAGCAACTTTGCCGAGCTTGATCTTCTGAATGAGTTCGAGATGGGTGCGGGCGTTGAATGGAGGCTCTCTCGTGCAGAGCTCGTAGACGATGCAGCCCAGTGACCAGATGTCCGAGTATAGAGAGTAGCGTTCGGCGGCGCAAATTTCGGGCGACATGTAGAAAGGTGTGCCGACGTAGGTAGAGGCAAAGTCGTGCGAAAGGATGATCTTGGAGAGACCAAAGTCACCGAGCTTGACTGCGTTTCCCTCGCCGAGGAAGACTGGACAAGACGTTAGCTTCAGTGCACGCATGGCTGCCGAGAGAACAAGGGCGTACCATTTTCAGGCTTCAGATCACGGTGAAGGATCATCTTGTGTGCCTGCTTGCTCTTGAGCGGGAGAGCATTTTTGGTCAAGCCGAGGGCGTTGCTGTTGACGTCGGGTGGGTCTTCGCCGTAGTGGCAGCGGTATAGGGCGCTGACGAGTTGTGCAAAGATGGTCCAGACAAACTCTTCGTCGGCGTACTCGTTGCGAGCCTTGAGGTCCTTAATCATCATTCCCAGGTCGCCGTTGCCGCAGTACTCCATGTAAAGGTGCAGGTCGTGCGAAGCCTTCAGATGTTCCTTCTCGTAGTAGGCGACAATGTTGGGATGGCGTAGACCTCGGAGAATATCGAGCTCGGCTGAGAGCTGCTCGCGCTCCTTCTGTGACATGCGGGTGTAACATATTTCTTTGCGACAAAGAATCTGGCAGGCGTGTCAGCAGTGAGGTAGGTGGGCAAGAGGAGAGGGTGGCAGGACGTACAAGGCCGTCGTTCTTTCTGCGGACCTTTCTGATGATGCCGAATGAACCTTGACCTGGGGTGTGTCAGCAAGTGGCAGGAAGTTAAATCGAGAGCAGGACGGCATACCGATCTTGGTCAGGACCTCGTACTTTTCGGCCTCGGTTTCGGCCATTGTGCTAGGAGTGTGAGGGATGTTGTATAGGAATCAACAGAGGCTCAGAAGATGAAGCGACAGAGCGACGAATGAGGAATGACGGGCGAGAACTAGGCGCTAAGCATGGCCAGAGGGCTTCGAAGTGGGAAGTGGGAAGCAATGTGCAGTGTGGGAGAGCTGAGCCCAGCGGGAAGCCATGGACAAAAGTGCGAGCCTCTGCAGTCGGTGTTTTCAAAGGTCAACACTAACGTCCGCCGGGCAACCGATGCCGACCGGCTCGTGCATGTCGCGCTTGCTGCTGTCAGGGTCCACGCTGCTGCACGGCGTCATTATAGTGGGGCTCCGGCACCCGTATATGCGCAGAGGTCATTGCATCGACCAAAAGAAAATACACATGTTTCCAAGGCAGAGACGCCATGGTCTGTGGTCAAGTCCGAGTCGTGTGAGAACATCCGAGTCGTGTGAGAACATCCAAGTCGCCATGGTCGTCAAGAAGCATGAGCTCGAGGCCGCCCTGTATGCCGAAAAGCAGCAGATCCACAGCGGCCAGCTGAAAGAGGACAACCCGCTCGATACTAGCGACGCCTTTCGTATCTTTTGTGAAGCGTGCAGGAGGTAAACCACCCATGGCCGCTGCGCAGGCTGTTCGCGTACAAACTAACCCTAGTCCAGGGGTGACTTGAAAGTGTGCCAGGAACAAATCTCGGCTGGTGTCAACATCAACGCAAGAGACCGCTACGACTACACGCCCTTGATCCTGGTACGTCGTCATCCAACCCGCTGCACAGTCCGCCAAAGACGCCAACGACTAATCGGCTCGATGCCCAGGCCAGTTTGTGCGGCCACTACGAGGTCTGCCAACACCTTCTCGAGTCCGGTGCCCTTTGTGAGCGTGATACCTTCCAAGGCGAACGCTGTCTGTACAATGCCTTGAACGACCGCATTCGCAATCTGCTACTGCAGTACGACTTTTCCAAGTCGACCGATCCTTTGCAGCCACTCGCTGCCCACACAACATCGTTGCTCTCTCGATCAGACCCCAAGACGGCCGACATCGTTGTCACCACTTATGACCGGGACTTTGCCTTGCACAAGTTCATTCTTGCTGCACGTTCTCCCTACTTTGCTGAGAAGCTCGCCCATCAGCCAGATACCACATTATGGAAGCTGCCGCCGAAGATACCTTCTCAGTCCTTCAGTTCCGTCGTTCGTTATCTCTACTTGGGCGAAGCTTCCGCCGAGCTGAGCGAAGACGAGGAAGAGCAAAAGGCCATTCTTGCTGGCATCGACAAGCTGGGCAAACAGCTCGAAGTCCCTACGCTGTTTGAGACCATCATCGATGGCGGCGACAGGCGCATGGCCAGGCAACGTAGGACAGAAGAGATGGCGCGTGGCCGAGATCAATTCGCTACTTGGTTCCAGGCCAACGTCTTACGACACAAGGTCCACACCGATACTGAGAAGGCCGACCAAGTGAAATGGGACAGAGACAATGCCATATTCGCCGACGTGTTGCTCAGAGCTGATGAATCAGAAGAAGATATAGCAGACGAACCTCATCCGATACAGAAAGAGGTTCGCAACACCGAGGGGCCCTTGAATGGTATACCTATCGGAAACTTCTCGTCAGGACAGGCCTCGACAGAAACTCTCACGCGCAAACGCAAGTCTGTACTCTTCCCTGTGCATCGAGCCATGTTGCTGCGATCCGAGTTTTTCAGCGCCATGTTCTCGTCGAGCTTTAGAGAAGCTCAAGAGTCACCACATTTGCACATCATTCCTATCGATTGCTCGCCTCAGGTTTTGGAGATTGTTTTGACCTATCTCTACACCGAGAAGGCAGATTTCTCGCTAGATGTGGCCGTTGATGTCCTCTTTGCTGCCGATCTCTTGTTTATCGAGAAGCTGAAACAGAGGGCTGCAGTCATCATATCTACTCTCGGTAACGGTGGTGCTTCTGTGGTCGAATCTGAGAACCCGCGAGGCGAGACAGCTATCGAGGATGTTATAGATGTCTACGATATCATCCGTGCCGGCTGGGATACACGTGTCCATCGTCTCGAAGAATTTGGAGCTCGATATATCGCCTATCGGCTGGAGCGATTCATTGATGACCCGGATTTTGCAGAGCTGGTCCGGGAGAGTGCTTCGAGAATTAAAGGCCGTCAGGAAACGGATACCGTCGAGCTTATCGACGAGTGAGTTCACACCTTGCAACGTAATACGACAAAGACGGTTACTAACTCCTCTTGTAGTATCCGCTACTATCTCTCTGATCGATTCCGTCTGAGAATGGAAGACTCGGGCATAGAGCAAATGACTGATGAGACAGAGACACTGGATCCTGCCGCATTGCCTGGCAAGGATGTCTTTGATCCCAGCGAGGTCATGTTCGCTGAGGATGAGGGTGTCGATGTTCACTCGGGTGCGACACCCCCACAAGACTTGCACGACCACGACAACAATCTGATTATTCGCACGCTGGATGGAGAGATTGCTGGTGACGAATTTGCACAAGATGCTATCAACTACCAAATCCTTCTTGGCAAGATCGACAATCTTCTTGACAAACTTACATTGGATGCCTAGAGTGGTTCTGGACACCTTGGAAGTGCAATATAGAGTGGCGATAGATTAGATACAACATATGTTGCATTGGATCTGTTGATGTTCTCTTGTCAATAAACAGACTTTAGGCGTGCCATCATAAATAAACACTCGCGTCACGCACAACATTGAAAAGCACGACGACAAGTTATGACACTTTCATTCTGGATGCTGATCTATATCTTCATGTTGTTTGCAGCTAACGTTTGAAAATATGTGACTCGTGGGAGTCAGATATGACTTTGCGATATAGCGCCAGGACTTGATCAGGGTTGCCCCATAGACAAAATTGCCAGATGTTTGCTTTGTTTGATCATGCTCCTCAAGACGCGCCTTGCTGTGCTCTTTCTGTCCATCAGACATCAATCGAACATTATTAAGATACGACATGAAGTCGGCTCAGCTACTCACTACAAACGAGATGGGATGACTGGACTCGAATTTGTACAGAACAGATGATGCGCCCGATCAATCTCGGCTATAGACCATACCTTAATCATGTCAACCTCTGGGCAGCACCACTTCTGTTTGCTGTGGATCCACGATGATAGCTTCTCCGAAGAGACGGTAGTCTTCAACTCGGATCGCGTGGCTCTCGACGAAGGATCTCTGTGTAAACTTGCGGCTTTGAAGAACTCAATATCAACACATGATTTCTCCATCAGCACGCCAGCCTTGACTGCAACAAGGCCCGAAAACACACCAGGAAAGACGTCTCTGCGCCATGGCAGCAGAAAGTCCGTCAAGTATGCATCGGACATGGAAAAGCATGCAGATTCTGCGAGGTCTCTGGTCTTTGTGGCTCGCGACATGACTCCTGAGCAGAAACGAAAACAGCCTAGGCTTCAGATATCTGTCCATAGCAACGCAGCGACTACCTTCGGCTTCCGAAACAACATGCAGGCAATTGTCCTCCCGGTATCTACAGACCGCTGATAACATCGTCGAGCTTGACTGACTTCTCTGTAGGTGTTGGAGGATGTGCACTCTGCGTCTCACGTAGAGATCGTGTTTCGCGACCAGTATCTCGCGCGTTCAGACATGTGGAGGCTAACAGTAGCAGTTCTAAGCGACAGATCTGTCTATAAAGGGCAAACGCTACTCTTTATGGGCAGCATCAAGGTTACCGTGAAGAACATCTTCGTAGACGGGCAGAAGGTAACTTCGGCTCTGTTCTCGTCAACAACCAAGCCCATATTCCGCAGCGAATCCGCCAAATATATGATCTTCGTACAGATGTCTCGCGAAATGTGGGACTTTGACGCCGAAGGCTCCGGCGAGATCATGTTCAACAAAGTCATCAATGGTTTCCTACCTGACCTGTTCAAGCGGTGGCAGAGACTCAATGTGCATCACTTGGTCAGTATTGTCATGTTCACTCGACTAGAGTATGAACAGGGTGTGCTAGTTCGTCGGGATGAGGATGCATACACGCCACTCAACAGCGGACGCTCGCCTGGCAATAGTCGTGAACATCGAGATTACTACCGAGTGGTCACGACTGACGCAGCAAGCAGTCGATGGGTTGACATTCTTTACAAGCTCAAAAGGGAGTTCAAGGTTTTCCTGAAGGACGTTTCTGTTGTAGGTGGCAATGATGCCTACGGTCCACCTCCGGAAACATTGGCATCAGTCAAAGCCCGTACCGAAACCGAGTCTGTGATTGCTGGCCAACCCACTACATCGGCACGAGGCAACATACTAGAAGCGATCAACCTTGCTGCATCACAATTCGCCAAGGACTATATTGATCGCGATCTTGTACACACTGGTATCTCCTTGTGTATCGTTACCCCAGGCACGGGCCTGTTCGAAGTCGATTACAATATCCTCAAACTGACAACTGACGCTCTTGTTGCAAGTGGTATGGGTGTTGATCTTGTGTCATTGGCTCGAATGCCACTCCATTCTGTCCCTCTGTTCAGATACAGGAGTCCTCATATACTTCCGGGCCTTCCAGTCGTGTCCGATATTTATACGTTTGAGGGAGGAAGTACCCCTCGGCAGGCGGGCTACCTAGAAAGTCATATGGCCGGCACTCCTAGAAGTACAGGCAGATTCATGCGAAGAGCCAGTAGCCATAATAAGGAACAAGTCCCAGGTACATTGATGGAGTCTGGAGTCCAATGGAGCTACGCCTTACCGCATTGGATTGACGTATCGTTCTGGACGGGACATTCTGACGAGGAGCATCTTCGAACCCAGTACGGTTTGAATTACAAGAAGAAGAAAGGCTCAAAACGAAACGACCCGTTCACCACAAGTTGTCGAATGTACGAACTGCAGATGATGGGTCTTATGGAGACCGAGATGAGCGATATCGCAATTCCGCTGATGCTACCTGGGTACGCGAATACTGAGAGGACTCGCCAAGCACGACTCCATCTCGAGCCTGCACCAAACGAGGAGCTCTCGGGAAGCTATGGCTCGACGCGATCGTTCCATGGGTACATCGGTGGCTCGCCAAAACACCACGACGATGACACCCACATGAAGATGGACATGCCCACTCGCAAGGAGCTAGTTGATTGGATGGCTACTTACGACAAGCAAGTACCCTTCAGAACGCAAGACTCTCCTCCAGTGAAGACAATCCTGGACCAGACTCCCATCGAGTCATCTCGAGGCAGTCTAGACACTACCGTGAGATTCAGTTCTTCACCCACAAAACCAAGAGGCAGCTTTGCATCAGACCAATTCAAGCCTGGTGAGAGTCCACGGAACGCCGGCTACCTTGCCAATAGATCACCGCCTAAACGCGCTGTTCTACCGGCGAAGACCGACCAGCCAAAACAATCATCAATACGTACTACGAAAACCATGCCTAGGAGAGCCCCAATGCCACGCCAGATCAGTTTGGTAGGCGGTTTAGGGACAGCAAAATCTACCGCCAGTATAAGCGTCAGCAATGAAAGTGCTGGACTCAGCACTCCAACGACGGAATCACCTCCCACACGTACTGCTCCTAAAGCTGGCGCAGGTGGCCTATTCTCCAGTTTGACACAACAGCTTTTGGGCACGTTGCAACGAAAGCCGTCGCAAGCCAGCCTTGCAAGGACCGATATTAGCGACTCCAGTGACCGAGCGGACTCGGAAAGAGCAAGCACGGCCCAACGTAGCAACCCGATTGCTATCAGGTCCAACTCGGTGGTGTCAGAGCAAAGAGAAGATGACGAAGATTCGACAAAGGCAGAAACCAATCGTAAACCAGCAGCGAAGATGCTTGAGGATATCGTAGTTCGTGACGTTTCAAAGGTAGGACGTCAAAACGCCAGCATGTCCGACTCTGCACCCGACACTGTTGCGGACAAAGCCGACTATCACCGAGTTTTGTCGCCTTTGACCGCCATCTCGCCATGGCTCACAATGCTCAATCCTTCAAATCCGAAGAAGCACAATATGAGCATAGCCAGCCAGTTCCGTCGCTGGCAACACATTTTCCCAAAGCCAGTACCTACTTCCGTGATGAAGTGGAAGTCCTTGTGCTCACCAGCGTCTCTACCGTTGACTGCAGAATACTTCCCCACGGCAGAACAGCTGCGGAACGAGTACTCAGAGTCACCTTATAAGATACTGCCTCTGGACGATGACGAGTCTTCAGAAGCACCCAAGACCAGAGAAGCCTTGATTCGGGAGCTTATCGCATGCAGACTATCGCATGGCTTCCAGATAGTCGTTGGTCCAGCGGCCACAGAGTTCGCGGGTACTAAAGCAGCTTCTTTGGTCAAAGTGTTTGACAAGAACTACATGGCAGAAGATGGCGCTACAGTACTGATGACTGTGGGCAATAACATTCACCTACTTGTCTGCACTGAGAGTGGTGAGATCGAGGTACGAAGGTACAACAGAAAGCCCGTGGCAGAGGTCGAGTATACCGGCGCTGTAGACCCAACAGTGGCGTATCATCCATATATCCGTACGTATCTCGGCAAAGGGTACGAGATGCGGCCCGTCATCTTCAAGAACCCGCGACCAACATATAACTGGAACGCGATCGACCATCATCTTGCGGGATACAAGCAAGACCACAGTTCGCAAGACTTGCGCTTCTGGAGGGCTCGATTTGTGCTCATTCCTGTTGATCACAAGATCAGAAGCGGCCAACTAGGCTTCGTCTCTGAGAATTCAGAGGAGGAAATTCGCTTAGAGGGCATACAGAAGCTTACGCAGATATGGCAGCGGCACCGCTACATTCCGCCAGAGGAACGCCGTTTCCAGCAGTCCCTGCAGCAGAGGCGCAAAGATCCCAACCCGTTGGCCATCGAGTACCACACGCATGACCCGTCGATGATTGTACGAAACCATGCGACACTGCTAGCTGAAGCACTGTCTCAAGACGAGCCAGGCCATGCACTTTTTGCAGAATCCGAGCTCTACCACACCAACGACTTTGACATGCAAAAGCTCGCACAACATCTGCAGGCAGATCCTCCTAAGGGCATACCTGTGGCTGACCGCAAATGGCACTTCAAAACACATTGGAAATGTTTCCGAGGCGATCATCTTACTAGCTTCCTCCTCGTGAACTTCAAGGACATTGACACAAGAGAGGATGCAGTCAAGCTCGGAAATGCTCTCATGAAGAAAGGCCTCTTCACACATGCTGTACAGAAACACCAGTTCAGAGATGGCAATTACTTCTATCAGATTGCACCTGAATATCGAACCACACCATACCCGGAGAACAAGTCGGGATGGTTTGGCATGGCAGGTCGATCGATCCCTCCGACACCTATGCATGAAGGACCCAAAGCATCGCCAAAGTTCTTACCTGTAGACAAGACACGATCGCCGCGGCTCGGCCCTGCAGACAAAGCGCGGTCGCCATTGATAGGACCATCTGACAATGCTCGCCCCCGCTCCGATACAGACGAAAGCAAAGACTCGGGTAAGAGTGCACCCAAGCTAGAGTCAGCCAAAAGGCCAAGTCTCGAGCTGAGTCGTAGCTTGCGATACGATGTCGACCATCGCAAGAAATCGTACCGCCCTGAAATCATCACTTTGCATTACGACCGCATCCACAATCCAGACAACTGCTACCACATTCGTCTGGAATGGATAAACGTCACAGCCAAACTTATCGAGGATGCTCTGGTGTCTTGGGCGACGAGCGTCGAGAGGTATGGGTTGAAGCTAGTCGAGTTGCCCATCGCAGAGGGTCACGCCATTTTCAAAGTGCATCCCTTCAGACGACCCTACATCATCAAACTGGCTCTCCAACCTCCCAAAGGCACACCCAAGCAATACCTAGAGGCCGGAACCACGGCCTACGAGGAAACCTACCCCTACCAAAGAGCCCTGGTCCGCAAATTCGACTTTGTGCTCGACTACGAGGCAGCCAGCACCTTTGATCCAGGCGTCGACGTCAGCTACTCGTGGGGCAAGCCCGAATACCAGTACACGCAATTCATCCACAAGTCCGGGGGCCTGCTCATCCAAATCGACGGCGATGGAAACTTGATGCTCACGGCAAACAGACTCTGCGTCAACCGCTCCTCCACCGGCCGCGAAGCCTCCAAATACGACCTCGCGCGCCGCGAAAAGCGAAACTTTTCCACGCCCGCACCGCCAGCTCATGCATCACCCTTCCTCAGCGCCTTCAAGCAAACCCCCAACAACGAACCCCAAAGCATTCTCTCCAAAAACTCCTTTACCGAAGCTTCCGTGGAACCAGAAGTGGTAGCCCAAAAACTCGAAACCTTCTGTAGTGATGCGGAAAAGCTGCGTGTGTTTTATGAGGATGCGTTGAGGGTGAGTCAGAGTCCTAGTCCGCATTTGACGCCCAGGCAGACGCCGAGACAGACGCCTGTGTTGGGTGCCACGAGTGCGATTCCGCATTTGGGCTTGCCGCCGAGTATTAGTCTTAGGAATGCTAGTTATGTGGAGGCGAGTCCGAGGATTGGGTTGAGTGCGAGTAGGAGGTCGAGTGTGCAGGGCTTCAAGTCGTTCTTGTCCGAGTCGGGGAGTCATCGTGATTTGAATTGAGGGGGTTGTGGTGGGATTGCTCAAAGCTACATGGTTGTATAGAGGACGAATTGTCGGTATTGCTGGATGATCTTACTGATGCACATGAATGTGCCAGTATTGTTTCTCGTCATGTCTGTCAAGTGCCATACAAAAGGCAATAATCCCAAACAAGTTTTAATATGTAAAAGGTTGGCATTCGATTCGATACGCACCCACAACATACATACACTTCTCTGTCTAATTTTGGCACATCTTCACATGTCAGAGATACAAAAGTCACTCATGTCGTTCTTGGAGTCTACTGGCCACGCTCCTCAGTCGGAGATGCACAGTGCGGTCTTCTTTGGACGACTGCCGTCCTCTCGTTTCGGCACCAGGAGTCCGGTTAAGCAATATATAGCCCGGCTCGGCAATACCGTCATCATGCCCGTCGCTTCTGATGTTGGATACTTGTTATCTCAAGAAGCGATCAGGGACGAAATTGTCAGCGTTGTGCGTGGATTGTTGTTTTCTATGAGAGCACATGCGATGAAAAGGCTGTGAAGTTTGACCGGTTGCAAGAGAACACTGCATATGTTCAGATAAGGTAGTGCTTTGCTTTCGGTGTATCGAAAGAGATGCCTGGGTCGTAGGTAAACAAGCCACTGTAACACTACAAGTAAGACGCCTGTTCATTTGCAAAAAGACCTTTATCCACGTCCTGGCAATTATAGGATCTGACGCTGAGGCTGGATAGTTGGCGAAATTATCTCGAAGGTAGATCAAACCGGCAGTTTGCATCAAGGCTGTGTTCGCGACAAACGAATCGTCTTCCCCAGAAGCGGGTAAATATCTGGCAAAAGCAGGGCGCGAAAGCAGCGAGATGGGCCAGGTGACCTTTTGCTTGCAACGTGGCCGAGGAGATATGGTTATTGTCGCATATATGTTTTTCAGAGTGTGGGCGCGTGGAAAGCGAATCAGCCATGGCGACAGGGGAGTTGAAGTAATCTCCAATCTTCGTTTGCGGCCATGCGAGAGGGATGCGTGCCCGTCACACGGCATGTCGAGATGATGTGCCCTGCATTCTTGCGGTCTGGAGATACTGATGCCTACCTTACCCTTTTCTGCTGGCGCCTTTTGAGTTTTGATGTGACGATGGTTTACGTCCGGTTTGGATCAGGAGAAGATAAGAAACGAAGTCCTTGCACATCCTGTCATGTTTCGTTTTGAGAGTAGTTGGCAGTTGCGAGCGTCTTCCATGCATGCTTCCTCTGTTCCGCGAGCAGCCATACGTCATAGTATTCCGCACCTTCCCCAGACTAAGTTGTCGGCGACCTCGGCGTCGAGGACAAGATCGGATCGTTGATTTCAAAAACCCGGATACCAGAGATCGGCTTCGAATCCACCAAGACGGTTAAACCCTGGCCGCTAGATTGACCATCCTCGTTGGCAAAGTTCGGGTTCAAGGAGCTGTTCGGGGCTGGCTGCATCTACTCAGCTGTTCAACGACAGGTAGCTGCAGGGTGAAGAGCAAAGAGGAGAGGCTGATGGTAAGAAAAGGCGGCACACCGCAATCCTGCATCAAAAGACATCCCTGTCGGGCCTGTCAAGCCACGCCCGGGGAGCTGGGACGCTGCATCCATAGGGAAAAGAAATAAACAGGTGGTGCTGCAACGCGACGCGATCTCCTTTTTGCACATGCCTCTCCGCATATCGACAGGATCTGCTCATATCGCTGCATTGGACAAAGTCAATTCAAGCCTGGTCCCATGTCCTGACACAGCTCTTATCTTGTGTCCAGTCCTACTCTGACCCCGTCTTCTGTTATAACCTTAACGGCCGCCGCCAACGCCAACAAATTTCGTGGGGTATACCAGTCTGCTCTGGGCTTTGCTTTCCCCAACAACCATCACGCGACACCAACCTCGCTGTCGCCTAGCATGTGCTGCTACGCCCGCCAGTTCCAGTCAACGATCAGATTTTGGTTGGATACCCAGATGTCGGTCTTCAATTGAAGCCTAGCACGCCGTTCATCACACAATTGCCCGCCCAAACAAGATGCACCGCTTCTCGCGCTCTCGTGGAGAATCAACAGAACCCGAGCGCAACGAAGCACCAGTGCCCTCGACACGCAGTCTGTCACTTCTCTTTCCACCTAGAGAGTCCCACGACCGAGCCAACAAGAACACCAAGACTTCTCCGACCACGCCAATTGAGCCTTTGTACGACCAAAACACGACCATTACTTTTCCGCTCTCGCCGGACGACGAGCCCAGAATAATCATTGCTCAAGATGACACGGGTGTCTCGATTGACCGCCTTCTTTTCGACTCACACTGGTCCCGCAAGAGTAATAGAGACAAGTCCGACGATTTGAACAGTCCTTCAAAGACTTTTTCTGCTAGGCCGTCTTCATCGTCCGCCGGCCATCAATCCCCGGCCAGCAGTGGCTTCCTGAGAGCTCAGCACTCCCGTGGGCACAGGTCTACCATTTCCGTTGTGCCAGAACGCAATGGCTCTCCTCCCACGCGTCCGTCCATGCCCCGACTCGACTCGACCTTCGTTCCTTCTACACAATTCCGCCGTACGCCTACACCAGCCTCGCTTGCCGACACCCGCAAAGACATCAACGCTCCCGTGGAAAACACGGCCGAAGAGATGGACTCATGGTTGGATTGCATGTTCGGCAAGGCCCCAATGAGATATAAGGGTCCCGTGACAAAAACCCATCATGTCCAACGTCAGCCGCCGGACGACAAGCAAGACCTTCGCCCAAGATCGTCACCGCGAGCCGGCTTTGGATCGTACTCGGCAAAAGAAAGCTCCCCTCTCAAGCCTAGCTCTCACGCCTCGAACAAGCAAAGAAAGGATGCTTTGCTCATGTGCACAACCTTTGCCGTAAACATACATGATGAAGATCTCCCTGAGCAGTCACAACATACGACGTCTGTTCATGAAGCACGCCGATCGTGTACGCGCAAGAAGCGTTTCAGCACTCCCATCTTTGGCGTAGCCATACTCATACCTCTGGCTAAAAACGATCCATCTCTCGATACTGCTTCTCAAAATAACCTTTTGGAACAGACGGACCCCGTGCAAACCATTCTCGACGACTGGCATATATACGCTCGAGCTTTGGATGCTCTCAGAACCACTGCCTTGTTGCAGATTCAGCAACGACTTCGCTCAAAGGCCGAGGCACTTGTCCGTTCCAAAGCTGCCGTATCACCTACAGTTCCTCGCCTGGTCAAGCTGGAACCGAGCGCCTTCGAACACACCCCACAGGTCCTCGAAATGTCATCTGCAGTTGTGGATCGCATATCACGCAAGTACCAGGTACTACGCGCTGGACCTCAACGTGACTGGAGTATCTGGCGAGACGAGCTGCGAGATTACACACGCGTCTCACAAGATGCTGACTCTAAGAGAGGTTTCTTCAACTTGCACAAAATAAACTTCATGCAAGCCGCGTTGACGGCAGCCTTGAGTGTGGATCTCGGTTGGCTCAGCATCTTTGCTCCTCCACAACACCAGGCTCGTCTACGCGAAGAACGCCGAAAGACCCAAACAACATTTGACGTGGCTCAGAACCGTACTGTGATTGTGAGCATGGATCAGAACAAGGCTCGTAATCTTGTCTTTATCTTTGCAAAACTGTTCCCTTGTCCAGCGTCGGAAACGCAATTTGAGAGTGTCAGGCGCTCCTCCTCGAGCAGTCAAATATCTCCCAACAGACAAGTTTCTGCACTTACGCAGGGCCTGAAGAATGTCGATCATGCTCCAACTCAAAGTCTGGCAATTGATAGTGCCAAAGCCCAGACAAACGGAACCAATGCAAACCAGACGCCGCGTACCCCGACCATATTTGAACCGGTGATGCACGCCTCTCCCAGCACCTCGCCAGCCAAGTCACTGGCTATAAACAACTCAGCATCATCCACACGGAAGTCTAGCATTGTCAGTACCTCGGGTAAGATCGATATATTGGGCAAGGCGACTATGGCCGTACCAATTAGCGCGCCAACGTCGAGCCTTAACACACCCTCAGGCTCTCCCGAGACCCGGCCTGGAACTAGTTTGAATGCTCAAGGCAACCTGATGCGACATCTACAACGCGAAGGCAGCACGACCACAAGCAATGCCAGTACCGATAACACGAGTCTATGGAACAGTTTGCGAAGCAGCACTTGGAGTCTCAGACCTCGTCGTGAATCTTCGCTGACTGAAAGAAGTGATAGCTTTGCCAGCAGCGGGCCGCGCGAGCAACCTGCAAGTATCCTCAAGACCAGCAAAAGCTTTGCGGCTCGCCAAAGTTCCAACAAGCTAGTGCGTATGGTTGAAGAAGTTCATGGCACAGGAGAGTCCGACAAGGCCAACGGTCAACATGCATTAAGAAGAAAGAAGAACTCGTCACGTGTATCGCCAATCACCATGGCTCACAAGACTTCCGCTCTGCAATTCGATCCACCGGCCTCTGACTATGCTGATATTGCCTACACCTACAACCAGGACGAAGGCATCGTTGATGTCGACTTTCCAGGATGTACTCCTACCGTCAGTGCCACCCGCAGTCTTTCACCCAAAGTGTCTGGATTCAAGGTACCAAGTGGCAGAGGCTACTTTCCCCTCCACAAAGTTGCTGCACCTGAGAATAGTGAGCAGAAGCCAGCTGAGGACGCTCGCGGCTTTGCCCGCTACGACAGGATCGCTGGGTATCTAGGAAGCTTCCATCCTGATTTCGCTTTGCAAGCTACCAGACCTTACGCAGAGCTTGTCAACGAGATCAAATGCGCAATGCGGGCTGAGCCGTCGCCTATGGTAGAGCCATCGGAAAATCTCAAAGTCTTTAGTCAAGAAACATGGATCGATGTCTGCTCGACCGTTGTCATGGATGCTGAGGCTATGACAGTGAGGCAGTTGACTCTCCGTCGACGCGTGCGGTACAAGTTGATTGTGCCTGACGATTCACCGAACCTGCCGAGACACGTCGCTACTGCAAACGGACGAAAGCAGTCGATGTGCTCATCAAGTGGCAGTGGATCAGATCAGGACAGTCAGATCAAGGTCATCAAATCAGACGACATGGACTCTATCAAACGCACATACAAGCGTAACGACAACGGAGAAAAGACTGGCTTCCGCGACAAGAGAATACTTAAGACTGACCTCCCCAACGGAGGTTCGACAGAGGGCGAACTCAACAATCATGTTGCGGGCCGCCACTCAATCGATGCACTCGGAAACGTTCCTCCCAAAACGACGGATGGTATGGAGACTCGTTCCTCGAGCTCCCAATCTTCGCACACTAACGGAGGTCGAGTGGACTCACCCATGATGGTCAAGGACCAGTCCACACTCCTCGACCACCGTCCTAGTACTGTCACTGTCGTCGGTGAAGATTTGTCGGAATTCATCGATCATCGCAAGGTCAGCAGCTTCCCTACGAAAGAAGCATCTGCAATGGTGACCGCCACGAAGAGAGTGCCTATTCACAACAAGGAGGGCAAGATCAGTGGTTGGAAAGAAGTCTGCACCAACAAACCCGACGAACCTGGTGTCAACGACTTGCCAACCAGTTTTGTCGAGAAGAGACTTGACAAAGCAGTAGCAGTCGTAGAATGCCAGACTCTGGCCGAAAAGTTCGACGAAGAAACGATCAGTAAGCCTGACTCTGCGGTCGTCACTCTCTTGCAACAAATGCTTGCCACTAGCGAGGCGCGCTCACGCGCACATTCTCGGACAAACTCTGTGCACAGTCGCGCACCCAGTCGCTCCAATTCCATAAGCGGGTCAGGTCTCACCGAGCTCCAGCATGAGAGCAAGAAGATCATCGAGGATGCGCTTGAAGGTCTTGTTAGTGCTGTGGCATCTGACAAGTACACATCGAGCAATGCGTCTTCTGGCGGGTTGTTCAGCTTTGCCAGGAGTGCAGTGTCCACACCCGAACCTTCGGTCCTTCGGCAGAGCATCTCCAAGTGGATGTATGGAGATGCTTGAGGTACATATCATTGTTTGCCCTTCTACAGCAACTTGCTTCATGTTTTGACGTTTGGCGCTGTATTTTTTGTCATGCTGGACATGGTCATATTTGTCTTCTTCGCGGGTCAAGTAACACGCATCATATAGATCTTCGTTTCTGTCATCGTTAGCGATTCATTCAGCTTGCTTCTGCACGCAGCTCAATCGGCTCGTACGTATTCAATACTTTCACCATTGTTTTTCGCTACCATCGGACTATACCTGACATACGAGAACGACGTGCAGTCTAGTTGTGTGTCAGCAATTGAAAAGTGTAGTCACATGTACGTTGCGTGCTTCTTTTATGCTCGCTGTACCTTCCGAGTCTGTTTGCGGAAATAGATTTCCGGACAGGTGGGGGCCACATGCTCCAACTATATTCTCAGTGACTCAACGACTTCTTGGATGGCCACCGTGAGTGGCTGCACGTATAGGTTTGTGTATGAGTAATACGTCCTCGGACAATGGCCTCCAGGTTCAACGTTTCCACATGGGTTGGATGTAGGGCGACGATGGCAGGAACTAGTGACTTTGTATCCACCAAGGTCGTAATTGCCCTAGGGAGCAGATTTGTAAGCTCTTTTGTTGCTTCTTCTCTTTTCATGTGACAAGAGTCCAGCAATTGAAAAGGTCTGTCGGTTATCTACATTCTCGAGGCATTCTGTCCTTGATCAATTACCGTCATGTCGGCGTACACTTTCGGAGCTGCTCTGGAGCTCACCAGCTCCCCAAATCTAACATCTCCGCCTGCTGCGAAGAGAAAAGAGCCTTCTGGACATCAATCAGCCATTGAACTCCAAAACTACATCCAGGAAGTCCAGGTTCAGCACTCACGGCATTCAAATGGGATCACGGCTGCTGCTGCACATGCTCCTGGGCAGACATCAACGACAACAACAAAGACACCCAATGAGCTTGAGATGAGCCGACCGTCATCGCCGAGTCAAGTCACTGAGGTGGTGCCGAGCTGGGGATTTCCTTCCATGAACAAGTATCGCGTTCTCGCGGCTTGTGCAGTCTACTTTGCCAATGGTATCAACGATGCTTGTAAGTCTGATGTGCCAAGGCCATCCCAAGGCAACTCGATGATCTATGCTGACACAGAGATTAGCTGCTGGTGCTTTGATTCCGTACATGGAGAAACAATACGATATTGGCTATGCGATCGTTTCGTTGATCTTCATCACGAATGCTATTGGCTTCATCACTGCTGCATTCTTCACCGACTTTACGTTGGAAAAGCTGGGTCGAGCAAGAGCATGCATGTTATCCGAGGCCATGCTCATAGTTGGATACGTTATTATTGCTTGTACGCCTCCCTTTCCAGTGGTTGTCATTGCGTAAGTCATACCATCACGGCACACTACTAGCAGAAACAAGATACTGATTGCGTTCCAGCTTTCTTCTGCTAGGGTTGGGCCTGGCTCTGAATCTTGCATTGAACAATGTCTTCTGCGCCAATCTCGCAAACTCGACCGTCATCCTCGGTGCTTCACATGGCAGTTATGGTCTTGGAGGAGTGGTGGGTCCCATCGTAGCCACCGCTTTGGTCTCTAGAGGCATTCTCTGGAGTCGTTTCTACCTCATCACACTTGGCCTCCGTGTGATTTGTTTCTTCTTCACTGGCTGGGCTTTCCACAACTACGAGGCCGAACCTTCGGCCCTCAAGATGGGCAACCGTATCCCGCGCCGCGACGGCGAGATCCAACCCACCAAGCTGCAAATGATGAAGCGAGCGCTCCACAGTAGAGTCACCGTCTTTGCCGCCCTCTTCATCTTTTCCTACCAAGGCTCCGAGGTCAGTACATCCGGCTGGGTAATCTCTTTCCTCATCGAAGCCCGCGGCGGCGACCCGGCAAAAGTCGGTTATGTGACCGCAGGCTTCTGGGGCGGCATCACGCTAGGCAGATTCGTGCTGTCTCATCTGGCACCCAGGATTGGCGAGAAGCGCTTCGTCTACATTCTTACCGTCTTGTCCATTGCGTTTCAACTCTTGGTCTGGCTTATCCCTAACATTGTGGGCGAGGCTGTCGCCGTGTCGCTTCTGGGCTTGCTGCTGGGACCCGTGTACCCGTGTGCCACGACCATTTTCACCAGGCGCATGGATAGGGATGTGCAAATGACGGCGTTGAGTTTTGTTTCCAGTGCTGGGAGCAGTGGCGGTGCGGTTGCGCCGTTCTTGACTGGATTGTTGGCGCAGGCGGTGGGTACCTTTGTCTTGCACCCGATTTGCATCGGTTTGTTTGTTGTTATGGTGGGATGCTGGTATGCGATACCCGACAATGTCAAGAGAACGGAGTGAGGGGTGTCGGGTGATGTAGTGGTAGATGAGTATTTGTCGTGTACTTGCTTTGCTCGACGTCACGGCATCACAGTAACACCAAGACTCAGCAAAACATAATTTGACAAGGGGAAATAAAACGATTAGTGGTGAGTTGGATGCTATTAAACATTATTACTGTGCTTCCTCTCTCCTTTTGTCATAGTCCTTTCCCACCATACTTTTTTTCTTTTGGACACCTTTTTCTCTTGTCTTGCATCCAAGCAACTCTTCTTTGCTGTTTTCAGCAAAGCAATGATCGTGTCCAGAGCAAGCAGATCCAAGTGAGAGAAAGAGAACGTTCCAGAAAAGTGTGTGCAGAAAGGCAGAGAGAGGTCAAAGAGAGTGAAAAAGAAAAGCCGTCGATTTGATTGCGCCAGCCATTGCCCATTATGCATTAGGTGTGGGACATTATAAGAGTCCCATCCTTGCTGCACCATCCCTTACATAGGAAGAACCCAAGCGATGAAAAGGGTCATAAGATAAAGAAAGTCGCGAGAAAAAAACGCAATGTGGGTATCATAAAAGAGCAGGAACGATACGCGGAAGAAGAAGCAATAAACAAAATGAAGAAAGAGCCACCAACCGGTTGTCAGGGGCAAAGGATCTAGGGAGTAGAGGTATATGCTCAACTCTTCTTGGATGTGCAGGTGAAGGCCATGATGTTCCATGCCAGTCGTCAAGAAGAGCGTCCAAGCTGTCTAATCGAGGACGTAGAAGGCACGACACGAGCTGAAGCCATGCATCGGTGCGACATGATCCCAGCTGAAGTTTTCAGGACGCCTTCCACCGTTCGCCTCAATCTTGTCCAGAAGCGCAGAGACGTAGTTGCCTTTCTCAGACAAGGAGTTTGGCGGTGTAGGTAGATGGGGTCCGAGAGCCTGACCCGGCAAGCGAGGACGGGGAGGAGCTTGTCGGGCGCGACGTTGTTGTTGATGAGCCAGGAGGACTTTGGCTGTCTGCTGGGAACGAAGAAATCGTGGTTGTGGATTTTGTGGCTGTGGAGGTGGAGATTCCTGAGAAGCTTGCCCGTGAGGGTTGGAAGTAAGGTCAGGATGCTTTGATGGTCTTTGTGGGACTGGTGTACCAGCATGGAGGTGTTGACCCTGTTTGACTCGAGGCAAACTGGGGACTGGAAGCTTGGATGACGGAGGCGAGGGCGGTGCAGAAGGTTGCGGCAGACGATTGCTTGTCTTCACAGTTTCAGCAGGCTTGTACGAGACGGCAAGGGCGGCAACACTACCATGACCAGCCATGTGCTTAGCCCCGTCAGCACATGTAGGAGAGCCTGTAGCACTATCTACCTTCTTTGCCTCAGGTTGCTCCTGCTCCTGCTCGCTATCATCCTCGCTATCGGACACAACGGCAGCTGATGAGCTAGAGCCCGAGAAGACCAGAGGACGTGCAGGAACTGGCATTCGATGACGCTGTTGCGGCATATGTGCTTGGTGTGTGTTCTCTTGCGCAGGTTTACCATCTTCCTTCTGGCTATTCGAAAAGCCATGATCGGAAAGCAAAGCTGATAAGTGCGACACTTTCCGCTGGTGCGATATTTCTTGTTTGCGGAAGCAGACAGGAACTCTTGCGCCCCTGCCATTCCTGACGCTCGGTCTGAGTGGCTCCTTGCGAGTTTCTTGCTTAGGGGAGACATGATTGGGCGTCTTGCATCGGACTTCGCACCCTGAGTCACACCTAATGTGAACAGCGCCCACAGGGGAAGAGGCCATGGGTGAGATATCGAAGCCACGTTGGATGATACAACCATCCTCAGTAACGCTGATCCCATTGTCGTCCTGCACTTCGTCTGGAGGGGACGATGGAGCGCTCTTTTGGCCCTCACTCTTGGCCCGCTCCGACCAAACATCAGAGCGTATGCGGTGTAGGGCCTCCTGAGGAGGCGAGTCAGGATAGGGCTGCTTGTCGCGGACAGCACAATGACTTGCAATGCGCGCAGCCGTGTTCTTGATGGCAATGAACTCGTCCTGTGTAAAGACCTGACGATACAGTGTCGGATGTCTACGAGGGGCGATGTCCTCGTTACTCGAGTTATCCTTAGAACAGTCGTTCGAGAAATCGTGGCCTGTGTAACCATCCAGGGGATCGGCAGGAGGTTTATGGAGTCGAGTCTTGGGTGCTTGCTTGGAGTTGGCTTTGAGTTCTTGAGCTCTTTCACGGAGTTCCTTTTCGTTGTATTGGAACGGACATCGCTTGACTTTGTGGGGAACATGTGCAGTTTCGTTCAGGGATTGATACGTCTGGAAGCGAACCTTCTTCTTCGGCTTCGGGGACGGTTGTTGCTCCGTGGGCGCACTGCTTGTATATGGTGTGGTCCGTGGTGTGGGAGGGAAGCAATTGCCACGATTTCGGTAGTCGGAGCAGCTCTTTTCGAGTTCCTTGCGACACTTCTCGAGGTTGTATTGTCGAGCTAGGCCTGGTCACACGTGTGAGTACAAGTAGCATTGCTCGGAGAGCCGACGACTCACCTCTTCCAGCAATCAATTCGTAGATGGTATCCATTTAGCAGTCCAACAGGCCCGTCGACGATGGCCTTGGTATAGGTAGGGAGTGCGCGTCGTGATTGTTTCTGCGAGATGAGTACGCGGTTGAGGATGCTGAGATTATGCGACTGTCAACACGCATAGTCCAACCAGTTGCGACAAGGCGTGGTGGTAGAGCGATTGCGCGTTGACGGGGCAGACGAACGCGAGGGTAGCGCAGGAAAGACGAAAAGATGCTCTGAAGAATGATGCTGGCCAGAAAGATGCGGTTTTATTAGTGTGCGCCTCGAGTAATTGTACTTTGAGATTTTGGGCGCGACGCAGAATTGAGCAGATGCATGGGTTCGTGTCTGGTATGCGCAGCAAAGTCCGTCGCGCTTGCAGAACTTCTTCTCAATCTCCTGGCCAAAACGAAAAGGATATTCAAGATGAGGATAGTGAGCGCGAGCAAAAACGTGCAAAGGAAGAGCCAAAGCAATGAGATGTTGAATAGGAAAAAAACAGGCGAACGGTGCCGTGTAAACGCAATGTCTGGATGAGTGAATGGCTCCTGAAAGTGAAGGAAACGTCCTCAGAGCAGCTCCTTCTCAACTCGGACAACACCAATCTCGACTTTACGGAATACCGAGCATGCAGAAGTCTTGTTACTGTTTCCGCTCGCAACACTTACTGTACAACAAATTCATTCACTATGGCTGTTTATTGATGTCGGTCCAGAAGCCAGAACAGCGCATATTCACCTCGAATCAGCCATAGCATACCTCTTCTATTCATTCTGTATCTTCAAAGTATCATGCCTGAGACTGTTGACACTTAAAACGAACATCGCGCGTATATGTTCGTTTTTCGTGTCAAGGGATGATGTTGGTAGTCGAGCTTGAGGATGAACGTCCAGCTTGTTGCTTGCCCCCACATGTGAAAGAGCCTCAACTCCGTTGAACGCCGTAGCTTTCTTGCAAGATATTTAGCTGGACACAAGGACCAAAAATCGCGGACGAGCTGTCACAAAAGCATAAATAGAGGTAGAACGTAAATCTGGGTTGGGTGGGTATCATTATGTATCCCGGGTTTTGCTTTTTTTCATTTGTACGCTTTCTAAATGCATTCCATGAAGCTCATTAACCCATCACTTACTGCGAGACATGTTGCTCTTGAAGTGATCATTGCAACGAAGAGCTTCAGAGGTCTCAAGCAGTCTACGCCTGCACTTGGGATCAGATACAGGCGATCCGCCGTCGTGAACTTTTGGTCCAGTGCTACGCTAGCACTTTACAGCTTCTGCATAGCAGCAACGTCACTGGACTGGACGTGGTCCTCGTCCTCGGCAATCTGCTCCTGGAGCTCATCGATCGAGACCTTGTCGTCCTCGACGACCAAGTTGATCTGGAGCTTCTTGACACCGTAACCGACGGGGATAAGGGTGGAGGCACCCCAAACGAGACCATCCTTCTCGATGGCACGGACGTTGGCCTCGAGCTGCTTCATGTCGGTCTCATCGTCTGAGATATTGGTTAGCTCAACATGTCGATTGTCTTTTGATGCGGTAAAACTCACCCCAGGGCTTGATGTCCATGGTGACGATCGACTTGGCAGCGGGCTTCGTCTTGCCGGCCTTCTTGGCGGCGTACTCCTTGAGGCGCTCCTCACGGATACGGGCGTGCTCGGCATCCTCCTCCTCGTCGTCGGAACCGAAAAGGTCAACGTCGTCATCGTCCTCCTCCTCGGCGTTGGCGGTGGCCTTGGAAGGGTTGACGGTGAGCTCAGCGGACTCGGGGCCGTAGGCAGTGAACTCCTTGGTGGGGTCACCGGGGAGCGAAGAGAACTCGGACTCGAAAGAGGCGATGTGCTTGTACCAGCGGTAGGCGTGGGGGTACTTGGCAACCTCGGGGGCAGCCTTCAGGGCCTGGAAGGTCTTGACATCGGCCTGGGAAGGACCGTAGCTGTAGAGGTTGTCAGCTGGGTGTCGCTGAGAACGAGGTTGAAGTGAAAAGGCGGTGATGAAGGTGAGATATCAGTGTTGCGACAAGCGCATTGTTTTAACATCGTGTAGCGGGGTCTTAAGCCGCCTCAGAAACACGGACCAATTTTTTTACATCCTGTAAACAAAAGGGAGGGGTAGGTGATGGAGGGGAGCTCGGTGTACATACCCAACGATGTAGGAACGGGTCTTGGTCCAGTTCTCAAGGACTGATCTCGGGTTAGCGCCTAGCTAAAAGTTGGCGGCGAGCATGACGGGAGCAGCGTACGAGTGAGGCCAGCGTCGGAAACGAAGTCGATGAAACCCATTGTGAATTGTGGTATGTCAAAAATGAGAGAAGAGGAAAAAGGAAAGGATACGGGGAAGTTGAGGCAGACTGTTGGACGAGGGGCTGCAATTTTTCCAGTCGCGGGTCCTTCCGTGGCGACCTGAGCTCCAGCTCTTTCCAATTTCTGTTTCGAGCCCGCCTTGGCGCTGCTCGAGGGAGCTTGGACGCCCTCGCTCCGAGTCGTGACATCGACATCGTTCGAGAAGCGCGTAGAATCGTCGTCAATCGCCATTGCGGTCGAGTAGTTCTTCTTGTAGGCAGATAAGTATATCAAGCTGTGGTCCACACTGAGATCCCATGTCTTCCGGCTAAGCACACATAACACTCCGTCACATTCACGATGCTTGCAGCAAGGAGCAGATGCGTCTCGCGCGTTGCCACACTACGCGCGAGTTCCCTAACAGCACTCACACGCTCTAACACACGACTATTATCACATCCGCCATCAGCGAAAACACTTCAACCTTTGTTGTCTCAAGTCCGCACATATGCCAGAGGTCGACCGCAGCCTCCAGGCGGCACCCACCGCATGAACATGG
Organism: Aureobasidium sp. EXF-10727; assembly: GCA_023848595.1. NCBI lineage: Eukaryota > Fungi > Ascomycota > Dothideomycetes > Dothideales > Saccotheciaceae > Aureobasidium > Aureobasidium sp. EXF-10727. Next base: position 44,131 of record SWBF01000054.1, read on the forward strand.
GAGGAGAAGAGGAGAAACCTGCCCTCGAACAGTACGGTATTGACCTTACTCAACGCGCCAGAGATGGCAAACTTGACCCTGTGATCGGAAGAGACGCCGAAATTCAACGAACCATTCAAGTCTTGTCGCGGCGTACCAAGAACAATCCTGTTCTCATTGGCTCAGCCGGAACTGGTAAAACTGCCATCCTCGAAGGTTTAGCGCAAAGAATTGTGAGAGGAGACGTCCCTGAGAGTATCAGGGAGAAAAAAGTCATCTCCCTTGATCTCGGCTCACTCATAGCTGGCGCAAAATTCCGCGGCGACTTTGAAGAACGTCTGAAGAACGTGCTCAAGGAAACCCAAGAAGCCGAGGGCAAGGTTATCCTCTTTGTCGACGAACTTCACACTCTGCTTGGACTCGGCAAAGCCGAAGGCAGTATTGACGCTAGCAACTTGCTCAAGCCCGCGCTCTCTCGTGGTGAACTCCAATGCTGTGGTGCCACCACTTTGAACGAGTATAGACTGATCGAGAAGGATGTTGCTCTGGCTCGGCGTTTCCAACCTATCCTTGTTGGCGAGCCCAGCGTACAAGACACCATTTCAATTCTTCGAGGTATCAAAGATCGCTACGAAGTCCACCACGGTGTCCGCATCACTGATTCTGCGCTCGTCGCTGCTGCCACTTACAGCAATCGATACATTACCGACAGATTTCTACCAGACAAAGCGATTGATTTGGTAGACGAAGCCAGTAGCGCTTTGCGACTTCAGCAGGAAAGCAAGCCCGACGCAATCCAGAAACTCGACCGCGAGATCATGACCATCCAGATCGAGCTCGAGTCGCTACGAAAGGAGAAAGATATTGCTAGTAAGGAGCGTAGAGAACAGCTGGAGAAGAGTCTCACGCTCAAGCAAGATGAAGTCGGTCTGCTCACTGAAAAGTGGGAAAAGGAGCGAGCTGAGATTGAAGAAGCTAAGGGTATCAAGGAGAAGCTTGAACAGGCTCGACTTGATCTCGAGCAAGCTCAGCGAGCTGCTGACCTGGCTCGTGCCAGTGAGCTACGTTACAGCACAATCCCAGAATTGGAAAAGAGGCTCCCAAATGAGAATTCAGAAGGGGCCGTCGATTCTGACGGTAACGCCCTCTTGCATGACTCAGTCAACGCCGACGACATTGCTGCGGTCGTTGCACGAACCACCGGCATCCCTGTGAACAAGCTGATGTCAGGTGAGATTGAGAAGCTTGTCCACATGGAGGACAGTCTGCGCCAATCTGTCCGAGGCCAGGACGAAGCACTCACTGCTGTCGCCAACGCTGTCCGCATGCAGCGTGCAGGACTGAGTGGTGAGAATCGACCTCTTGCATCTTTCATGTTCCTTGGACCTACAGGCGTTGGCAAGACTGAGCTTTGCAAGAAGATGGCCGAGTTCCTGTTCTCCACTGAGTCGGCAGTCACTCGCTTCGACATGAGTGAATTCCAGGAGAAACATACAGTCAGTCGCTTGATCGGAAGTCCTGCTGGCTACGTAGGTTATGAGGACGCCGGCCAGCTCACCGAGGCCGTTCGCCGAAAGCCATACGCCGTTCTCCTTTTTGATGAGTTCGAAAAGGCTCACAAAGACATTTCGACTCTCCTTCTGCAGGTTCTCGACGAAGGCTTTCTTACTGACGCTCAAGGACACAAAATTGACTTCCGAAACACGATGATCGTTCTGACATCGAACCTGGGTGCCGAAGCACTCCTTGCAGATGAGAGCTCCAACAGCGAAATCTCATCTGAGGTGAAGGCGGACGTCATGGACGTGGTGCAATCAGCGTATGCTCCCGAGTTCCTGAATCGTGTTGATGAGTTTATCATCTTCAAGCGACTCTCACGGGATGCCCTCAGGGACATTGCGGACATCCGTCTTAAGGAATTGCAGACCAGACTTGACGATCGCCGCATCAAACTTGACGTACCAGACGACGTCAAAGCCTGGCTTTGCGAGAAGGGATATGAGCCTCGCTACGGTGCTCGCCCTCTCAACCGTCTCATTTCTAAGGAGATTGGTAATGGCCTGGCAGACAAGATCATCCGCGGACAGATCAAAACTGGAGACGTGGCTAGAATTGCTGTTCGCTCTGACGGAGAGCATCTCGAGGTTCTCGCACCCGAATCCTCGTAGTCACTTGATTTGTATGCTGTGAGGGATGTTACGCATAACGCATAGCACAGGAGTTTGGGGAAGGGTATAGGATTTTGATCATGGCGGGGACAGATTGAAATTTGTACATATGTAAGATACCTACCGATAATGAAGATACCACTCATGATATGCCACAGATGGTTATCCCAGAGAAGATGGTGCAAAAGTGTGTTTTGCTGTGCGGGAAGGAGCGATTCATGGCAAGTTGCCCCTCCTGAACGTGTGTTGCAGCTTTGCCTCTTCAACTCTTGATCTGAATCCTATCCATCATACTGACACACTCACTGAAACCACAAAAGAACCGCTATGAATTCGCAACGTGGCTCGTCAAGACGCGGTCGGGGGGCTTCTTCTAGCCGTGGTCGCGGCACCTCGTCTTCCTCTAGTGGTGTTCGACGTGGACGTGGCCGCGGTCGTGGATCATACTACAATCGTTCCAACGGTGCAACCTCTCGCAATTCATCTTTTCGCGCATTGCGACAACCCTCAGTTACTCCTTCGACTGCTTCGAGACTGGCGATTTCAGATTCTCCAAATAACTCCCGACAAGCTTCATCTACGCCCAGTGTGGTACACAGACGAGTCCCAGCTTCGATCGCCGACTCTCAACCTCGAGACAACTTCGATGACGCTGCTAGTGATGAGGCCCTTGATGAGATCGTTATGGCAGTCGACATGAAAACTCGTGGTACCGTTGGTTGTGCATACTACGTCGCTGCACAAGAGAAGTTGTACTTCATGGAAGACATTGAGCTGGGCGGTCCAGACATTATCGAGGCTCGTAAGTATAACACGTTGCTTTTCTTGTTCAGGGACTCGTTGATTTTCTTATTCGATCACAGTCAAAACATTCATCGATCCTACCATCATCCTTGTCTCGTCTAAACTTGAAGACACAGTGCTGGACAAGCTTGACCCGGAGCGAAGAACAGGTGATGGAGACAGTACAGCATATGGAATGCCTGCTTTGTGCTCACCCCGCCCTGTGTCTGAGTTTTCTTACGACTCAGCCAAAACTAGGCTTGTAAATCTCAAGCTCGGTCATGAGGATGGACCCAGAATCACTTTCATGACACCTGGAGATTTTACCGCTGAGAACAACGGAGACCACATGGCCGGAGATGCTGCTGTCGAGAGCCGTCAAGGACAGTTGCTGAGACTGGCTGGCTGGATTGATGTCGAGAGCCGAGTGACAGTCGGCTGTGCCGGTGCAGTCCTTGCATATATCCACCGCAAGCGAGCGGCGACCTTTTTGCCTGGAGACATGGCTGCTCAAGCAATGCACCGCATCTCGACGATCGAGATGTTTACGCTTGCTGGATCCATGTAAGTATTACTTCAAGCCGTGTCATTCGTCCAGCATCGCTAATAATCGTCAGGTTCGTCAATGCCGACACACTGCTTTCGCTGCAGATCATCCAATCCGAGTCTCATCCACACTCGCACAATCAAGGTCCTGCAAAGACAAGTTCGGGTTCGAAAGAAGGCTTCTCCGTCTACGGCCTGTTTCATACTCTCGCACGCACTCCTCAGGGCAAGATCTTGCTACGACAGTACTTCCTAAGACCAAGTACCAACCTCGACGTCATGAACGAGCGCCTTAACAGCATCAGTTTCCTGCTTCGCACGGAAAATGCAGAACAAATGGAGACCCTGATCAAAAACCTGAGCAGGATCAAGAATATGAGAGCCGTCATGATCAATCTTCGTAAAGGTATTAGTGGCGTTGGAGCAAGCAAAAAAGGTCCATCCAACTCCATCTGGGTCGGCATTCGTCTGTTTGCATACCATGCCTTGCAAATCAAAGACTGCTTCCAGGAGATCGTCGGCGGAGAGCGACTTGCGATTTGCAATAAGGTGATGGAGCAGTTCCAAGGGATCCAACTGGCCGAAGTTGGTAAGAGCATTACTGAAGTCATCGACTTCGAGTTGTCTCAAGATCAAGGTCGCAACATCGTCAGACAAGGCGTGGACCATGAACTAGATGAGCTCAAACGGACTTATGAAGGACTCGAAAGTCTTCTTGTCCAAGTAGCTCATCACGTCGCCCAATCAGTGCCTGCAGCCTTGAACGCGAACATTAACGTTGTGTTTTTCCCTCAGATCGGATTTCTGATCGCGGTACCTCAGGACTCTATTACTGGCCACGGCATCTTTGAAGGTCCCGAAGACGAGCCTTGGGAGAAGATGTTCACTACTGAAGACTTTGCTTATTACAAGAATGACAACGTCATCGAGATGGACTCATACTTTGGAGACATATATGGACGCATCTGTGGTCAGTAAGCTTTTTTCAATGTCGAATTGTGCTGACGGTGTAAAGATCGAGAAATTGAGATCATACACGAGCTTGCGGAGAAGATTCTACAGTATGAGGACCTTCTCACAACTGTGTCTGATGTTTGTGCCGAGATTGACTGGTAAGTCTGGTACTGGTTAAAAGACTATTTGGCAGTTACTGATGCAACTACAGCATCTTGGCTCTGGCGCAGGGGGCCAGAAACCACAATCTCGTACGGCCAAGGCTAACAGAATCCAACATTCTGGACATTAGAGGCGGCAGGTTAGTGCAGCCGACTTTGCCCAAGCACGCGGCCTCATTACTTACCCACTATAGACATATTCTGCAAGAAAAGGTCGTATCCAACTTCATTCCGAACGACACTCTCCTCGCTGGCGGCGAAGGCGAGCTAGCTGCTGAACAGCAAGGAAGTTTACCTACAGGATCTCAATACTTGACTGAAGATGGTACCGTGGTACCGAGCATGATTTTGGTGACAGGACCAAACTTCTCGGGCAAGAGCGTCTACCTCAAGCAAGTGGCAATCATCGTCTTCATGGCCCATATTGGAAGCTTTGTGCCAGCGACAAAAGCCGAAATAGGCCTTACGGACAAAATCATGACACGAGTGGCGACTCGAGAGAGTGTATCAAGGGTGAGCTTTTCAATTGAAGTCGAAAACAGCGGATACTGATCAGATCAGAATCAAAGTGCATTCATGATCGACTTGCAGCAGATATCGGTGGCACTGAATCTGGCCACCAACAGGAGTTTGCTAATCATCGATGAGTTTGGCAAGGGTACTGATTCGCATGGTGAGCACTGAATGACTTTTCAGTAGACTCTGATACTGATACTTGGTTCAGATGGTGCAGGACTGGCTGCCGGTGTATTCAACCATCTGCTCGAAAGAGGCGACCAATGTCCAAAAGTCATTGGTGCCACACACTTCCATGGTACACCTGCAGAGATGGTCTACGTTGTGTAAAGACAGTCTGACTTTGTTGTAGAGATATTCGAGAGTGGCTTTCTCCTTCCTCATGAGCGTCTCGCTTTCGGCCATTTCGAAGTCCGCGTAGATCCGCAGTCACAGCAGATTGATGAGCAGTTGGTTTACCTCTACAAGCAAGTTTAGGCAACAATCGATTTTGAAAAAGCGAAGTCACTAATGCTAGACCAGCTACAGGCAAGGACGCAGCAACAACAGTTACGGTACCGTGTGTGCAGCCTTAAACGGCATACCTTCAGAGGTCACGAACAGAGCCGAGGAACTCATTCTGCTTGCTGCCAGAGGAGAAGACCTGGTCGCAGCATGTGCAACGTTGTCAGAGAGCGAGACAAAAGACCTCGAGGAGGCGGTACGTGATATGTGAATCAAGAAGATCGGGGGTTACTTGCTGACCGACGATGTAGGAGGATATCGCCAGAGCATTCTTCGCCATGCAGGTTTCTGATGACCCCAAAGAGTCTCTCAAGGAACTGCTTGGGATTGAATGATGTGTAGGTGTCTCATGAGAAAGCTATGAGAGAAACTTGCTTGGTGGAAATGGCTCAGTCCGATGGTACAAAACATGTTACAACCAGAGGGGAAAAACGCATGGTATGAGGTGGCTCGAAAGGTAGCTCAAGATACAAGGCTACACGCAGCACATGTGCAAGATATATATAATACAGAATCAATTACATGGTGAAAGCTTTTACGAAGTCAGACCTTGGTAGTAGACCTTTCGCACATCGACCAGCTTGCGACCACGAGCGCGGGCGACGTCTTCGGGTAGGCGCTGCTTCATGAGGGCTTCGTAGGTTGCCTTGACAATGTTCATGGGGTTGCGACTGCGAGGGCAGCGGGCGCTGAGGTCCGAGATGCCTGCCGCACGAGCCATTTCGTAGATCAGATGTTGGCATCTGTTGCCGAAGCCTTTGACTGGAGTTAGCATAGGATTGGCGAATCGAGGGTCAATATAACAAGAGACGTACCTGGTGGACGAGAGGAAAGTTGAACAACAGAGGCGCCGACCTTGCCCTCGACTTCACCAAAAATGGTGCGGTCCTCGTAACGCGGAATGGGCTTCATGTTCCTAATGGCAGCGTACTGGGCTTGACGGATGGCGTCTTCGTCTTCGCCCGACTTGCCCTCGCCGATACCCAGCATGCCGTTCTCATTGCCGGCGATGGTGAGGTAGTACATTGACTGGATTTTGCCCATGCGGGTTTGGTTGACGACACGGTGGTGGACGAGGTTCTTGCATCTGATCTTTTTGATGGCGTCCTTGGACATGCCGGTCTGCTGCATCAAGCGCTGGAGATGGGGGTCGTCATCCTCGGACTCGAATTTAACGCCCAGACTCTTTGTCTTGGGCATCTCGGGGGCCAGGCTGTCTTGCTGCGAATCCAGGGTGCCCTTTGGCGAGAAGAAGAAATTGTTTGCGTTGCCGATGAAGGCGTTCCATTCTGCGATTTCGTTGGGGCCTTCAAAGTGCTCTGCGTACTTGCGCAGACGGGCGCGGCGCTCGTCGGGCGAAAGGTTGTCGCCGGGGTATATGCCGGCTTCGATGCTCTTGTTCAGCAGCTCTTGCTCGAGGGCCTCGCCGTCCATGCTCTCCATGCGCGTCTCGTATTCCTGGCGCTTGCGGTTGAAGTCCTCGGTCCATTGGGCAAAGCGTTCGAGCACTTCGTCTTCAGTGCGCATGCGGATGCCAGGGTCAATGTCTTCGGTGGGGGCGCGCACGGGTTTATCCACCAACGGCTGGATCTTTGCGAGGTCGTCGATGTAGTTGAGGGCGAAGGTGTCGCGGCGGATCTTGCCTTGGACAACGACATCCTTGGGGTCGATGGAGGCTTCGGCGGCTTCGATGGCGCGTACCTGGGCGGGGGTGTATTTCAGGGCCAGCAGTTGCTTTTCTCGCGGCGTGTAGGGCTTGAATGTGCGGGCGGCCGAGTCGACGCGCTGTTGGACGAGGCCGAGATCGACGGCTCTGACATTTGGGTATGCGGGTTTGCCTTTTGCTGATGTTGCGGGCGTTGAGCTGAAGGCGCGGGACGAGGGAGCCGACTTTGGTGTCGCTGCCGGGGCGAGGCGGCAGAAGAGGCAGCGTGTCGTCTTCATGTTTTCTGGTGGGGAGTTCCCTCTTCCACGAATGCAGCAAGGCGCGACTGGTATACGCCGCAATTGGGGGACGAATTTCAGGATGCCAAGAGCAAAGGTTGCGGAGTTGATCGGAGGTGGGATAATTCGTGCATAAACACGCATAGTCTATGCAGGCGTCGGTGGTCAGCATCTCCAGATTTGCTGACCATAGACTCGGTTTTTTGTTCGTCCTTCAATGCTGTCACGACACTTTTTTGCTGCCACTCGCTCCGTCTCACTACTTTCCGTCAGAACCCCATTGCTGTCTCGCACGGCCATCTTCAGACCGACCATGGCCGACTCAGCTCCTGCTCAATCCAACCAGCCTCAGAAAAGGAAATTCAATGAGGGCAAGAGACATTTTAAGAAGAACAAGAAGCAAAAGCAGACAACCGTCAAAGAAGGTTCCAACGAAGAGGTCCTGATCGCCGATGTGCGCGCTTTGCTCGAGAAGCACTCGATCGCCTCCAAGCCTGAGGAAGGACAAGCAGAACAACAACAACCTGCTCAGCTCCCCGAGCCATTCACCGAGTACGATGTCACCATTGAAGAACTCTCATCCACCGGCGACGGTCTCGCCGTCATTCCTGGTTCCTCCCAAGTCGCCGTTGTCCCCTTCACCGCTCCCGGCGACAAGGTCACCGTCAAGATCATCAAGCATTTGCAAGACACAAACTACACCTTGACCGACTTTGTCAAGGTCCTCGAACCCTCGACACATCGCGATGACTCGCTTGCCAAGTGCGGCTACTTTTCCAAATGCTCTGGCTGCCAATTTCAATTCCTTCCATACCAATACCAGTTGGACCACAAGAAGAGCATTGTCGAAAAGGCCTACAAGAACTTCTGCAACTTGCCCGCACATCTCATCCCTGCCATTGGCGATACCATGGGTTCGCCCCTGCAATATGGTTACCGTACCAAGTTGACTCCCCATTTTGATGGCCCTCCCGGTGGTAGAAGGGACAGACGTCAAGGTGTCAAGGCCGTCTTCTCAGAGGTACCGCCTATCGGTTTCATGCTCAAGGGAACTCGCAAGACTATGGACATTGAGGACTGCCCTATTGGCACGGATGCTGTACGTATGGGCATGAAAAGCGAGAGAGAAAGAGTCAAGGTCGAGCTTGAGAAGTACCAGCGTGGTGCTACACTGCTGCTGCGCGAAAGCACAAAGCGTATCGAGAAGAAGGATCTCCCACAAGAGCAGCAGACGGACGACGGCGCTGCTGAGGAACAGCCTATCGAGATTCAGGCTGCTGCACCATCAAGCGAATCCAAGAACTACATTGACGACGACCGCGGATCACACATCCACCGCAAGACATGCGTCACTGATCAGAACGCTGTTTCGACAGAGTATGTCGACGACTTCCGCTTCGACAACCCTGCCGGCTCTTTCTTCCAGAACAACAATTCGATCCTCCCCAGCTTCACACAGTACATCCGCGACAATATTCTACCTAAAGACCAGCCAGAAGATGCACCAAAGATCACAAACTTGATCGACGCCTACTCTGGTAGTGGTCTGTTCACCGTCACACTCTCGCCTCTCTTCAAAAACTCCATCGGCATTGACGTCTCAACAAAATCTATCGAATTCGCGTCCACGAATGCCAAACTTAACAACATTCCTTCTTCATCTGCCCGCTTCCTCGCCGGCGATGCCAATAACATCTTTGCCGAGATCAAGTTCCCTGCTGCAGAGACTGCCGTCGTCATTGATCCTTCAAGAAAGGGTTGTGACGAAAACTTCCTTGGCCAGTTGCTGCAGTTTGGACCTGAGAGGGTGTGCTATGTCAGTTGCAACGTGCACACTCAAGCAAGAGATGTAGGTGTTCTGGTTGGAGGCCTTGCTGGTGTCAATGGAGGCAAGGGCTTGTACGAGATTGAGAGCTTGAGAGGATTTGATTTCTTCCCTCAGACTGGCCATGTCGAAGGTGTAGCTTTCTTGAGGAAGAAGAAGGATGTTGCCGCTGAGTAGATGCCTAATGAATATTCTTCGTACGACACAAAACGATTAATCATCTCACTCCCTTCCTGACATTTCGTACCTTGAGCCTCAAACAAAACAAGATACAGCAGATGGACAAAACAGAAACCCTCTCTAGCCGCCGAAAGCTGGGAGGGGAAGAGAAAGCAAAGGCTTTCGTCATTATTGTTGTCGGGTGAGGATTACTGGGACCCCTGGCATTAAATAGGGGGATTTACTGAACGACCCGGAGAATCGAACCAGTGGACTCTGGCCGCATAGGTGGGAGACACGAGCTACTACCACTGCGCCATTCCACCGGTTCGATGTGAGAAAGGCTAACTGAGAGCATCATGGCACTGCACTTGCTGGGAGAAGGAGTTGAACTTGTTTCAGCTCACTTGTGATGGAGATTCAGGGGCAGGCGCGACTTTTTCGGTCTTGCTGTATACTGATCATGATGATCTGCAAGTCACTATCACTTTCGCATATCACAAAAGACTGCTTACAAGTGTGGTTCACTGAGCATATCGATGTTCTTACAGAACGAGCTGAGGTGTATCTCTCTGCAAAGGAACTCATCTCCGAACACTCTTCTTCTAATCTTCTCAGATATAGCTGATACAATCATCCAAAACGTATTGAACTATTGAGGAAGGCGCACTGGAACTATAGGGATCTTATCAAAGTCGTCTGTGTACTTTCTCTCCAACATCACAACCTATTGTATCACTATTCCAAACCCCCTGAGCATGTCAATGCCTTGGCTGACGCCAACTCCTACCAATGCTTCGCCGCCACTCGATACATCCTCAAGAAGCGGAGGTTTCTTTCACCTTCCTAAGCGATCCAGGAGACCTGTCTTACGTTCCGACGGATCACAACACCGACCCCCTTCACTTCGCTCGTTCGGTCGACGATTCCCGACTGACGAGATCGAACTCGGCATCGACAAACTTCAGGCGGTCGCCGTCCGTACCCGCCGTAGCATCTCCCGAAGAGCCAGACACGCCAAACAGGCCTTCCTCTCGCGTCAGCGATGGTCACTCGGGTCACTCGGATGAAGCTCGCTTGGGCCTGCCTGAGAAATGGGTCATTTATGCTGTCTCGAGACATAAGGGCCATGCATCCTACACTCCAACGCCAAACCCTGATGACATTGACTTTGCCAAATTCGACTTTACTCGTTCCATCGAGTTCTCGCTGTCTGCCGATGCATTGTCCTCTTCTGAAACTCTACCTTCTTACCGCTCCCGTACCAACTCTGCCGGTCACTCTGAAGACACTTTGCTACCTTATCACGCAGACGACGAACTTTCCTCCGTCGTCGAGGCCATCTATGCACAAAACGCCGACCTCCTCAAAAAGCCAAAGCTCAAACGACATCGACCTCTGCCTCGCGAATTCGATAAATTCGAACTCAAGGAACTCCGACGCAAAACTCGTCATCGAATCAGAGTGGTGACGAGAAATAGTCTGGGTTTGATAGTAAACCTCGGCCTCGCTTCCGTGGCACCACAAATGCTCATCGGTGCCGCAATCAATGGCTTCTGTCTAGGTGTCGGCGCTTACAAACTCCACAAACACCTTCGCTTTCTGGCATGGAATGAATTGAAAGTCCAAAAACGCGACGTCATTGTCGCCGTGCTCGAAGGCGTGGCAGTAAAACTCGTCTTTCTGGCCATCACCCTCAACAACGACGACTTTCTCGTCTTGACCCATGAACTCGTCTCTGCGCACTCGGAAACGGTGGCGCCCATCTTACACAATATTCCCGGTTTCGATCAAGCCCATCACGCCTTCATCGCCCCCATCGAAAAGATACAGGAAATGCTGGGTCTGCCATCGATGGCGCAGCGAGCGGTGGAATTTGGAAGCGGTGGCGGTTGGACTGATCCTGCTGATGTGGTGTTGAAGAACATGTTTTTGGTGGGTGCTGTGCAAGTGGCCATGGAGACTGCCATTGATCAGGTTCAGGATCATATGGCGAGGGTCAAGGAGTGTATGAGAGAACACCAGGGTCATAAACGTATTGCTGCCAGACAGAGAGAGTGCGAGGCCGAGGGCGTGGCTTGGAGTAAGAATGTTGATGTGTTGTTTAAGATGTCTGCAAGAGAAGAGGAGTGAGGTTAGCGGACTGTCACCTGAGATTATACTTGTTGCCCACTAAGTTACTCTTTGTCGGCTTTTGCATCTTTATCACATCCGATACCAATGTTCCTATCGTTTACCTAGTCTTACACATGACGTGAAAAGCAAAAGACCATGTTCTCGTAAAAAAGACATTTATTTGATTCATAAAATCTATACAACAACTTCTCAATCTAAACACTGACAATCACCCACACCCCCTCTCCTCCCCAACCCCAACCTCATCCCCAAAGCCCCAGACATCAAACTCGGACACTTCACCATCTTGCCCTCACACCCAAACACCAACCCCCAAATCATCTCCATGGTATACCCAAATCTCGGCTGATTAAGACTATCCCTGTGATTCCTTAACCAAGGCATGTTTCCATAAGCCTCTGTATGCGTGCTTGCATTTTCGTCTACTAAGTTATAGAGTAAAAGCTCGAATAACTTGCGCGGTTGGGATTGGATTCGTTGAGCAGAGACGAGGAATTGGCCTCTGTAGGTATATGTGTAGTCTACGCATCTTTCAGACACATTTGCGAGAGTGTAGATGGGATTGAGGATGGCGGGGTCTTCTGACCAAGCTGAGTGGTCCCAGGGATGAGGGTCGCAGGTATTGCCGTTGCAATAGGTATCTGATAAAGACAAAAAGCCTGTCTGGGTGATAAAGTAATTTTCCAGACGAGGAGGGATGAGGGATGGTGTATGCATTTTTGCTTGCAGGAATAGAGTGTGAGAAGCCAGAGTGGAGTAGTAGAAGAGTATGTGCGTCAAGTATGCAGCAGCTTCTCTACCTACGTTTTTGCGAGCGTGGATGTAGAGGGCAATGTTTGGGTGTAGATGTTTTTGGAGGTCGAGTTGGAAGGTGTCTTTGTTGTCGGTGCCTGTGGTGTATACTATCAGGCGTGTTGACAGTGAATGCAGGGTTGGAAGTTTGTGGAGGGAGTTTATCTGATGCGCTATTTGGGAAGCGGGTTCGTTGAATCTGGACACGACAAAGTCTAGAGATCTCGTTGTGTTTGGGGACGTGTTTGGTTGGTCGTCTCTTGGGATCCAGTGTGGTGATGGTTGGGTTGAGGTGTGAGAGAGGGATATTAGTAATACCGAGAGGAGGATGCAAAGGCCTATGAAGGTGGCTTGCAGTAGATCACCCCACTTGATACCTCTGTGTCTCTGATTTAAATCTAGTGTTTCAAATTCTGGCAGACGGTGTTCGGTGTTGCTGTGGGGCAATGCATCGATGGGAGTATAGTATGTGTCATCCACAGCAGCAGGTCTGCACTGTCGACCAATCCAGAAAAGTGCGATCAGTACCATCAAGAAACCCACGTACTGCTCGATTGACACCACGGACGCTGGGTCGGATGGACTGATCAAGAAGCTGCCCAGGGCTATCACAGTATACAGTGCCAGCGTCTCGAGAATTGGCTCCACCTCGCCATCATCAAGATCCTCCTCGATACCATTGAAGGTGGCGACTGCTTCTGAGCGCCGAAAGTGTGATCCGCTGTATTGGAAAGCTAATCCCGCAGCAAGAACGTTGATAGCCAGAACAGCCAGCGATACTTTGGAAAGTGGCGGCGTGTATATCCAGTATTCGCGCTTGTATATACCCACAGCAGTGATGAAGATGGCCAGAGGAAGAAGTATCGCCTTGTCCCGAACTGGCCCAACTGGAAGAAACGAACTTGTGCATCGAGTGTCATCCAAGAAACTCGGTTCTTGACGAAGTAGTTGTGCAGCAAGGCCGAGAAAGAGTCCAGTACTCGCTGATTTGACCCCGACCTCGGAGAGCTGTGTCTCGAAGCCAAGTATCAGGACAAGACCCACCGCACACCCAAGACAAGCAAGGATCGTTCTCGACACAGTAACGTCTCGATGGCGTACCAAGTAGACGAGCTGACTCCAGTCCGGCAAGAGCAGCATACTCAAAGCAGGAAGAGACCGAAAGCGGCAGATGGCCACATACTCGCAGATCAAAGCACCAATGCCACAACCGAAGCGAAAGCACAGCTGCAATCCAGTTCTCGACAACAGATTTGCTTTGCGAGCCAATTCGTATAGTGTATAATCTTTTGCATCGAACGTACGCTCGATCTTGGTTGAGGAAAGCCACAGCATGATTTCCCAGAACAACGTGGCGAGAAGATGCAGCATCAGTAATCGCAGTGGATGATGGATGCCATTCGCAAAGGTAGCTTTGGTTGTCAAGATGCTGAGGGCCGAGATGATGGTTCGTAGGACCCTGTGATCCAGGTTACCGAGCCATGGGATCTGCTGTATATCGTCTTCATCGTGTCCAAGTCGATAGGCAGTCCTTAGCAAAAGCATTGTATCGTCCAAACATCAGTTCTCTGAGCCGGTAGCAAAATCTCTGTATGCTCAGGCATCGGGGCAGATATAAGAAGCCAACTCCTGAATACCGCAGCCTAATGCCAGCCACGAATAGCAATGTGTCTTTGCTGTGCCGCATGCTGGGAGTCATGAAACGGTGTAGATCTTTGTGAGTATAGTGTCCATGCATGGTCAATGCAGTCGCTTCGTCCGAGTCCATGGAGGCTGTACAGCGAAGGATCAGGTCGCCGGAGTTGGATATGGATCAGATCTGCATCGAGGTGTTGGTGGAGTCTGACACAACCACTCAGAGTGTCGAACGCTTGGAGAATGCCAATTTCTAGCACATATAAAACCGGGTAAGTGCCATAGTGCTACGTAATTTCTTCATTGACGGTAAGTAGAAGGATTTTGGGTCCCACAAGGAGAAGCGGTGCACGACTCGTATTTCAGGCACCAGAATTCTGCATTGCTGAAGATTACATCCAAGAAGATGGATCTCTAAGCATGAGAGGCTACCAGTATTCAGATAAATATGTTGTCAAGAATACTCTATGAGGAAGGAAAGCGCGAAGGAATATTCTTTGGACGCCGTGGGATTTTCTCTTTGGGGCCACATTTGTTGCCAAAGCTTGCGTTCTCAAAACCCCAGCCGCAAACCAAAGCATTCCGAATCGGGTCTCCATCAGTCCTTCCAACAAACTCCATCACCACAGCCATAACTCCACCATGCCTCCCACAGAAGACAAACGAAAAGCCGCGCGCGAAACCATCGACATCCTATACGAGATTTCCTCCTTGCTTGTACGTTCGACTTTGTTCGCACCATCTATTGCCCCCCAACGCGTGAGGACGTGTCGTTTCTCGTAAAAGCACATCAACATTGATCGTCTACACTGGCTTTTTCCTCTACGACATACTTACGGATAACAAAACTCACAGAACACGAATCTGGATCGTCAATCGCTATCGTACTGTGTTTCGCTCATTGAAAATGGGGTAAATCCTGATGCTTTGGCTGTAAGCCTTTTTCCGTCGACTACAACACAAGTGACACCAGACTACTTTGCTGGACGACTGTTGTGAATATGCTTTACTGATGGTTTGGTGATAAACAGACTGTCATCAAAGACCTTCGGGACCGCGATGGCGTTGCCACGGAGCCAAGGGAGAAGCAATGAGTGTTGTGGTTACTGCTTGGAGCTTTTTCCGTCGCTGTGTGTTTGCACTGGTTGTTTTCTATGATACCCGAATGTTCACCTTCCTTTCTTTTTCTTTTTGGATAAAATTGCTGAAATGCTTTACTGTGTTCTTCGTGTCCTGTCTCTGATACTGGCTCAAGGCTTGTCGAAAGACTATGTGTTGTATCTCAAGCGCCTGTATGGGAATGGTGAGTAAAACAATGCTCACCCACACACTTGCAGTCACCTTTTATAGAAGCCATATTATAACAACAATTACCATTGATCCCGTTTGTCATGTATAGATGTCTGAAAAGGTTTGGAATTGCTCGCACGCAGAGTCTTTCCACTTGTTATTGCTAAAAAGGCCTACACTTGGCAATGTAGTCTAATCAAAGTAGCCGTGCGAGGGCAGAAAAACAATGTCTACACTGACCGCCGAAGGGGTATCATGAAAAAGAAAGACAAACAAAACAGTAGCTCAAAAGAACGCCTCCTGGTCCCAAACAGATATTTTTACTTTGGGCCCTCAAACTCATAGACGGCTCCGTTCCGGCTTAGGACAGTGCCCAAACCTCCCACAACTTCCACCTGGAAGGGCTCAAAGGGTACCCTTTCTCCGTCAATGCTGATGTATCCAGTCTTTTGACCAGGTCTTAGCTTTGGACTGATGCGATAGGCGCTGACTTTGCGATAGTTGACGACGTCCATGTCAAACGTCTTGTTGTTCTCGACGCCTGTTATCATCTCAATCGCTTTATGGCGTGGAATAGTTCCATCAACATCGACCATGTCGATGTGGTTGTCGGAAGGCAGAGCAGCGGCAAAGAATGGTGTGTCGGCGGACATGTACGCCATGTTTCCGCAGTAGAAGTTGCCCAGCGTGGGCTTGGACGACTTTTCCCAGTCCGAAGGTACATCCTGGAGCACGGTGCCATAGCGGAGGGCGGGGAGCGAGTTATCCTTGTCGCCGTCTAGGTCTTGGTGTGCTTCCCATTCTCTTTTGCCAGAGATGTCATGGCTTTGAGCTCTGGCCTCTCTGTATGCAGACTTGATGGCTTCCTTGTCGGCGATGTCGACCTTGACGGCGAGCTCGGCTGGATATACTGTCTTTCCCAGGAGTCTGATCAAGATGCCGACGGTGAATCTGGCACTACCCATCCACCTCATGTTTTCAGTTCCCAAGTCGCAGTCGGCTATTATGCCCACGGCCTGACTCAAGAAACTCCAGTACATCTTTTCTCCTTGCGTGACGGCCATGAGGTCTAGTGGTGTGCGTACGCCCTTGACAATGGCAAGAGCGGCGAAAGAGGGTGAGTTGGTGCCGTTGAGGTTAATGGACATGGCATTGCCTGATCCGCAAGGGAGCTGAACGACGGCGACTTTACGCAGAGCACGCCTCGGCTTTGGTTGCTGGGCAAGACCATTGAAGACTTCGTGAGGTAGACCATCGCCAGAAGCACATGCTACGACATCGTAGGCATCTACATCGAGTTGACGCGCGATGTCAATGGCGTGACCAGAGTGTGTGGTTTCTTGTGCATCGAAGTGACAGCCGGCAGCCCTAAAGAGAGGCTCGACTTCGCTGGTGTACAACTTTTGGGCAGCCCCCTGACCACCGAAAGGATTCACCAAGACCTTGATCCTCTTGTATCTCTGCGAGTTCCCGTAGGCCATGTCGAGTAATTTGGCCAGCCATGACTTGGCGGCGTTGATGGATGTTTTATCGATAAGCGTGTAGGAGATGGTGGACGGACGGCAAGAGTTCTTTGAAGTTGGCAGAGCGTGTTGAATGGTCAACTCGAGACCGTCTAGCGAAGCGTCAAGGATGTTGTAGTAAGGAATGGAATGAGTCGTCTTTGATCCTAGAGTTTGGGTTTAGCAGGCAGGAATGGGTTGGCGGCGGAGTGCACCCACTGGTCGGCAGGAGTCCACAACAGTTTGCGGCCTCTCTGTGTACGAAACGATCGTCTATCAAGCGTGAGCAAAGACACTAAAGACTAAACAAGATACACCACGTACCCAGAATAATTGTCGCATCGGCTCCAAGGGTTAGCGAGGCATCCTCGGAGACGAAGAGCGTAGCCTCGCCTTGCAGCGCCGATGGTGTTTCGTGCAGAGACGGGTCAACGAATGGGTTGTCGACAGGCAACGACCCTTCCGACATGATGCCTCTCGAATTGAAGATAAACAATAACAGTGACGGGCGGGAGAGGATAAACTTGAGTTTCTTCTGCCTCGGAAGAGGGTCATCTATTCCCGTTCAGAGCCGCGTACTCAGCACGCTTGGCTCTCTCCTTTGTCGCGACAACTTACGTACGAGTGAGCTGCATCGTAGAGAGGTGGTCGGCTTTCTCCCCTTGAATCCAACGGACGATTCAAACTACTGTATCATGTTTAACATCTATAATAATGACTTGTTCTCGTGAATGTCATCTGCCGCAAATGGCTGAGCCTTTCTCGAGTGACGTACATAGTTCCCGCCTTATCTCCGTTCCTGCAGCTTAGGGGTCTACCAAAAGTCTTGTTGCACTTCTGAAGATCACACCCAATTGCCAATCAACAGCTTTTCGACATGTCCGCTTCACGTTCGATATCTTTGCTGGGACTTGCCTTGGTGCTCCTCGGTGCTCTCGGGGTCTCGGCTCATGGCAGTGGTCATGAACAGGCGCCGATAGCCGCCGACGCAGACTGGGCAACACGACACATGGCTGGTGAGGACGACTTCACTCTCTGCGCCCAGAGGTCCGCTAACAGCTGCATCAGAGGAACATCACATCAACTCCTTTGACGCCGGCTCCTTCTTCAACCTTCACGACTATGACAGCAGCGGCACATGGACCCCTGATGACATCCGCAAGACCTACGGCCTGAGGGATGAGAGCACAAAAGACCTGTCTGAAGACAAGAAGCAGGAAGTCGTGCGCAAGGTCCTAGACCTCTTCGACAAGGACAGAAGTGGCACCATCTCGTATGCCGAATTCCTTGTAGCCGATGCTCACGGCATCAAGCTACCTGACTTTGGCTACGGTCCTGGCCACCACGGCGACGACGAGTACGAGTATGAGATTCACCATTTCGAAAAGTTCCATGGAGACGACACGACCGAGGAGGATTTGACGCATCCTGAGGACATTGTGCATTTCCGCAAGCATGAGATCATGGAGCAAGAGGCAGAACGTCAGGCAAAGCTCGACCGCATGGAGATTGTCGAAGCAAACATCCCTCAAAAGTTCCGCCGTCATGGTCATTGATCGGCTTCTCTGAGAGCCTGCGAAGATGAATCGCAGGAGTCGTGCTCTCGGTCAGTAGTTCTTTGTACTTGGATGGAATATGGAAAGCGTCAAGGAAATTGGAGAGCTGTCCTGCTGGCTTGGACTCTCAAACACTGTAGCAATAATTGGATCATGAAGCACGTAGAATTGAAGACACGATTTATCGACATTATCACAACAAGAGAATGCTCTCCTGGTAAGATAACAATACCTCTCAAGCGGCCGTTGCCAAATGCCATGTTGCCTTGATGGAAATCACGGTGGATCTTGACATTTCCGTGGGTGAGGCTATTGGTGGGGTGAATGATTTTGCCTTGTTTGATTGACGCCCGAGCAGTTGGCCGACAAAGTCCTGCGTCATGTCATCTTGCTCCTTCTCTCACAAACACTGGACGCCTCGCACTTTGCTGTGAGGTTTACTGTGGGATCGTAGACACCGTCGCTGCCACTCGTAGGTTTCAGTCGTCTTACCTTTTCGCGTGCGTATAGGGTAGTGAGCGCTACCAATTTCTGGCCGACTCGTTTCTCAAACGAGTAATCTGTATCTGCTGTCCTCTGCGCATCTATCCACGGAAGGTGCGCTCAGTGTCGCCTGCCACATCCTAGCTGTCGCTGCCGCCTGGCCGGCCAACGCTTGTGAGGAGCCTTCTCTCTCGCAACGACAAAAGTCGCACGCTTGTTCGGATTCGCTGTTGTACAGACAGCTTTGCCACACCCCTTTCACTGATCACAGTATTGTTCCAAAAGGGTTTTCCTTTCTGTTCTTTTCGAACTTCGCATACAATGGTGCGCGCAGGTTCACGAGCTCCCTCAGTGGGGCAAAGTTCTGTATCCAAGATTCGCGACCGACGCAGCAAGAAGACCTACAAGGTCCAACTCGAATCTGTCGTGACCAGAAAGAAAAAACTCAAACTCCACGTCTGTCACCTTGTTGCTCGTTTCTCAAGCTCCCTCACTGAACCATCTCGACTCAGGACATCCAAGGCTCAGCAAGGCCGAAAGAAGGCTACACCTTCCTACCTGTTGGCTACGCCGATCTAGCCGAGCGTTGTAAAGAAAAATCAAGACAACTAGGCGTCGACGTAGCTGTTGTCTCCGTGCGTATCTTCATCTCGAACTGGATCCTCCTTGCAGAGCACTTCTTCCCACTCTCAGCTCTTCTTCTAACCACACACCTAGGCTGGCACGAGACGCTCTGGGCCCACAGACCCTCAAAAGCTCACCCATCATGTACATCGCGTGGGTTACCATTTCCGTTCCGACATCTTTGACCAGGCCTGCAACTTCCTGGGCTACCGTGAGGTCAATGGCAAGTTGGTCCGCGATACTGGCTTTGACACCACTTCTCGCTTTGAGCGGACCATTGCACGTTTTGCTCCTCGCCTCGACTTCAATGCCGACAATCGAACGACCGAGCAGAGCACCAAAGTCAAGGACTACATCCGTGAACTCTTCCCAAAGATCCCTGAAGCAGACCTGGAGGAAATTTACAAGCGCGCATGGGAGCAGGTTCGTGCCTCTGAATCACTCTCTCAAGAGCACACTAATCAACTGGACTTAGGGCACTACGACTGTAGGTAATGCAGCTGATTTGTCGCTTTCTAGACAGGTACAGCTGGCCACGATAGCTCGCATCAGACACACATACACCGACTACGACAAGCTGCTCAAATTGGTGTCCTGGAAGGAAGCTCGCCAGATTGTCGAACCCATGTCACTGACAAAGCTGATTGAGTGGCGTGGAGAACATGATGATACCGAGGACTTTGAAGAGATCCTTCGAGAGACCATTGTCATTGATGACGACGATGAGGAGCTGGACGATGCTGAAAGCGTCACTGACAGTAACACTGTTGCCTCTGAAGATGATGGTAGTGACACCAGCCTGGAGATTGTGCAACAGACTTTGGCTCCCAAAGATCTCAACGTCGGAGTCGGAGAGAAGATTCGCAATGCTGTCACCACTGTAGGACGTGCGGCTGGCAGAGCTTTGCCCGCTGCAATCCAAACCCGCTGGCAGAACGCCCGTATGCAACAGCAGCGTGCTGATCAGGCCGTCATGCCTAATGGCCAACGTGGCCAGATCTCTGTCCCCCTCGATCAACGAGGTAATGCCCCACGCAAGGTCGTCTCGGACGGGGTTGAGTATGTACGAGTAAGTTCATCTATTTTCTTTTCGTCGCGTCTATGAATAGACCATATAACTTTGCGTCTAGATTTCATCGAGTCCAGAGCCCGAGAAGGAGAAGTATCCCAAGCACAGCATGCCTGGCGCGTGGCCTAACAGTGCCATACCTGCAGCCGGATATTCTCAAGTCCCGGTGACTCATAGCCACCCTGATACTCAGGGACTCTCAACCTCGAGAGCACCACAGCACACCGGCATGAGTCGCCCTCCAAATGAGGTGCCCATGTGGGACCGCCTTGCAAGACGACCCATGTATCCGACGTTGGGAACACCGGTTGTTGACCTTACGGCCCCTCCCTCTCTGAGAGGTGGGTACGGAGATAGAATCTCCTACACAGGTCCTCCAGAGTTTGGATTTCGTCCACAGGAACCGCTTGCGCATGTTGCTGCTCCGAGAGGAGTTTCGCATCGCAATGTGTACAGACCAGGTGTTGCTGACGACGATGTAATATTCGCTGGAGCACATACTCGACCACAAGGTCGCCGATATCCGTCATACAATTATGACGGTACTCGTAATCGGGATGAAATCATCAAACCGGAGGACTACCCCATTCCATCCCGCGAAGAGCCTCAACCTGAGTATCCTACCTTGAGCCCATACCATGGTGGCACGGAGAGAACGGGAGTGAATGTGAGACCTGCTGCTAGTACAACGATGCAGACAAGGCCTGCACAACACCAGCCTGTGTTTGGTCAACCAGCTTACCCTCAGATGAGATCGCAGACAGTGGCGATGCAGGTTGTGCCTCGCCCAGTGCATGGTGCGCCAGCTGCAGTGCAGCCGATGCCACCTCAGGAGAGGGCGCCTTCTGTGGGTCAGGCAGCACCGTCATTCGGCGTGCCGTCACCACAAAGATTCTTCAAGGGTAGCAGCCATCAGCCATACTACGTGCTTGACAGATGAGACTTGTTTCGCGAGAGATCATCATTGACCAGCAAGAAGAGAATCAGAAGCCCTCAGCGTCAAGGTTTCTAAAAGAGCACGCAGCTTTCAGGAAGTGTGGCTGCTCGTTGCACGCACGCAAAGCAGAATGGACAGGTACGGTACTGTGATCTTGCTTGTTGGATATGATCGGTTGCTTACGTCGACTTAGCTATGAAATCATTGTATGAACACACAAAAGGTGTGGAAGACGATGTCAGCATGGTCGCGTTAGGAGAAGGAAACACGTTCGTGTCAGTATGAGAGGGCGTTGTTGTGCATCACCAAGGAGTAATTGCTTGTCGTACTGAGGAGCAATGGTACTGGGTCACGAGTATGAACAGAAGAGACGGAAACGATGGGAGGAAAGACTACAGCATTCGCATCAGCGTCGTCATTAGCATGGACGTTTCGGCGCCGGAGGATCAGCATCAGCATGAGCATTGGCATCGATAAAGCAAGCATTGATATATGATGCGATTATGGCTATCACTTTGACGAACCAACATCGCCTTCTTGCTACTCACAAGATTCTACATCGCTTTGCTCTTGGAAGGGATGCAAAATTCAAGAAACAAAATTTAAGTCATTGTGCTGTACAGTACAATAGAGGTATCATAGCTACACGCCTACAACATGACCGGGGGACTGGTGTTGTCCT
This sequence comes from Aureobasidium sp. EXF-10727, assembly GCA_023848595.1. Taxonomy (NCBI): domain Eukaryota; kingdom Fungi; phylum Ascomycota; class Dothideomycetes; order Dothideales; family Saccotheciaceae; genus Aureobasidium; species Aureobasidium sp. EXF-10727. The sequence goes on from SWBF01000054.1 coordinate 66,376, forward strand.
TCTCCACCTATCCACATACCCATTGACGATCCCAGCCTAATAGCCACGGCGCCTTTCGTACAACCAGACCAGACCAGACCAGACCACCAGACCGTCCTAAATCATAACAGAGAGACCAAGAGAAAGGGCAGTCTAAGACATGCAAGTGATGAATGATATCGACAAAGGACGATGAAATCAGAGGACTAAACAGAGGCTTTTATCCAAAGAGGTGATTTACACATGATCAAAAGGTTGCAATCACACCGATGGTTCAAGGCCAGCCTCGGCGGCATCCAAGGCCTTCTTGTTGACTTTGGCCGGAGGAGCCTCGAAGCCGTAGACTTCAAGGTGCTCTCTGTTGTATCTTTCAACGTCCTTGGCAGAAAGGTCTTCGTATTTCTGGAGTGGGGCTGTCAGTAACATGTGTGAGAGGTATGGCGGGATCAAAGTACGAACCTTCTTCTCGCTGGCGGAGAGGGCCTTGAACTCGGCGGCAATTCTCTTTGCGGATTCGGCAATGACGGAGCCATGGTATTCGCCAGATGCGATGCGCTCGTTGTGGAATTTGATGAAGGAGGTGGTGGGCTTTTTGACCAAACGATCGTCCTTAATGGGCCAGTACTTTGTTTTTGAGTCGGCGAGCAGTTTGCGCAAGCGAGAGCGAACGTTGTTGGCCTCGAGGATTTGGGCCGGGGTGTGGCTGTTGAGCCACTCCTGGAACTCGCGCAGGGACTTTGCGTTGTGTTCGATGACGCGTTGGTCGAGGTTTTCTTTCTCGCTCGAGGAAAGGTTCTTGAAGTCTTGGGAAAGAGCCTTTACTTGGTCGGTCACGGGGCCGTTGTGTTTTGCGGCGGTCTTGTCCTTGATGTAGAAGGCCCAGGCGTTGACCTGTCTGTATTTGGGAGGCTCAAGAGCTTGAGCTTTGAGCAGCTTGGCCTCTTCCTTCTGCTTTGCTTGTTTGGCCCTTGCGCTGATTTCGGCCTTCTCCTCAGGGCTCAAGAGTTTGTAGGCAGCCTTTGCAGCAGCTTCCTTCTGGGCCTTCTTGGACAAGGCTGGGGCGGCAGTCTTCCTCTTCTTGGGAGAAGTTGCGCCATCGGCCTTCTTGGGCGAAGTTGTGCCATCGGCCTTGGTGCGGTATGACCTGGCCGCGGACAAGGAAGATGCGACCACCGGGGTTGCGACACGGGCATTGTAAGGAGTCGCGCGGACAGCCAAGCGCAGCGGAAGACGGAGCACGAGCATTGTGATGGTTGCGGGTTGCGCGCGTCGGAATAAAGAAGACCAGATGGTGGCAAAGGGGTTGGCGAGGGTGGTTACAGCTCGAGCAAGATTGTGAAACGAAGGCGACCAGGCCAGGGGGCAGAAGAGCGAGACGGAGGGTTTGTTGATAGGCAGGCACGAGGTTGACACCAACCATCGCGAACGGGGCAGGAGCTCCCGCCAAGCGCAGCATCACGAAACTCTAAAACTCGCCATCCGTCGCCGTCCCCGCGAACTTCAAACCTACCTGAGCCATTTCTCACCAACCGCTGTATACCAAACATGTCTGGCCGACCCCGCTCGCCGCCCCGCCGAAGCGGCGACTCGCGCCGTGATGACCGTTATCGAAGAGACGACCGCCGCGGGGATGATCGCCGTGACAGACGGGGAGACGACCGCTACTACAGGCGCCGCTCACCAGAGCCCGTAAGACTGCACCCACTTGCCCCTTCGACCAAACCCCACCGACTCACATATACACAGAGAGATCGATACAGCCAGGACAGAGACCTCCTTCCGTCCCGTGGAGGCCGTGACCGCCGCTTCGAAGAACGTCCACTCAGCGACCGCTCGCGCGACAGAAAAAGATCCAGAGAAAGATCTCCCGTGAGAGACCGTAGAGATCGCAGTAGAGATAGACCCCGTGATTCGCGCAACCACCGTGACGACTCGCGCGATAGAAAACGTCCCAGGCGCACCGACTCGATCGAATCTAGGAGCCGCACTGCGCGCGACGACGGTCGAGGCACCACTTCCACCCCGAAACCCGATGCTCCCGCCTCGGCCCACGTCGCTGACAAGGCTGCAGAAGAGGAACGGAAGAAGCTCGAGCGTCAGGCAAAGGTCGAGGCCTGGAAGAAAAAGCAGGAAGAGAAGAAGAAGCTGCCACAATCCCCTGCCACTCCTGCTACCCCTGCACACGCTGCTACTCCTACTGACACAGCTGCATCTTCGCCCAAATCCGTGTCTCAAGACGAACCTCAGAAGGGCTTTGCTGGCGGCAAGTTTGATCCCAAGGCTATCGCGAAGAAGGCGGCCGCTGCTACGGCCAAGCTTTCGGCGCTTGGAAGCGATGTTTCTATACCCGGGAAGTCCAAGACTGCCGCTCTTGCGGCTCCTCTTACTGCCAACAAAGCGGCTGACTTTAGCAAGAAACCTTTTACCAGTCAATCAAAGGGTAATTCGTCCTTCTCTGCCTTCCCCGTCTCTCTACACTCGACTGACCTGGCTATAGCAAACGCAGCAACCGCGTCAGATGCCCTCAAAAAAGGCTTTGGTCTAACAGCATCGCCTGCCGAAGAAAAATCGACTCCCCAGCCGGCACCCGCCATAGACATGGACGACGAGCAAGTCGAACGTCGCAAGTTAGAGAAGCTTCCTACACCCGATCTTGAAGATGCTGGGGATGCTGCGCTTGCTAACCCGAATGACACTCATGATGACGATGGTGATGTCGACATCGCTGATGCAGGATCCGACCAAGACATTGACTCTGCTGCACGCCTTGCTGCAGAGCGACGTGCTGCCCAAGCCGCCGAGACTTCTGTACATGACGACGACGACGCCATGGAGGGTGTTCAGACCTCGCAACCCGCCAATGCTGTCGAAGAAGACGATATCGACCCGCTTGACGCTTTCATGAATGATCTAGCAGAGGAAGCTCCCAAGCCTACTCGCAAGTTCACAAAGACCAAGATTCGTGAAGCCGAAGACGTCTTTGGTGACCAAGACGGTGCCGATTTGGATGCAATGGGAGAAGATGCTGATGACATTCTTGCCCAGGTGGCCCAGAAGAAAAAGAAAAAGGAGATCCCCAACCTCGACCATTCCAAGATTGATTATGAGCCTTTCCGGAAGGCCTTCTACACCGAACCTCTGGAGGTCGGCCAGATGACCGATGAGGAGGTCAGAGACTTGCGCTTCAAACTCGACGACATCAAAGTACAAGGCTCAAAGGTTCCGCGACCTGCACTCAAGTTTGCCCAATTCGGCCTCGGTACCCAAGTTCTAGATGTGATTCGTGATCTCGGATTTGAGATGCCCACGCCTATCCAATCTCAGACCATCCCTGCTATCATGTCCGGACGCGATGTCATTGGTGTGGCCAAGACGGGTTCAGGCAAAACTGTTGCTTTCTTGCTACCCATGTTCCGTCATATCAAAGATCAGCGTCCGTTAGAGAACATGGACGGTCCCGTCGGTCTGATCATGGCTCCGACCCGTGAGCTTGCAGTCCAGATCCATCGCGAGTGTAAGCCTTACCTCAAGGTTCTGAACCTACGCGCTGTGTGTTGCTATGGTGGTGCACCCATCAAAGACCAAATCGCAGAGCTCAAGAAAGGTGCCGAGATTATTGTTGCCACTCCTGGTCGTCTCGTTGATCTTCTTGCTGCCAACTCTGGACGAGTCACCAACCTGCGCCGCGTCACCTATGTCGTGCTTGATGAAGCTGATCGCATGTTTGACATGGGTTTCGAGCCTCAGGTCGTCAAAGTCCTTACCAACATTCGTCCCGATCATCAGACAGTTCTCTTCTCGGCCACCTTCCCACGTACTATGGAATCGCTCGCTCGCAAAGTGGTGCACAAACCTGTTCAGATCACTGTTGGTGGTCGTAGCACAGTTGCTGATACCATTACCCAAAAAATCGAAGTGCGTCCCGAAGCCACCAAGATGTACCGCACACTTGAAGCTCTGGGTGAACTGTTCGAAAATGATGAGGACGCACGTGCTTTGATCTTCGTCGAGCGACAAGAGTCTGCAGACGATATGATGATTCAACTCCAGCAGAAAGGATACCCTGCCGTGTCGATCCATGGTGGAAGGGAACAGATTGACCGTGACTCTGCCATTCAAGACTTCAAGAGTGGTGTCATCCCTGTAATGGTTGCGACATCTGTCGCCGCTCGTGGTCTAGACGTCAAGCAGCTCAAGCTTGTCATCAACTATGATTCGCCCAACCATTTGGAAGATTATGTCCACCGCTCCGGACGTACTGGTCGCGCTGGTGAAAAGGGTACAGCCATCACGTTCGTGACACCTGAGCAATCCAAATACTCAGTAGATTTGGTCAAGGCACTGAAGATGAGTAACCAGCCAGTACCAGAAGACCTCCAGAGAATGTCTACCGAGTTTCTCGAACGCGTCAAGGCAGGCAAGGAGAAGGGAGCCGCTATCGGTTTTGGTGGCAGAGGTATTGAGCGCTTCGAAGAACAGCGTGCAGCCGAACGCCAGCGTGAACGCAAGGCCCATAAGCTCGAAGGCGAAGAGGAAGATGACGAAGAAGAGGACAAGAAGAAAGCACCCGAGGAGAAGATCAACGTTGTCAAGAATACTGGTTCGCCTGCGCCTACGAATGCGAACGTCCCTGGTGTTCCGGCACACATTGACCTCAATGCCGACATCAAGGTCCACAAGACTGAGACGCCTGCACCTGCAAGCAATCGTCCTCTGGATCGTGTTGCGGCTGCCGCGGCGAACATCAACTCTCGCCTCGGTGCACGCAATGCCACACGTCCTGGTGTTCCCATTGACAATAAAGGACCCGATGCTGGTGCCTACCACGCGACGCTTGAGATCAACGACTTTCCCCAGAAGGCACGCTGGGCCGTCACCAATCGTACAAACGTGGCCAAGATTCTCGAGTCTACTGGAGTTTCTATCACCTCGAAGGGTAACTTCTACGCTGCCGGCAAAGACCCAGGTCCTACCGATGCTCCCAAGCTTTATATCCTTGTCGAAGGTGACACCGAGCTACAAGTCACCCAGGCCATGCGCGACTTGCAGCGCTTGTTGAAGGAAGGAACGATTGCAGCCGCCGATAGCGAGGCCCGCGCGCCTACCACTGGTCGTTACACTGTCACTTGATTTTGATTGAGTGTCTAAAAATGGAGAGACCCTTCAATTTTTTGCACAGGTAAGCATGGCGTGTCCTTTCTCTTTATAGATTACCATCACTCTTTGAGCCTTTGACAAACCGCACACAAACTACATGTTCATAGCATCTGGAGACAAGGCGCACTCAGGACTTGATCGTCAACTGCTCCTCAAGCAAAATCTGCAGCGCTGCTTAGTACCTTTTTGTCCGTAGTCAGTCTGTAGATATCGAGCAAATGAGAAATGAAAAATGATCAGACAAGATGCCCTAGATTCTAGAGCTATACGACACGTAATATGAACTCAATGGTACGCCTTCGGGAAGAAACAACGGCGGCGGGTGGACGCCGACGTCACTTGGCATAGCCGCTTCTTGGAACGTGGTTATAACCTCGTTTCTTGTCCTTGACTTGTACTTATAAGACGTGACCTGGACTGACATTGTTCATATCATTTCATCTACTGCACCACAATCATGGGCCCTCCCCCGCTTGCTATCCGCAATCTCAGCTCGACCCCTCTGGAGCTGAAGGTTATAGAACGCTTTGAGATCCCACATGTCGAACCCAAGGGTTTCGCTAATATCAGTCGCAACGTAACTCACTTTGTTGTCTCGAATACGACTGGCAATGTTCCTCCAGAAGGACCTCAGTTTGCACCACTTACCGTCAACGCTCAAAGCTATGGTCAACAAGAAGTGTCTATCCGTATTGACCCTTTCACCACCAACAGAACGGACATCAACACTGCCGAAAGATCAGAGAAGGACGTTCTCAGACTGACGTTCGAGCACGATGGACAGCGTTACCGCGTGGATACACGCACAAGCAGACAGTCGCAAGAACTGACTCCACTGGACCCAGACCCGAGGAAGCAATACACGGCCATCTGGATCGACAAGGAGAGCCATCTAGCCATCTACTCGTCCGCAAACATGCATTGCTGGATGAAGGAAATGGCAGACGCAACGCCACTATCCGGTCTCTCTATCCCGGGCACGCACAACAGTCCCACTCACCACAAGGCCTTGCCCTCAGTGCGCTGTCAAGCCGTATCCCCCAAAGAGCAACTGCGCAACGGTGTCCGCTTCTTCGATATCCGCGTGCAGCCCGAGAAACCCGAGGATCCGAATAACGACGGATTAGCCCTCGTGCACGGCGTCTTTCCCATCTCCCTCACGGGCGCAAAGCCCTTCCGCAAACTCGTCAATGACATTTTCGACTTTTTGCGTGAGAACCCAAGTGAAACACTCATCATGAGCGTCAAGCGCGAGGGCCCCGGCGAACATACAGACGAACAGCTATCTTCCATCCTCCACACCCACTACGCCAACGACCCCTCCCTCTGGTACACAGACCCCAACATCCCTTCCCTCGCCCAAGCCCGCGGCAAAATCGTCCTCATGAGGCGCTTCGCCCTCGCCGAGCCCCTGACCCACGAACACGACAACCGCGGCTGGTGTCTCGACGCACAAAACTGGGCTTACAATACCCCCTGCGACAACCACGGCAACGTCTGCGTCCAAGACTTTTGCGAAGTCCTCGAGACCGAAAACATCGGCAAGAAAATTGATTTTTGCTGCGAGCACTTTGAGAGGGCGGGTGCGCAGGTCTGTCCCGTACCTGGCATCACTACCGACGCAATTAACCCCGTGCCTCCTGGCCCACTATACCTAAACTTTTTGTCCGCGAGCAATTTCTGGAAAGTCGGGTGTTGGCCGGAGAAGATTGCTGCGAAACTGAATCCCGCGGTGACGGAGTTTTTGTGTACAAAGCATGACACGGCAGAGGGAGATGGTAAAGGTGATGGTGGTGTGGGTATTGTGGTTACGGATTGGGTGGGCAAGGACGGGGATTGGGATCTGATCAGGTGTATTGTTGGCATGAACTCGCGCTTGGAGCTGAGAGAGAGGCAGCAGCAGTAAATCGATGGACGAAGCGTATGAATTGTATGACTGCTGCTCTTGTTTGTTATAGAATATAGGTAGTGAATTCAAGCCTCTGCTCTGTCCAAAGCGTGTATGTCAGATCGAATCGTGTTGCAAGACTTTTTCATGTCACACGTCAGACTAATAGACTGACCTGATTGTGCTGATGCAGAAGATTCACTTCGGGTACATCATCCTATTGTTAAGCTACGCTCGACATGCATCTCCTCTTCCAGTAATCCAACACCGAAAAACACCATGTGGCCGACTGAGATCCGGTCACTGCCCTCAATGAACAGAATAACAAACAAGCAAGACAGGGCGAGAAAACACAACACCCCACATCAAATGCCTCTTCCATCTGCCGATTTCCATGCAAAGATAAACGCAAAAACATTAGTAGAACAAGGCAGAAACACATGACAGGTCATCATCTGCCACCGCCCCAGTTGCCCTGACTCAGCTTGAGCAGACCCTCGACGCAGTTCAAATCTTCCTCTTCTGAGCTCTGGCGTTCGTCTCTCTCGAGCGAACGATGCGCCTTGTCCTTTCTGACGCCACTACTGGGTTGATTCATGAATTGCATGACATCCTCATCATCTTCGTCATCGTCCAAATGCTCGACCTGAGTTCTATTACCATGTTTGCCACGACTGCGGGGCGCAGGTGTTTCGTGGAAGCCTGCGAGTGCACGAGGTCGCTTGACTGTCGATGGCATGACGGCGGGTGAAGTTGCCATCTGATGCAAGAACTGGCGGTCCATGAAAGCTGAAGGGCGGTCTCCAGGACTCCAATTTTCCTTGTCCGAGTCTGTGGCCGAAATCTCGAAGGTGGGCGTCTGCTTGAGTTTGGGCGTCTTTGCTAAGAGTAGAGGGTCGTGGTGGGCTGGTCTTCTGTTTGTCGATTGCATGTTACGCGCCGAGGATGAGCGCTGCATCAAAGGTTGACGGAAGGGAGTAGCGGCCACGGCTGAAGGAGCAGATGAAGGAGGGGCCGCGTTGAAGGACTGGCTTTGGCGCAGGCGCTTGACGGCACGATCTTCGTTGGAGATGGTCTGGGGATTGAGACGCTTCAGAGAAGGTACGCGGGTTAGGGGATGATATGCACGATCCTTCTCCTGCTGACGCAAGAGGGAGATGGCTTCAGCAGCATCCCCGCTAGCCTCCTGATTTGCACGATCCTCCAGCTCGCTACGAGCGCCACGGTCGGCAAAGAAAGACCATACACGGGAATCACGAGATCGTCCACTGGGTTTGCGACGAAGACTGGTACCGCCTTCTTGACTGCCTGGTGTGTCGCAAAGACTGATCTGGCTGTTAGTGGGATACAGGTCATTCGATTGACTGGCAGGTTCGTCGAAAGCTGTACTGGCAGACACAGGAGGGGGAAGCTTGCGAGGAGGGGAAGACGTAAGGTCATCCCCATCAATGACACGAGCAACACCATCTGCCGTCATGGACAGGCGGATCTTGGAGTCTGACTTTCTAAGACGCTTTGTCGGCGGGTCCTGGCTGTCTGGTTGTGATCCCTGCGAATCGAGTTGGGTGAAAGAAGCATTGTTACGTCTGTTGGACAGGTAGCCGGGTTTGGACGCCGAGTCCTGAGAGGCTGCTTCTGGCTGTGAGCTGGGAACTTCGATGAATGAGGTCGAGGCATTCTGGCTGGCAGGTGCAGCAGTCTTGTCTTGGGGTATCGAGGCGGGATCGGTCGTGTGTGTCGCGTTGTCCAGGCTCAAAGACGAGTCTTCTTGATCATGTGCCGTGTGGGCATCGAGCGGTGATGAGTACATGGCCATCTCACGAGGATCCAGCGGTTTGGACTTTCTACGCGAACTCTGGCGACGATTCTGGAACCAGATCTGGACGCGGATTTAGTTTGACGCGTTAGACAGGCTTTGGATGGATTTGCGATACCTGGACTTCCTTTTCGCCCAAGGCAACACGGCTCACGATATCCATGCGAGTGGCCTTGTCAGGCTTCGAGTTCTTTGCATAGGCTTCCTCGAGAATCTTCTGGTCATCGGGACTGTTCCGAGTTTAGTGGCTGGTCGCGGCATACAGAGAGGGCAGTCTTGATACCTTGTCCTCCTTCGCTTCTGGCGTGCCAGAGGTTTATTATCGACATTGGGAGGGCGGTTGTTGGCCAGAGTATCCGTCGAGTGGACCAGGAAAGGATAGCTGTTGGCCGTCGCCTTCAAGACCAGTGAGGCCTCGGTCTCGGGCTGCGGTGCATACGGGGACTCGGATGTCGACTCGTTCCCTTGGGCCAGAACCTCGTTAGTATGCTCGTCCATGACTGACGTGGACACGTATGTTGGGCGAAGATGGTAGACTGTCCCCTCGACGGGCTGACGCTGGACGGTGAAGGACGCGACGAACGCGACTGCCAATTCACGACCCTGGAGAAAGCCACCCGGCACGCCAATCCCACCCCGTCTTTGAATTCCTGCCTACTGTTGAAACACGCGTAGCAACATTTCTATCTTTTCATTTCTGTCTTTTCCAAACGTGCACTTCTCTCTCCCTGTCAAACACTGCTTTGCCCGCCGCCCTCATCTCAGGTCGTGTGCTCCGTGTCAAGACCGCGTCGACCGGCCGCTCCTTCTCTGCGCGTGTCCACTGTGCATATCCAGCCCATGATATTTCTCAGACACTTGATGCTTGTCTGATCTCTACACAGTTACTTTGACATGCTATCCTAGTCTATAGATCCCGTTCTTCCGCGTCTCGTTCTACGCGACACAGTTTGCTTCCTAACGAAACGCGAGAGAAGAACCAAACTCGTGACTTGGTTTCAGCTCTCAACGGTCCAGCACTCGGCCAATCACCCGAAGCTCTAATCCGGACTACACCTCTACTTGTAATCATGTACCTACCTGCCTATTGCACTATCGGACTCACACCCTGATAAGTATCTCAATTGCATTGATCATGGTTCGCAAAGGCTCGACACTATTAGCTCTTGTCTTCATTCCGACGCAGAATTCTCTCATCTACAACTGGTCGTCACCAATTCTTCCGAAACACTTGTTGAGGGTACGACCCTGATGGCAACCCTCCAGTCTTCATCATGACCACCTTGATCGACCAAGGTCATGTGTCGGTCTCAGCATTGCCAACTTTTGTCTGTCTCGATAGAAACTAGACATCGACTTGTTCTATGGCCAATTCTAGTACGAAAACCATGACAAGGTCGCTCCAGATTGTGACTTGCATTTCGTCCTCACGATTTCCAACGGGACACGCCCTGATAACTTGTGTACGTGGGAAAACAAAAGAAACCAGACGAGGGACTGCGGAATGTCCATTACCCCGGCTCCGAGTCCCTGACAAGAAACATGTGCCAGACCCTTGATCGACTTGATGGTTCACAAACGCTGGGTTTAATGACCGTCCATGCCAACTTGATCAACTGACCTATCGACTACATCTCATCCTTCGAGGAAGCATCCGGTTTCCTCTGATACTCTTGTCAAGAAGCCAACTCATTCCGAACCACAACTATAGCAAAGATTGAACTACTGCGGCGAGTCTGTGACACATGCCATTAAACATGTAGCCTTGGTACTATCGACTGCCTCACTAATAGTCATCTGTCACCGGATAAAGCTCTTCTAGAGCCTCACCAAGTATACCGAGTAAAGCTTATATACAGCCTCACCAAGTATTACCCACTCGTCCATTGACGACCACATCCAGAGGAACAACAATCAAGATCAAGGACGGGCCTTCACACGTCCCTGGAATAAGAATACTGCTAAATATGCGCACGGCTGTTCTATACCAAATCCAGGTGAGTATTGTCTGCGTTGCTCACTCACGTCATACTTCTACATCGGTACGGACTTCGCAAACACAGAGAGCTCACCAGGCACAAAGTAGAGCCGACTGCAGACCGTTGATCGCAATATTGTTCTGCAAACAGATCGAATCCTCCATCGAAAACTTCGCAGGCTTGCAAAGGTGTGACTCCGCCATCACGGATGCAGTGGAGCTATAACGTCTTGGTAAAGCCACGAATGTCAACAGAATGGATACTCACGGCGAATCGGATGATGAAATTAGTGTGCACAGTCCTCTGGTGTTCGACGGGTTTCTGCCTTTTGAAAATTGCAAGGTGTTGATGCCCTTGCCCCACCACATGATGCAAGTCAGCGTCATAACAACTTTCGCAATTGCACTCGACAACGAGTTCAAATATGACCACCTCTGCATGCTCTGAAGTTTTTCTTTGCTATTCATCTCATATCTCAATAAATCTCAGCTCTACAACACATTCACCGCTAAATTTTCCAACCCTTTTTACTACCACAACACAACATCACAATGTCCGGCACCGAGCAGACTTTCCACTACACCAAGGAGGACGTCCGTAAGATGGAGCAGCGCGACTCCCATGCCCACAACGGCAACGTCTCTGCCGATTCCAACGCTGCTGCCATGCAGGTTAGTTACTTTCTGCTTTCGCTGGGTACAAGAATATCTACTAATATTGTATCAGTCCATCGTCGACCAGGCCGACAAGAACAAGGCTGATCTCATCGAGGAGCGCCGTAGCAACCTCCCTCTGCCCGAGGACCCTCCTGCCAAGTCAGACTTCAACTCAGCCGACGCCAGCACCGTCAACGTCGGCTCTGGCCGTGTCTCTGACACTTTCTCCCACGGAAACGACGCTCTTCGTGAGCCTGCCACTGGCGACAGCGCTGCCAGAAGCGCCGATTCCACCCTTGGTCAGGGTGTCGGTCGTGAGGGCAAGGATGGCCTTTCCGGCATCCCCAACGATGCCGTCACCCGCGAGGCCAAGAACAAGTCCGGGCTTGCCGACACCACCGGCCAGGACTACGGTTACCCCAAGAACGACCCCTCCAGCGCCTCGTAAATGGTTTGCTTTGGCGATTTCTCATTTTTCAAAAACGCAGCCTAACTGGTTACCTCTGGCGCAGGGCGCTTGAGGGTAATGGCTTGCATGATGGAATGAACTCTACCTTTTTCTATTTACACTATACCACCTTGCGAATGAGCGCGCAAGGCATTCAATTGGACATTTATATATGACCTGTCTGAGTAATAATGAATGAGCATTTCAGAATGCTTGGGAAATGAAAATGAATTTCAACGTACTTCGAATCGTTTCACATCTTTTTGTTTACTTGCTCGTGTGACGTGCATCTTGTTTGAACCACACCTCTTAGTACCACACCAGAGACCACGACTCGAGCGAGAGTCATGTTCGGACAGCAGGAAGATTCTGCTTCTCAACGATTGATTGAGGCTCAACGATATTCTGTCAGAAATCTCTGCCACGCGAGTGCATTGTTCGAAAGAGGTTGCGACAGATTGCGGCGGGATTAACGTTTCGGAAGCGAGGTGGGTCGTTCAGCCTCAAAAGAGCCTCCAAAATGTTTATTCATACCACGACCCCCAGAGAAGAACCACCGATGATTGTGTCTGAGTAACTATACCGTCAATTTATGAGTTCCCTTACGGGAGACATCAGACTTCTCGCAAAGCATCACTCCGGCAGAGGACCCCTTTCGACGAACAACCATGTCGCATGCTCGTCATCAGGTGCGGGGCACTTCTATCAAAATTGAGGTGGGGTTAAGCTCGGCGTGTGATGTAACGATCGCGATGGGCACATGTCGCAGGAGCTACCTACGAATCGCGTGCTGCACCTCGATGGCGAGAGCTGTGTAGTGGTTACGTCGAAATGATGTACTCAGAACGAGGTACCAACTAGCTGTACCTACGCAATCGGGTGGAGCTGTGAGCACAGAGGAGAACTCAAGGGAAGCAAACAAAAAGCAGCACAGGAAGCTATCTTTCTGAACCTTTTCACTCACAAGCAACAACCAATTCTTTGCAACACTTCAAACAAAACAACTTTTCACACACACATCAATCATCATGTCTTCCGGAACCAAGGTACATGAGAACCGTTCCCAACTTTCCAATCGAGTCAGCAGCTGATCTTCTCTGGTACAAAACCAGGCCACCAACACCAACGAAGGTATCAACAACCCCAAGATCGAAAAGGCAGGCATCGTCACCTCAGACTCGCTCGCCGGCGAATCGCTCAGCAGCGGCGGCTCCTTCGGCGCCGGCAACCACCCAGCCGCCATGTCGCAGCCCTCGAGCTCGACAACGACAAACAACACCGACACCTCGGGGGCCACGACCCTGCAAGCCGCCGCCGACGCCGAAGCCCGCCAGGCACTCGAGGACTGGAACGAGGAAGCCCAACTCAACGCCGCCCGAGGACTGCACGCCGGCAATGACTCTGGCGCGCCTGCACCGCCCACGTCTTCGTATCTCGCTACTGGAGCCTCAGCTAATTCTTCGGGTTCACTTACAGGCCAAGCCCCCCATGGCAAAAACATTTCCGAGGGCGGATTCGACAGCAATGCTCCCAATGCTTCGTTTGACAATGAGGTTGGCGGCAAGAATGACCCTGCTCGCCAGGCTGTCAACGATATGCAGCGTAATGCTCAGCAGTCTGCTGGTGACGCTGGCCTCCCCAAGCAAAAGGGTGTTTCCAACGATGGCCAGTTTGATGTGCTCAAGGACACTTCTGCCTAAAGCTTGCTCTGGGGGTTTTCTGTTGTGATTTTGTTTTGTTTTTATGACATGAGATGCATGACCTACAATTATCCAGAGCACTGGTGGCTTTTTTGATGGGATGGCTTCAAGATCCAATGAGATATGGATGTACTTTTAGATAATGATCCAGATATTCAAGCACGCCCGGAAGGACGTGGTTCTGACACAGTTTTTCATGGTTCGATGGTAGCTTTGAAACGTGATGTCTATGACTTTGTGAAATGTGAATCACTTGCTCAAAGATCTTCTCGTGCCCAAGAAGATTTGGGATGCCTCATGTTTGGATAGGCAAGAGAGTGAGAAGCAAGATGTCATGACGGTCGTCAATGTATTGATGGTGGTTTCTCCTATCCTGTCCAATGTGTTCTTATGTACATTAGCATATTCTTCAAAAAGGCTCTGCAGGGAGACCCTGCTGTAACCCAATATCGCAGACTCCGTTTTGCAAGCCTGACATGCTGCTGGGTGTCGTTGTCCTTCGGCCAAGCAGTCGAGGACGACGAACTGGTCGGATACAGTTGGTTTCGTGAGGCGCGGTTGAGCCGTAGCGCTAGCACATCTCTGCTTTGGTTTTGACAAACAAGACTCTGTCAAGAAGCTCATGCCTCGACCTTGAGCTTCTTCATGGCCTCGAGAGCATCGGCGCCGTCGTCGTCCTCGTCGACAAAGGCTCTGGTCGCGACACCGCTCTCCCAAAGCTCTCTCCCCGTCATCTTCTTTTCTTCCTTGCCACCCCTCTTTTTCTTTTCCTCGGCTTCCCTCTGCTCTTCGGCCCTCTTTTTCGCTTCTGCCATTTCCTCTTTGAATCTGTTGCTCCACTCGAGATAGGTCTCCCTCGTCACCTTTGTGCCCTCGAATTTGCGGTTCTCCTCTGCTTCTGCTTCTGCGGCTTGCATGTCCCTTTCGGCTTGGACGGCTTGTTGTCGCTCTTGGATCAGCAGCTCGGCTTCGTCTTTGAGGGTGGTGACGAGGGTGAAGACCATAGCCATCCCCAGGTTCTCTTCGATTGTCGCCGTCAGGCCATCGAGCAGTCGCGTCTTGTCTTCTTGTATGTCGAGGTGTTTGTGCTTTGGGGCGTTTGGCGGGGCCGAGAGGTCTAGTCGTGGGGCCACGTCTGGGTAGTCTTCGGGGTATGAGACGGAGAGGATGAGGATGGGGGCGTTTTCGTTGGCTTCTTCGTCGGGTTCGGTGACTTCGAGTTGTATCGAGACGCGGTATTCGGTGTCGGAGATGTCTGGTTCTTGGTGGTCAGCGCTGTTTTGCTGGTATACGGGTGAGTGTGCTAAGAAGATGCGCACCGGTGATTTCTTCGGGGAAGATGGAGTCGAGGACTTCGCGCTCCTCTGTTTGTTCTTCTCTGCCCATGGTGTATATATCTCTTGTTTCTGATGTTTTTTTTTGTGACAGAATGTTCAGCTTCTGGTTGCGGGCTTTGACAGTTCGCGATTGACGTCGGACATGTTGGTCTGTGCTGCAATTTTTGTCCAAGATTGAAGCGCCTACTTTTACAAGTCATACTCTTCCTACTCTCTACTATTCCCAAATACTCGCTCAGCTGGTCTGGACACTTGGATCGCTACTTCTACGCAGCTGCGCGACAAGGAAGATCCAGAAAACATCCTCTGACCCAACCAACTCATCCACCTATCAAACCTACAAGCAAAAGGGAAAAAAAGGAACAACCCACGAAAAGCACCATGGCCAAAGCAAAGTCAAAAAAGAGCCCCAAGAGCTCCTCCCAACAACCCAAAGAATCCCCCGAACAGCTCTACGACCTCGCCATCCAATGCGTTGAAACCAGCCAACCGGACCAAGCCCTCACACACGCCCAAGACCTACTCGTCCTCGTCCGCCGCCTCCAAACCCCCAATGCCGTCCTGCCAGCCCTAAACCTGCTCGGCGAAATTTGCATCGAATTGGGCGATGCCGACTCCGCACGCGACTACTTTATGCAAGCCGTAGAGGCAGATCCGCAAGGCAGTATCCCCGAGGCTGTGGGCGGAGGCGCCGAGAAGTTCTTGTGGATGGCGCAACTGTGTGAGGAGGGCGGTGCGGCCAGTGTTGGTTGGTTTGAGCGCGGAGCCCAGGTTTTGAAGCGCGAGATTGCCGAGCTCGAAGGCGTGCAAGACCGAGACGAGACGCAGGAAATCTTGTTGGAGGAGAAGAGGGGAAAGCTGGCGAATGCCCTGTGTGGTGTTGTCGAGGTCTACATGACCGATCTCTCGTGAGTTTTGCCTTGCTCGTCCAAAAATCTCGTACAATTGGCTGACATGTATCCTTCAAAAAAGATGGGAAGCAGACGCCGAACAACGATGCGAAGCCCTCATCACAGAAGCCATCATGGTCGACCCGGACAGCCCAGAGGTCCTCCAAACCCTCGCCTCCGTCCGCCTATCCCAACTCAAGCCCGACGACGCCCGCGCCGCCCTAACTCGCAGCATCAGCATGTGGAAAGACCTCGAGCCCGAAGACCCACTCATCCCCGACTTCCCCAACCGCGTCAGTCTGGCCCGTCTGCTGATGGAAGCCGACATGGAAGACGAAGCAATGGATGTGCTCGAGCGTCTGGCGCTGGAAGACGACCAAAGCGTCGAGGCCTGCTATCTCGGTGGCTGGTGCCTGCAGCTCATGGCAGACAAGAAGAAAGCCCAATTCGGCGATGCCGTCGATAATCCAGACTCGGAGCAGGCAAAGGAGTTGTTGGCTACTTTGAGAGCGAGCAGAAGTTGGTTGCTCAACACCCTCCGACTATACAGAGTCTTGGAGTACGAAGACGAGAGACTCAAGCAGCACACCGAGGAGTTGGTCGATGCGCAATGTCAAGTCCTCGGTCCTCCGCCAGAGGAGGGCAAGGAAGACGAAGACGAAGACGAGTGGGATGGTATTGATGAGGATGATGATGCAGCCGACGCCGACGAGGAGATGGCGGGCATGTGATTGTTTTTTTTGCACCTTGATACCATAGACAATTTTTACAATCTACATGAAACGGACTTTGTTCCGTCATGACTACCTGAAAACAATTCATCAGAACCTACCAATAACTTTTACAAGTGACTTTGGTTGATATAAGCGTCGATAGCGAGGTCGTGATTCGAAGTTATGGATACGATGTCAATGTTGGCGATAATCTTTGAAGGCTCCAGGCAGAGATGCGGAAAAAAGGTGTCGACCTCACAATGTGCGAAAGCGAAAAACAGATGTGCCAATGCGAGAAGGAGACTTCGAGTTGTGCGTAAAACATTTGGATCATTTGGTTTGGTGAACCCCCAGCTTGTCATTTTCTTTTTAAAAAAACGCCGAAAACGTGCGCGCTGCTTTTTTGGTTGGTTCTTGATGCTGGCTACATTGTGGCTAACAAGTGTTGAGTCGCGTAATAAAACCCGTTCCTCGCAGAGCCGTCGCCGAACCAAGAAAAAGGGATCTCCACTATGGTGGTAGTGCGAGGGGGAGTAGCAAGTCGGAAGAGATTTGGGGCGAAACCGTTTATTGGGCCTGGGAGAGAGAGAGAGAGTCAGTACAGGGCTGACGGGTTTGTTGTCGAACGGAAAAAGATTTATCGCACCTTGACGGCGTAGTTTCTCTGGGGGAAGTGGATCTGCTTCTTCTTTTGCTTCTCGGTGACGCGCGAGGCATCCTCCTTGCTCAATCTTCTGCGGATGGCACGGGTCTGCTTTGCGCGGAGGTCGAGGGGAAGGTACTTCTTGTTCTTGTAGAAGATGCGCAGCTGCGAGCGCTGGTTGATGTTGATGACGGTCAGGACGCGAGCGATGGACTTGCGGACGTCATGGCTATAAGAGAAGAGGACATGTCAGAAAAAATCCTTGATCGTGTGCGCGCGGGTTCGTGTGTAGCGTGTGCGTGTGTCTTTTCGGTGTTTGTCCATTCCTCTCCCTTCTCTTTCTTTGATCGGATTCGGACATGCGGGAGATTTCAGTCGTACATTCTGGTGAGCTTGCTCTGGGCACCGCCGGCAATCTTCTGGGTGCGGAGCTGGACCAGCTCGGCCTTCAACTCCTCGAGCTGAGTCTTGAGCTCATCCTTGTTCTTGCTCCAGAGCTGGCTGGCCTTGACCTTAGCGGACGACTGCGATGGATTCCGTCAGCATTCCGACATGGCAGACAGGACGTATGATGGGGGCGCGCACCATTTCGGCTATGAGTTAGTAGGATGAGACGACGGCGGGCGAAAATCGTGTAGAGCGAGACGAATTCAAACAGCAGCCCAGCAGAATTTCGTTCTGGCTGTGCGTGGTCCTTGGCGTTGGTGCGGGTCATCTTCGGGGTTTCGAATCCGGGGTCGTGCATAAATTGGACATCTCCGGCACAACTCGTGCAAGGGCATGTGAATGGCGTCGCTTGGAACCTGCCCTTTGACCATCCTTGTACAATAAACACGACTCTGCGAAATGGCTTCCTCTGGCAGCTGGGCACAGTTACGGCAGCAGGCTCGCTCACTCGAGACTCAGGTATTCACCGAAATTTCATCTGTCAATCACAAGCTGACCCTTCCCAGACTGATGCCTTGTTCCACACCTATTCCCAATATGCGTCCATGAGCAACATCCCCGCCAAACCCGACGAAGATGAGCAACGAACAGAAGCCCAACTACAGGACATACTCGAGAGGGTAACTCACTCTCACTTCCTTTCACCCATCCATTCAACTGATGCCTGACAGCGTTCAGCCCTCATCTCTCAACTCTCACGCCTGCTCGACTCTGAACCTACCGCTTCCGCCCTCAAGTCTACCAATCTAGCCCGCCACAAGGAAGTCCTACAACAACACCGCAGAGAGCTTGACAAGCTCAAGTCCAACATCGGCCACCAGCGAGATCGCGCCAACCTCCTCTCAAACGTTCGCAACGACATCAATGCATACCGTGCACAGAACCCCGAGCAAGCAGAGGCAGACTACATGTTGGACGAGCGCAGTCGCATAGACAACAGCCACAACATGACCGACACCGTCCTCACACAAGCATACGCCATCAACGAACAGTTTGGCATCCAAAGGGAGACACTGACCAGCATCAACCGTCGTATAGTCGGAGCAGCCAGCCAAGTACCTGGCATCAACAGCCTGATTGGCAGGATAGGCAACAAGAAGAGGCGGGACGGTATAATCATGGGCAGCTTTATTGCATTCTGCTTCTTGGTCTTCATGTACTTTTGGTAGACAAGTTCACTGCGAGGAGTTCGGGAGTTTATGCGCATAGAAGCGCCGGTATTGGGAGGGGAGAACATCTTTGCATATCATGTATTGTCATCCAGGAGATATCATTGGACCTGTTGGAGAGTGGCCGTAGCCTCTGCCTTGACAACACTGTCAACCCTCTGGCTCCTTGGTGACTCTTTGTTCTTTATTGTCTCGACCAGAACTCTCTTCAAGTTCCTGACCAAGCTCTCCTGCTCGAGCTCGTGAGCGACGGCACTGCCTGCCCAACGAATCTTGCATTCGGCATCGACCAAGTAGACGTAACCGACTTTGCTGTTCAACAGACCAATGGCCTCTCTGATGTCGTCTTCGATGCCGCGTCTAATCAAAAAGTACTTGCCCCAGTCCTGCTTGGGGCGCATAGCCCTCAATCTTCCGGCAAAGGCTCGCAAGATCCACCATTTGAGCGCATTGGGTTCGTGGTTGATCTCGACCAGTTGAGCAAGTCCTGTTTTGCCTCTGGCCTTCTCTTGCTCCAGTACTTCGTGTAATGCTGGGTTCTTGTCCTTGGAGCAGAAAGTCGCGACTTGGTTTTCGGCCCAGCCGGACGAGAAGATGCTGACGATACTGACCTTGCCCTTCAATGCATTCACCAAGTCTTTTCTCTCTGCATTCTTGGTCGAGTCCTTTTCTAGAGTGCGACCGCGCAGGTTGGGGAACCAGAGGGCGTGTTCGGCCTTGAAGACGGATTGCGGAGAGAGGAACGTCTTGCCCTTGAAGTGACGCATGGCGCTAAAGTCGCGGAAATAGGGACGGTACAGGGTATCGCTCAGCTTCTTGCGACGTACGAGATGCTTGTCGTAGTTGGTAAAGTCATCTCTACGCTGTTTCCAGCTGCGATCGTCGATTCCGGTGTTTTGGCCCGCTCGAGGTGGATGCGGCATTCCAATCGGTCGTTCTAGCGGCTTCGGTACGGGGTCCTCATCGGGGTTGTCTTTCTCGCGTGGTGTGTATGTCAAGGGCTTGGTGGGTGTTGGTTTGGTGGCGTAGTTGCGCGTTGCTGAGATGCAGACTTGGCTGCTGTCTGGTGTCACTAGTGCTCGCAGCACTCGCAAACATGATAATGATGGGACTTTGATTGCCATGGTGAGGTTGTTTGTGTACGGCAAGAATTTAGAGCAGGTGGCTGCCAACAAGAAGATGGTCTCGAGATTTGTCCTCCGAAATGCGGAGTTGATCACCTACGAGCTGCTCTCCTACACTCCCTCATCCTCCTCCGCCCATACCAGCCGCGATGTGGCATCTTGCTCTGACTTTGTGCAAGCCTGGGAATATACCATGCGAATAACATCACTTCCCTCCTGAATAGATCTTTCGAAAAGTATCACCAACATATACTGAGGATCCTCAATGTCTTCTTCACCATGCAGTGCAGCAATCAACATTATTGCGGCTCAGCATCATCACAATGCAGCTGCCAGGAAACGAGCTGCTTTTGACGCATTGTATGCCTTGGACGACGAAGGGGATGAGGTCGACGACGAGGGTCTCGCAGCTTCATTCCAAGCAGTGAAGGGCAGAACTCTCGGAGATCCAACCACTTCCCTTTCGCGCTCGCGTCGTACGCCAGGCAGACCTCCAGGCAGCCTCACACGCTCTGTTTCCAACATCAACTTGCCCCTGCCACAGTCGACCCAGCAACGTCCGAACCCCAGAAGGGCCAAGAAACCTCTTGAGCTCTTGGAAGAGTTGAGTGCTTCTAATTCAATAATCAAAGATACTCCTCCATTACAACACCATCATACTATTATCGGAGTGCCTTCACTTGACATACCTGCTAAGGAAATCATGTCGCCTTCTTCCTCTGCCCCACCCGCTTCTTCAGCCATTCCCATGATCAAGAACAGAAAAGGCAAGGGTAAGCAAGCGGTTGAAATCAGACTCGTCCCTGAACAGCAACGCATCTTTCAGAACCTCCATTTCTGTAAGTCCTGCACCAGCAAGCTCTCGTTGTTCGTACAACGCTGACAGTGTAGACTTCTTCCCAAACAGTGACATGCACCCTGGTCGCAGACAAAGAATCATCAGAGCTTTGGAGTATGGCGCAACTTGGCAGAATGACTTCAACAATACTGTCACTCACATCATCACTGATCGCGAGTATGATTATACACAGCTGTTGAAGTACCTCAAAATAACAGAGCTGCCTGCCTCTGTTGTCCTGGTCAACGAAAACTATCCGGCGTCTTGCATGGAATTCTACAAGCTGGTAGACCCATCGAGTATCGAGTTCAGAGTCAAAGGCTATGAAAAGCCTGTCCCTGTCTCGACGGCACAGCCTCAGCCGGCTCCATCTCAGGTCTCCGACGTGTCTCTGAAGCTTAAACCTGCAAAGAGAAACGCAACGACTCTCTCTTCGCAATCGACACCCCAGCCAGAAGCAAGCCCCAATCTGGCACTTCCAGCTGCGTCGGCATCGGCCTCTCCTGCACCTGACAGTACCGACCAACCGCAAGCCGTGAGCAAGGACGAGGATGAGCTCGATTCGGCCATTAGGGAGGCCAAAGAGTCACACCCCCTTGCATCAGACGACGCAGAAGATGACGGACGTTATAAGAGACGTAAGCCAAACGACTGGCAAGATAAGTTTCAGTGTATGCACAAACACACCGGCGGCAGTGGCGATAAAGGCCCTAATGCCCAGACGTTGTCCGTCTTGCAAGAACTGGCTGACTACTACGACCAAACACGCGACCAATGGCGTTCGAAGTCATATCGTCAAGCCATCTCCGCATTAAGGAAGCACCCGACCAAGGTCACCACCAAGGAAGAAGGACTGCGTGTCTTTGGCATTGGTACCTCGATAGCAGAAAAGATTGAGGAGATTGTCAGAACAAACCATTTGCGCAAGCTTGACTCTACGAAGATGGATGAGCGCCAACAGATTCTCAACAAATTCTTGAAGATATACGGCGTGGGTTTGCATGCAGCAGAGCGATGGGCGAGCGCAGGTCACAAAACTCTCGATGACCTACTCCAAAAGGCAGAGCTGACCGATAACCAACGCATCGGCATTGCTCACTACGACGACTTCAACAGCCGTATCCTTCGTGCTGAGGTCGAGAAACACGCTGCAATGGTCAAGAAAGCACTCCACGGCTTAGACCCAGGATATAAGATCTATACCATGGGTTCTTATCGCCGTGGTGCCAAGGACTCTGGCGACATCGACCTGCTCATCACTAGACCAGGAGCATCCATCGACAAGATCCGCACGACGGTTATGGACCGTCTCGTACCCCTTCTCACCAAACAGAAGTTCCTTGTCGCAGCACTGGCCCAGACTTCACAGTCAGACGGTACCAAATGGCACGGCGCATCCTGTTTGCCCGACAGCACAACCTGGCGTCGTATAGATTTGCTCCTTGTGCCAGAGGAAGAGCTCGGCGCGGCCTTGCTCTACTTTACCGGCAATGACATCTTCAATCGCAGCATGAGGTTGCTGGCTAGTAAGAAGGGGATGCGCTTGAACCAGCGCGGGCTCTACAAGGATGTACTCAGGGACTACGGTCGAGAAAAGTTGAGTGAGGGTACCCTTGTAGAGGGCAAGGATGAGCGCAAGATCTTTGAGGCGTTGGGTGTTCCTTGGAGACCACCGGAGCACAGGATCTGCTAGTCAGAAGATAGGGGACCATTGTTGATTCTGAGGCGGCATGAATTCATTGTGTCAGGGTAATCTTCGATAGGCAGGATTGAGAAGTAAATCCAATTCATTTCTGAGTTTCGAAGTATGGGTCCAGGATTCTTGCCAAAGACAAACTGGCTGCATAGGGAAGAAGCAAGACAACTTCACTCTGTCTACAAGCACTATTTCCAATCACAAGGAAAAGTGCAAAAAATTGTTGAGGCCAGTGATGCTGGTCTCACAGGATGCAAAAGATTGTGCTCTCCATCAGGGAATCGAACCCTGGTCTCCCGCGCTTGACGAGATGCGACTGTTGACAAGCGGAAATCATGACCACTAGACCAATGAAGATGAGCCAGCTGTGCTGGTATTGGTTTATGGTGCTGTCTGGCTCTGTCACACTATATAGAGATACACCGCCCAATGATTATCGAACTGCTAGGCCAGCGACCGAGGCGCGAGCCCAAGCTTGCGACATCTCCTAACAAGCAGCTTGGAACACGGTCGTCGCTGAGTTCCATGCTCTCAAAGTGCCCTTGCGCAGATGCAGTGTGATACCACCATATTCCGTGCTGGCCATGTACTGGCCTATTGGTGCGCCCAAAACTTATGCTGCTTCTAAGCATGTAGTTCGCAGCGCCAATTCATCCTCTTCCGACCCTGATGATCCCGACAAGCTCGCCATTACACCACTCTCACCCGATGCTGGACAACTCACACCCTTGGTCCTGGAGCACGAGCAGACACCTTTCGACAATGCGATTGTACCAACGACTTCTACGGACGAACACAACGGCGCAGAAGAGCAGGAAATAGTGGACATCAAGACATCCCGCGCTGGCAATATATTCACCACCATTACCTCCTCGTCGCTTAGTGTATGGCAGACCAAGCCCACTGCTCTGCTGGCCACCGTCACAAGGTCGAATCATTCGCTCCAAACATATGGCCCGAACACGTCTCTTCTGCTGCGCCCGGATGCCCTCATAGTCATTGTCCAGACACAGAAAGGCTTCCTCATTACATACTCCCTGGCCATTGACTCGGCCGCCCGAGTGTACCAGACTTCAATCTACACTTCATCAGGGTCCCATGTCCGACGGCCAAGCAATGAGGCATACAGCAAGAGGCCCAACCTTGTCCCTGAGGGAGGACCTGCAGAAGGAGAAGGCATCAAGGAAGTCAGTGTTCGCTTTCGCATGGTGATCCGGATAGACGCTGGAATCTCGCAAGCCCTCGTGCTTGACGACGAGCTCGTTGTAACCACTGTCAAGCCTGCAGCTGTCCAGTGCATACGTTGGACACCAGACAGTTCCGGCTCTTCTCACAGTACTGAACTTCTCAAGCGAATGACTTGGCTGGTCGGAAAACCTTCCGTCGTAGACATGTCGTACGATCGACCCATGAACCTTCACACTTGGGTGACAGATGATGGAAGGGCGTATGCAGTGCAGCGATTGTCTGGACCCAGTGCCGATTCTACAACCCCCAAAAGTCTTTTCAGGGGTTACTGTTTCCATTCTCCGGATCATCCAGGCCTCTTTGCGACAAGATCTGCGATCAATGCTCGTTTTTCTCTAATAGCAATTGGATGTTCAAACGGCACAATCCAAGTTTACTCTGCAAAGGACTACCTGGGCAACATACCAAGATCGCATGATCTTAAGTTACCCGTGTCAGAAGCATCTTCTGGCAACTTGACTTTCTTGAGCTGGTCTCCGGACGGATACTGTCTCTTCGCAGGCTACGATCAAGGTTGGGCAATGTGGAGCGTTTATGGTAAACTAGGCGCAAACACTTTCGGTGCAGATCGATCCGTGTTGGAAACCAACGACGAAGAATGGCTTTGCGGCGTGCGCGCTGGTTTCTGGGTTGGTGGTGGCGCGGAGATATTGCTCCTCGGTCCCAGCAGGCGCGAGCTGCATGTTGTCGAAATGATGCGTAGCAGTGTAACAAGTTGCTTTGCAATGCCCAACATCTCCAGATCTCTGTTACAAGGAAGCACTAGCTTGATGCTATACAGAGGATTCGAAAGTTCTGACCAAACAACCATATCTGGCGACATATCCTTGTGGCAGACTGTGCAAGTCCCGCAGGCCTATCTTGCATACCAATGGCCACTCCGACTCAGCGTTGTCTCTGCTGACGCGAGATATCTTGCTGTAGCTGGAAGACGAGGGTTGGCACATTACAGTGTTGGCAGTGGGCGCTGGAAAACTTTCGAGGACCCCATTGCTGAAAACAGCTTCACCGTACGAGGTGGCATGTGCTGGTGGCAACACATTCTTGTGGCTGCTGTGGAGTCTGGCAGTAGTTACGAGGTATGCTTTCTTGGTATCACCGCTCTGGCTGAATGCTAAACTTCTACAGGTCCGTCTGTATTCGCGCGAGAAGACTCTAGCCAATTCTCAAGTGTTACACGCGGAGATACTGCCGTACCCGGTCGTTTGTATGGCTACGTCTGGAGAAGATTCTCTCTTGGTGTATACTTACGAGAACGTCCTGCTTCATTACATCTTCGTCTCATCGTCCAAGACAGTCAAGCTGGCACAGGTCGGTCAGATCGCGTTCCATGGCATAATCAGAGCACCGCCACGTGTTCGTGCTATCAGCTGGATCCTCCCCGAGGAGCAACGTGGTATGTCTCCGAAGTCTGTCTCCCTCTCACACTGCTCACACATTCCATTCAGACAATGGCGATCCGTCACACGATGTTGCTACAGCTTCCGTACTATTCTTGGTTGATGCCAAGTTGGTTCTGCTGCAGCCTTCTGCGAACGAACATGGCGAATTAAAGTATGATATGCGTGTCATTGCCCACAATGTGGAGTTTTACACGCTTTCAAGGGAACAGCCGCCTTCCACATCACCACCAAGTCCTCTCGACGACAGCTCCGACAACACCTATCTACCTGCAGGTGCTCTGGGCCACAGCTTGCGCGATTCTCTGTGGTACTTCGATGGCACGTCCATGCACGCATGGCCTGATGTCCTCGACGTGCTTTCATCTGCTCTGACGGAGCACGGACGTGAGGTTGCCCCCACTGTCGCTATCGCAACCGACTTCTATCCACTGTCTGCAATCGTGGAGAAAGGACTTCTCACTGGCCTCGAGTCGGATCTAGTTCAACGTCGCGACATCAATTTTGCGTTCTATCGTCTTAACCCACGCACTCACTTGTCGATACCGTCTCTCCTACGACATCATCTAGCCCAGTACGACTCACCCGCTGCGCTTCACCTTTCGCATTCTTATCAGAAGCTCCCTTACTTCAATCATGCCTTGGAAGTGCTCCTGCATGATGTTCTGGATGACGAGGTTGATGCTCCGCCCGAATCCTCAGAGGCAGCACTCCTTCCTGGCGTCTTGTCGTTCCTCTCCTCATTCCCAACATATCTTGACATTGTTGCTGGATGTACGCGCAAGACAGAGTTGCGAAGCTGGAAAACCTTGTTTCGCTACCTGCCCCCCGTTGCCGAGTTGTTCGAAGAGTCCCTTCAGAAAGACATGCTCAAGACGGCAGGAAGTTATTTGTTGATTTTGCATGCTTTCGATGAAGGTAGCTTCAGTGCGCGTCAGACATCTACTTTGTTCAAGAGAGCTAGGGAAGAGGGCGATTGGGACCTCTGCAAAGAACTCGCTCGTTTCTTGGTAGGAATTGACGAGACAGGAAACCTTCTGAAAAGTGTGCTTTTTCGAGCTGGGCTGAGGGGTAGCGAGCCTCATAATAGCTACAGCTCCTCGGACGAAGAAGCCAGCCGGCCTTTTCACGGCACCAATATCTCCAATGGCGCGGGAATCGAGACACCTGACAGGTTTGGGGGTAACAGTAGTGACGGCAGCATCATCAATGCTGGTCGCAATCTCGGTTCATCCACACAAGACTACTTTGCTGACCCGGCGGGATACCCATGAGAAGGGTATCCTGTCAGGTCACGAACGCCCAGTTAGCAACCTTACCATAGGGCTGCATGTCGCGTGGAAACAGTATACATATTTTCTTTTGGTCGCTGTCTAGCGCAAGACGGGCGCACGTGTGATGTGTGATAAGCAGGGGAAATCGCAGATGGTGGCTCTTGTACCGGTGGTGCAGAAAAGTAAACATGGAAGCTTCAAGCGGGTTGGCGGGGTTCTCTCTGCTTTTGGGAAGAGAGCACTGTTTTCTGCTTTGGGAAGCAATAATTATCCATTTATCTCAACCACGACACTTGAAGCATCAAACGACGTTGAATCACGATATTTTGGAGCGGTTTTCCTGCTGCTAACTATATTGCTTGCCGACAAGGCGCAGTTGACTGTGGCAGTGATAAATTGAACACGATGGAAGGTGCTGACTGTTTGACGCTCGCGTGTGGGAAACCTCGTGCTTTGCCAGAGCCGAAAGCTTGGTATGGCGCTCCTTCTGCATACACCGCCCGTCCTCTCTGGGAATATGGAGCTGCGGTCATTTCCGACTTATCGTTTGCTCAGATTCCACACTCCTTCGACCGATCTCAGTATAGGCATCGTCATCACGCATCAACCGGTGTATCTCATATACCATGTCTTGGCCATTCTCTGCTTCGGGTCAGCCTGGTGTCACGACCAGAAGAGCTTGGAGCTACGTATGTGGCAGGGCTGTCATGCCAGATATCCTTCCGATCGAGAGGTCACTTCACCGTAGTTCCGACACATATCTTGAAGGTTTACTGTTAGGTTTATAAGGTGAGGAGAATGCTACCACGGCTTACGACCAGGGGGAGTACGCTTCGTCATACACTCTATGCACCCCGGTTTGATCTCAAGAACTGCTGGAGACGGTTCAAGGACTGGCGGTCGGACGGTCGCATCCATCTTTGAACTCTATCTCGGCAACGCCGACAATTGGTCCACGACCTTTGCATAGTTGTGGTAGCCTGAGGTGCTTCATTTAACGCTTCGGGAGACCTTTTCACTTTTCCAATGGCTGCGTTTCTCTATACGCCCTGCAATGTAGAAAGAGGTTCACAGCCTCTTGACTGCGCCCGAGCTTACAAAGTTCGTCCTTTCCTTCTAAAATATCCCCTTCTTGCTTCCCTTGGAAATAACTTGGCGTCTCCCAGCTTTTCTTGATATAACTATTGACTCCGAGCTTAAAGATTGACGCAAGAAGAATAAACCACACACCACCGCGGGCTACCACCACGTTCTGTTAGACAGCTTCACCAATG
This sequence comes from Aureobasidium sp. EXF-10727, assembly GCA_023848595.1. Classification (NCBI taxonomy): domain Eukaryota; kingdom Fungi; phylum Ascomycota; class Dothideomycetes; order Dothideales; family Saccotheciaceae; genus Aureobasidium; species Aureobasidium sp. EXF-10727. The sequence continues at coordinate 94,052 of SWBF01000054.1, forward strand.
CTACACTACCAGCAAACTCCGAAGCAGTTTAAAGACCACCCTCTGCCGTCGATCATCGACAACATCAATCTCAGCAATAAACATACATATGCTATCACCGATATGGCGATGAACAGCAGAAATTCCAGACGGTCAATATCTCCAAAGGACAACCTTGCTAACCAAGATGATCAACACAATCTCACATGGATTATGATCACCAACCCACACCAGTCGAAAGACAAGGACATGATGAGGAACGTTCGCATACAAGTCATGAACGACTATCTCACCAAGGAACGCAAAAACCCACACAGCACCGATGCTCGCGTTCGACATACCGTAAAACGCTTGAGGACCAGTACATCACCAGAGATAAAGAAAAAGTCGGGGCCTCATACAACAAGGAGTCAATCCCCTCCTCGTGCTAGGGACTCGGCAGTGGGCTCTTGTCGACCATCACCCGAGATAACATACGCTCAAACGTACCAAGAATCAGAAGCAGAGTCTTTGGGTGATACAGAGTCAACTATGCTGGCGCCATGTGCGGCTTACGACGCACCAGTGGCAGGCATTGGTGCCAAACTGGACGTCTTCAATGCGACGCCGAAATTCGATGGGGAACACATCGACGTTCTCATGCTAAAACACAACTGTATGTACTTCAATCATGAGGTTGACCATGTCTTAACAGAGTAAATGCAGGCACGACGTATTTTGCAAGTCAGGCCATGTGCAAGAAATGGGTTCCAATGTTGTTCGCCGGTCGAGCAGCATTCCTCAGCACACTGTGCATCTCATCCGCCTACCTCGATATGATGCAAATGGACTTCACAGTCACGCGCACCGCGAACTCGATCGAATCTGTACGAACGCTCACGGTCAGGGAACAGACGGTGAAGCTAATAGGTGAACGTCTGTCCGACCCCGAGACTTGTTGCAACGATGCAAACATAGTCTCGGTAGTACATTTGCTATTTGGTGAGATGATTGTGGCTGGCAGCCAGGCCTTGCAGTGGCATGAGGATGGTCTACACACGATGGTAGAATACAGGGGAGGCCTGGACAATCTAGGCGGTAATGGTCTCTTGGCTGCCATGGTCACCATGTAAGTCGACGAGAACATCCGAGAGACTAGTCCTGACTTTCCTTAGCCAAACTTTCGAAGTTTCTGTTCTTCGCGAAAACCGTCCTCGCCAACAGTACCTTGACTATGCTCGCTCGATCTCGGGACCTTCGGCACGAGAACGTTCCTCTGCAATGCCAGAATCGCCTCTATACTACCCCACGGGTCTTCATCATACCCTAGCTCGAACGCAACGCTGCAATGAAGAGACCTTAGACCTCATAAACCTTGTCCGGGACCTTACACAAGCCGTTATGGACCTTGAGGACGCGTCCGCAGCGGATGCTCCCCATGGTGAGAAGTTCGGACCCAAGGCAGCAAGTAAGATATACACGGAGCTGGAGGTCCAAGCACTACACAGAAGGAAGCAAAGAACCACAGACCAGATTGTCGCACTCGAGGCTCGAGACGACCCTGTTTACGAAGCGATACGGCTTTGCGCTCTGCTCTACGCCACAGCCATCCATTGCAACATGCCCCTCTCCACCACCGCCCGCAGCTTCCCAAGTCGTATTGTGCTACAGATCAGAGACAACCTCCTCCGCACAGACCTGTCAAACTGCTGGGATAGCATGGTGGGCATGCTCTTCTGGTGCACAATCGTGACTGGAACAGCGTGCAACAATGCAGACGGCGAAGACATTGAGGTGCTGGCAACCAAGAAATGGATGGTGGCGCTCGCCATCAGAAGCTCGATTCTGCTTATTTTCCAGCACACAGACGCCATGGTAAGGATGTTGAGGACGATATTAGTCGTGCAAAAGGTGTTGCGAGGTTCGTTGGGAGAAGCGGAAATCTAGCAGGCGCCCCTGGTGGGTTTCTGGGTTTCTAGTGTACTCGTAGGGGATATTGGTATTTGATACGGTAGCGTAGATGACAAGATGCAAAACCAAATGCTTACATTACTACAACGTATCATTGTGCACGATGAGTGATAAGATGCGTACAAACAGCATCATAGTCATGAGCATCACCACTTACTCGGTAGTCTAGAGAGACCCGGACAACTTTGTGATCTCCTTGTCAAACGGGTCCTACAATCCCTCTGCTACACTTACAACCAATCTTGAGCTGAAGTACCACAATGCTTCTTTCGTATGCAAAAGTTTGTAACTGAGCAAAGGAAAGATTAACGAAAAGTGTATACTGTAAGACACGATGCGAGACGCTACAAAAAGTCTAGATCTAAAGGGTATAATGTATATAAACGACAAAGAGCAAAAAAAACCGGACATGCTGCCATCGCATCTAATTGTGACGAGACTTCAGATCGAGCTGAAGAAAACTCATCCCTAAGAAACTCGACAGAGGACCTAAGCTTTGTGGACGGCATAAGCACTCTTTGTCCTGATCCTCGCGCCATAAATGTAAAACACATAAGGCACAGGCACCATAAGTGCACTGATACACGCAAGGATGGTGAGCGTATAGTGCACGCCCAGATTGCGATACCACGGCACACCGACCACCGTCATCCCGCCAGCAGCAAGATACCGCGTAAACGTAACAAACGACAAGGCGCTGGCAGCGTAAATGGCATAAGAGTCAATGATGTACATGTAAGCCGAGATGAAAATGGTAATGACGCCATAGCCAAACAGAGCAGACGCAATGATCGGAGACCAGATGGAAATGTTCGCGTAGTCGGTCCAGCCCATCCAGAATAGGGAGACGGGGACTGCGAGTGCGCCGCCGAGCATGGCAAAGTAGAGGCGAGATTCTGGTGTTGGGGCGGGGTCTTCGACTCCAGCTGCTTCTTGCTTTTTAATGTCTTTGACTGTCCACGAGTAGATCAGAGGCAGTGTGCCGAAAAGAGGGAAGAAGCCGACAAACACGGCGACCCAGATGATGTTAGTGATGCCCTGAGAAATGCCATACGTCTCGGTAAAGACAAACTCGAAGCCGATGAAAAAGGTAAAGAGCACAATGTAGATGACGGTGAGGTAGAGCGACATGAGCAAGATGATGGGCTCGGTCCAGATCATGGCGAACGGTCGCCAGAGCGCAATCTTCAGGCGGGTCCAGAGAGAGGTGCGACGCACCTCCAAGGGCGATCTGTAGCGATCATCGCCCGTTTCGACGCGAAGATGATGGGCTTTCCAGGATAGAAGAAGTGGGCCGTACGTCTCTGGCTGGCCGACAATGATGATTGTGGTAATGATACCGCCGAGGATCAGCATGAGCCATTCACACCAACGCCAGCTCATGCCGCTGGGACCAATATAAGAACCAATGACGGGCCCGAAGAGGGGTCCACTGAATCCAATGAAGGCATAAACAGGAAAGCCAAAGGTTTTCTCGAGAGGATTCCAGAGATCAGCGATGGTACCACCAGCTACTGTCAAGGGCGTTGACCCGAATAGTCCTGCAAAAAAGCGGAGTACGATGTGTCCACCAAAGTTGGGAGCGAGAGCGCAGCCAAGCAAGAAGAGCATGTAGATGCACATGGTCACAATGTAAATGATGTTTCTTCCAAACGTTTCCGAGAACGGACCGGCGAATTGCGAACCGACGGCGAAACCAATCAGGTACATTGCAGTGGCCAATGAGCCGGCGACCTCGCTGATGTGGAAATATTCTGCGTACTGAGGCAATACTGCAGCGTCAATCGATGATGCCGCTGTACCTGCAAGAGCTACGAGGGACACGACCATTGTCGCCCACATGCGCTTCGTCGTGGACCAATTGTGAGGCTTCAGCGGGTCGTGAGAGCCCTCCCATTCGACTACAAAAACATGACCGTTCTCGCTCTCATTAGTGGCTCTCAGGCGCGCGTTGATGCCAGTCATCGAGTATCCCAGGGCTGTCCGTTCCGAGTAATGCGTTCGGTGGGTGGGTATCCTAGACAGATCGGCATTTTCGCTCTTGGTCCTGGCCAAATCCGCATGGTGACTCCTGCTGGTGTGTATCCTGTTGAGTTCATTCTGGTTGTCGGTTTGAGGATACGAGTCTTCCAATTCGTCTTCGACTATCGCGTCGAGTGCTTCCTGGTCATCGTTTGCTTCCTCGTCTCTCCTGGGTGTTTCGGCCTTCTCCAGGGACTCTCCGCCAAAGATCTGAGCTTCCTCATGTGAATCGAGTCCATGTTGTTGGGTATATGCAGCAAGTGCTTTGGCCTTGTCTGTATCCCTGGACAGTTGTCTTTGAACAGCCTGCCTGAGTTGTTTGTATTGGCGAAACGACTGCATGGTCGTGGCTCAAGGTTGGATGTGTAACAGGAAAACAAAACTTTTCTGGATGCACGTGAGAAATGACGAGGGTGACAACAATGGCCTCGAGGGTGCCCCAGATCGTTGGGTCCTCTAGACTTATATATCATAGCGCCACTGCACATGCGGTGGTCCTTCGGTCAGAGATTGCTGTGAAGGGTAACGGGTCAGAGGCGCGTAAGACCCACTCTCACCGACCCCAGATCAAGGTGGTTGTTTTTCTTGTTCGCCATCATCGCAGCTACAGTATTTGTTCGCAGACCTTCGTAGCTGACAAAGCTCTTTCACAATACCATCATTGCAACCAAGTAATAGGCCTGAACATCCATCCTCGATGTGATTGTCGATGTTCAATGACTGGTGCGAAGGAGAAAAGTCGGGTTTGACGCAATCTACTCGGCTTCGGTACGATTTTCCGCCTGAAAGTTCCGAGCACTGGTCCGACTATACCTGCATTTATTGACAGCAACTTGCTTGGGACAAGCCATAGAATAAATCTCGTATCGGCGAGATAGAAGATCATGTCCTCTACAGCGCGATCACTTGCGAATTATGTCATTGATTGTTTGCTTCATTCTGCTCCATCAAGCGTGCGTCTCGGGGTTGTCCATGCTTGATGACTTGGAAAGCTGTCCCGGGACAATCGTTTGAAATATCATGGTTGAGACCATCACCCAACGGCTTCTCGGACAGTAACCACTCTAGACTATGTATCAAGATACGCCGAAACTTCTTCACAGCTACTGATAGCATCTGTACAGGAGCAACAACAAGCGATCACGCTTGACAGGAAGCAAGGTAGGCATCGCGGTCAACGCGGGTACTGCGGAGTAGGAAGAGCAATGCGGTTGGAGCGGGTACTGCGGAGCGCACTCCTTTCGTGATCGTAAGATGTTCGGAGTCCATGATGATCAATTGTGAGTCAGCGAGAACTGAATACTGAGCAACGGAAAAGGCTCGGACAGAGAGTGAAAGATGGATGCAAGCAAGCAAGCATGAGATTGACTTTGCGATTCCTCGAAAAGTGACCCTGTCCGGGAATTGAGCGCACGTGCCTGGCTGGTCTTGGCAAATTCACAGTGAAATCTTCGGCCAGCCGCCACTCTTCTTGCTCTCGTCACGCACAATTCCTCACCAAAAGAACCCGATTCTCTTGGAAGACAGCCAGCATCATGTCGAAGATCACTGTCGCCGGAGTGCGCACCAACGTGCAGGAGCTCCTCAACTACTCCCAGAATGAGAAGAAGCGCAACTTCCTCGAGACCGTCGAGCTCCAGATCGGCCTCAAGAACTACGACCCCCAGCGTGACAAGCGTTTCTCGGGTACCGTCAAGCTCCCCAAGGTCCCCCGCCCCAACATGGCCATCTGGTACGACTTGGAAATTGGAAAGAGCAAAGGGGAACATACGGCTGACGGACAATCACAGCATTCTCGGTGACCAGCACGATATCGACCGTGCCAAGCACTTCGGTGTTGATGCCATGTCCGCTGAGGACTTGAGAAAGCTCAACAAGAACAAGAAGCTGATCAAGAAGCTCGCTCGCAAGTACGACGCCTTCATCGCTTCCGAGGCTCTCATCAAGCAGATTCCTCGTCTCTTGGGTCCCGGTCTTTCCAAGGGTAAGCGCATTCGCATCTGCTATCAAAAGCGCATCGACTAACAAGCACAACAGCCGGCAAGTTCCCCACCCCCGTCTCCCACGCTGAGGACCTCTCCAACAAGATCACCGAGGTCAAGTCCACCGTCAAGTTCCAGCTGAAGAAGGTTCTCTGCATGGGTGTCGCCGTCGGCAACGTCGAGATGACCGAGGATGAGCTGATCGGTAACATCATGTTGTCCATCAACTACCTCGTCTCTCTTCTCAAGAAGGGCTGGCAGAACGTTGGAAGCTTGACCATCAAGGCTTCCATGTCTCCCCCCAAGCGCGTCTACTAGAGGACATTTGTTTGTTCGATAGTGGTGTGTGCTCCTGTTGAAGGAAAGAAAAAAGTACCAACAATGTTAGCAAGCACAGATGAAAATCAAGATGATTTGCAACACCCAAAACAATGTTTCGTCCTTTCGTGGAATCAATGAAGGTGATATGTGACATATATGTTTTTGATCTTCAAGACCTGTCTGTCGATGTTGAGCTTCGAGAGCGATGTCGTGGTCCAGTGTATAGAAAGCATTGGCAGGTAGCGGCAGACATCTATTAGTATGGTTGGTCAAGTCAAGATGGATGTGATTGAAGATTGAAATTTTCTGATACTCGACTACATGTCACTGACAGGCGAGCGCGCGATGCGCAAACACGATTCAGTCTTGCCAATATCCAAGACCAGAAAGCATTTGCAACAATCGCGCGAAAGGTCTGTTCAACAAACTCGAGCAGAAAGGACTCTGCTAGCATAAATGAGACCAGAAAAAAAACTTCTTCAAGTTGAAGAGATGTCGCAGCCCTCCCACACCTCCGTCGCACATTTGGCGGTACACGCAGATGTTAGGTGAGGGCTCCTTCCCTCTATGCACCAGGGAACGATACGAATTCCATAGGGAGAGGAAAACACATAGCAAGCCGCCGTAGCGGAAGTGCAAAGTGACATTAGTCACCTACTGATAGATAGAAAAGAAATTTACTTGAGGGCGAGGACAGGCCAAGTTATATAGAAGCTGCACAGGGTCTGTGCTGGGCACTCACAGGCTTATGTAAGCATGATGCGCGAGGCTGATGGGAGCACCCTGGCGTGAGATCAAGGTGTGCGCCGGCGAGGTTTCGAGTGACCTGAAGTACTCATATCCTTGTAAGATATGTAGAAGTACGATGTCGGAGACATTCTGGGTGTCTTGTATGTGTTAAAACTTTGTCGTCGCTGTTGCGTTTGGTCATGCATTCATTTTGTATCATGTCGATTGCTGCCACAGCAATACTCGAGTCACATCCCAAGGCCGATCCACCAACACGAGGATGCAACCATTACATACGACTGCCAGCTAATCAAGGATCCCGCCTACTCAGTAAAAGACCCTTAACCCGGCTATTGGCAGAAAGGAGCGACAAAGTTGCTGGAAGTGACAAGTCGAAGGAGCAAAGTCACGTGCCGTAACAATAGGCAGGCCCAAGCTCGGCGCATCGCAGCATTCCTGGAGCAGAACTCCCTCTCCGCTGCCGTTCTCGTCCATCTCCATCACTTCTCACCATCACCCCCTCTCCAATCCATCACCAGCACCTGTTTCCTTGACTGGACTACTAGGCGCTTTTTCTCTCTTCAACTTTTCACCTCGCAACTTCGTCCAATCGCGTCGCTTCTACGCGCCGTACCCGACACCGATTACCTCACACCTCACACCTCCCGCCCAACACCACCAACATGTCTGCTGAGGAGGATCTCATCGATTACTCCGACGAGGAGCTTCAGACCACTGAGCCCACCGCCACCACCGCCGACGCCGCCGCTGCCAACGGTGACGCAAAGAAGGCAGATGGCGCCGCCCCTGCTGCAGGCGCTGCCACCAAGGGCAGTTACGTTGGTATCCACTCGACTGGTTTCCGTGACTTCCTGTTGAAGCCCGAGCTTCTTCGCGCCATTACAGACTGCGGTTTCGAGCATCCTTCGGAGGGTTAGTCATTCATCATCATCATCATCCTATCTAGCGCGCGTCTCCATTGCTCCGATCGTCCGTCCATCTCCAAGCGAAGCTCCATCAGGTAGAAAGAGGAGGCAGTCAGCGTTTCTTTGCATTTGCCAGCCACCTGGACACATTCCGCGTCTCCAGTCCGCTCTGCGCTACATTTCGCCTGTGGTGCAGACTCGGCTCTGGCTCGACGGTTGCCGGATTTCGAGGGAGAAGCCATGCCGTGTACACACGAGCAATGCAACAAGAGGCGCGTCATGCAGTCCGACCTTTGGTCCGAACGAGTCTTGTGTGCCTGGCGCCAATTGAACTCTTGATTTGCAACCCGGACGCGCCGTCTCCCGGCTTTGTTCTGCACCTCTGGCTTTAGACAAGTGCTGTGGTCGCGCCATCTGCTTTTTTGTTGTCGCAAGTTTAGCTAGCCAAGACTGGACAGGAGATGGACGGACGCTTGCTTGATTCACGCGAACACACACTACTACTTGGCAAACCGATTCTGACATAGCTGCGATATCCAGTCCAACAGGAGTGCATTCCTCAAGCCATTCTCGGTAACGATGTCATCTGCCAGGCCAAGTCCGGTTTGGGAAAGACTGCCGTCTTCGTTCTCGCAACTCTTCAACAGATGGAGCCCATCGAGGGTGAGACCTCGGTCCTGGTCATGTGCCACACCCGTGAGCTCGCCTACCAGATCAAGAACGAATACGCCAGATTCACAAAGTACATGCCCGACGTCAAGACTGCCGTCTTCTACGGTGGTACTCCCATGCAGAAGGACATTGAGCTCCTTTCCAACAAGGAGACTCACCCTCACATCATCGTCGCCACTCCCGGTCGTCTGAACGCCCTCGTCAGAGACAAGAAGCTCCGCCTCGGCAACATCCAGCGCTTCGTCCTCGACGAGTGTGACAAGATGCTCGACCAGATTGGTAGGCTCATCCCGTGGCTTCTGGCATGGCCAACAGCTAACGCTCAGACAGACATGCGCCGCGATGTGCAAGAAATCTTCCGTGCCACCCCCACACAGAAGCAGGTTATGATGTTCTCGGCCACCCTCTCCCAGGAGACCCGTCCCATCTGCAAGAAGTTCATGCGCAACCCTCTGGAGATCTACGTCGACGACGAGACTAAGCTCACCCTTCACGGTCTCCAGCAATACTACATCAAGCTCAGCGAGGCCGAGAAGAACCGCAAGCTCAACGATCTCCTCGACGAGCTCGAGTTCAACCAAGTCATCATCTTCGTCAAGAGCACTCTCCGTGCCACTGAGCTCGACAAGCTTTTGCGCGAGTGCAACTTCCCCAGTATCGCCGTTCACTCTGGTGTTTCTCAAGAGGAGCGGTATGTACCCTGACATTCGACATGACGGACAGTGACTAATGCCTTCATAGTATCAAGCGTTACAAGGAGTTCAAGGAGTTCAACAAGCGTATCTGTGTCGCTACCGACGTCTTCGGTCGTGGTATTGATATCGAGCGTATCAACCTTGCCATCAACTACGATCTCCCCGGTGACGCCGACTCTTACCTTCACCGCGTCGGTCGTGCTGGTCGTTTCGGTACCAAGGGTCTCAGTATCTCCTTTGTCAGCAGCGAGCAAGATCAGGAGGTGCTCAAGACCATCGAGAAGAGATTCGAGGTCGCTTTGCCGTAAGTTCTTCATGTCTTTTCTATTAGCTCTGAACGCGTTTGCTAACACAAATCAAGTGAATTCCCCGAGGGCGGCATTGACTCCAAGAGCTACATGGCCAACTGAACAGCTTCCTGCACGTCAGAGAACATGGAAGATGTTAACCGACAAAATTGAACTTTTGGCAAGCGATTGCAATGGGATACGCGTGACGGTGTACTCTTAGCTTCTTTTTTACTATTTAACGATTATCAAAAACTCGATTCCGTTGACGAAACATTCTGCCTGTCTTGCTCTGGAGTTCTTACCATCTTATCCCCATCGCGTTCCAAACACGACTGAACGCTCTTGCACTGTGCCCCTCATTCCGAGAGTTTGTGACGACTCTCTGGCGACCCGAGCAACGAGGGTCCAGCGATTCAACACTATGCTGATGCCCACTCAACGATTAACGATTGATAATCGACATGCCGAGCCGTCATTCTGAACACAAGATTGATTTCTCTCTACGCTACGCAGCGAGAGCGAGAGAAATATCAAACGTCCGAGGTAAGAAAAGCTGCGACAGTTTGCTCGAGGACATGAACAAACGGCTTTTCTTCCCAACTGTCAAGGACTGTCACTCGGCAGCAGTTGCATCCGAAGGGCACGTACGATGTCGTTTGCCGGCCGTGCCGCTCAGACTTGCTACTGTCATTTTGCGACGACAGGTCCAGAGTACGGGATCGATTCTGGAAGGTCATTCTCAAAGCACGGAATTCGTTATGGTAGATCATGTTGGCGAGATGATGTTTCTTTTGTCAGTCTGTTTGGTTTTGATGTGAGTGCTGTCCAGTGCGACGTAGATTGTTGCGTCTAGCTGCGTCTGGAATATGGGACAGACGTAGAGTGAAGTAAATTGATGTACCGCTTGGTGATCAAGTGCATGTAACTCTGCATCAGTACTCGGTTCAAAGAGAATGCCGTAACTCCGTCAGACAATATCAAGCCTTTCTCCTTACAGCAACAGCCTGTACTGTAACCATATTTGTTCATACATCAGATCTCGGTTTCCTGCCTCTACGCAGTCTGCTGGTATATCGAGAATGTATCGAGGGCGTATATGACCCAGATAGGGAAGAGCCGCCTCCAGTCACCGATATAACCTCGAAACTCTGTCAGCTCGGGAATTACCTGGATCTGGTGTGAAATCCAGACGAGCTGCGTGCCTGAAGATGCATGTTGGCAAAGAGTACAATCAGCAGGCAATTTTGTGGTCACATCACCAGGCAAAGAAGGAAGCGAGCTGTTGGGCAAGTGCACATGCTGCGGTCAGGTATCATATCATAAAGCGTTTGGCGTGGTAGAGTCTGAGCAGCGAAAGTTGTATGCGATGCTCCCCATGACCAAGGTACTCAGCTCGTTTTTGGTATCGTAACCTATATGGCGCAAACAGCAGGTGTGTTCTCGTCACTTACCACGGCATCGTTCCAAGGTGCCTCATTTGCAAGCTGAGAGAATACAGGAGGCGATGAAGAAAGAAGATGCAAGAGGGTCTGCAAAACAAAGACACCGGTTTGTTGTTCGACATGCCAGAGTCCGGAAATAAACCAAAATGGTAAGGAGCAAGTGAATGGGTTGCACGCTTTAGACTTTCGAGTCAATTGTCTGGCATTATTGCCGTCAACATCAGCATGCAGGCACCCTTCTTTCCTCGGGTAATGGCCTGTGTCGTGGTATGCATCTTCATTGTTCTTTGTGAGATGATCTTGCAGAGACAGTGTCACAGCATGGTTTTGAAGGGGAAACTCTTGATCGAAAAGGTGTAATTGGTAAGGTGTGCCTTGACAACCACGAGCAACATTGGATTCTGAAAGCCCATGCGATTTCTGGGCGTAAGTACGACCATGTAGAAGACGATCATAAGGTGCTGGGACCGTCTGTCCTTCTGCTGCCTGCTGTCCATTTTCTGTAGTCGTCTACACATTTGTTAGATTTTTGACGCAGGCAAGTAGCAACCCTTGATAGAGAAAAATCTTGTATAAGCAGCCATGTAGTGGAAGTTGGATGTCCTATCCAAGGGCGATAGTTGGCAGAGCCATGACTTCGCGACGACGAGGCCTGGCGCTGGCAGCATGCTTGTTGCGGACTCTATGAAGAATTGCCCATTTCGGCACGGCCGGATGCCACATTTTTCCTCTTTTTAAGATTCAAGAGGCTTTTCGAACCGCCCAACGGGCAACCGTTCCTGGAAGCGCAAGCGCTGTGACGGCGGATTTAACCGGTGCCGTACCTTGATTTTGTTTCACTGCCTTACGAAAGAATGTTTCACTCGCAAGCATGCCCTGAGACGATTTATCGGAACGAGAAACAAAAAGGGACCATGAGACCAGGCAGAAGGTAGAAAAGCTTGTTGTTGTATTCCGTCCGGGGCCGCCATACATGATACGAGAATGACATTTCCTGCGTGGTGCAAGTGCAAGCTCAACGTGGGGGATGGGAAACCAGGGATTATGGAATCCTTCCTTGGAGAGGTGCAACCGGTGTGTGGCTGTGAACAAGAGAAGACACAGTCACGTATCGCGTATCGACGATAAGCGTATATCGTACCAGAGAGCATGCTGCAAGCTGTGTGTTAACAACGACTCAAGAAACATTCTAGTTGTTGAGAACGCTCCAGCACCCCAGCCAATCTGTCGGCCTTTGGGCCTAGAGTACGGAGTATTGGCTTTGCAGCAATAAGCCTGTTGCAGGATGGCTTTTTGCCTGATGCCATTTGTATTCAAGACTTTGATGCCTGGCGCATAAATCAGCAGGTGTCGTGCTTGTCTGGTTCGTTCGTCTGTCGCGTGGTATCGAGGAACAATCTCCGTAGACTGGTCAATGATCTTCCTCTGCACTCCGGAGACTCGAGGATCCTCTTACATTCAGGACCGGACGACCGAAAAATACCGCCAGTACATACTGGACTCCGAGAACAGGTTCAGCCTATACAGGGTATATCTCACATGCATAGAGTAGCGCTGAACATCCATGTGTCGTGGCTCGGGAAAGTCTACAGCAGATCAGAGGTTAGAAGTAATCAGCATGGTCGTCGCGCCGCGTTCAGCAGAAGCAGATGTCACACATGACATACTATAAACAGTGCCATCTGCCTGCGACTGTGGCTATCAAATTCTAGTGGCGGGTTCGCTGTGCAGCTGTCATGAAAGAGCATAATGCTGTATACGAGTCCGGATCGCATAGCTCCCGCCCTCCGAGTCAAGCACCAGATGGTGTAGGTTCAGCCTTCTGCTATGCACGTACTACGGACGTTCATAAGACGCTACTGTTTCGGCGGTACAAGCATTGCCAGCCCCGTGCCGTCGAGAAGCTGGATATTTCTTGCGTCAAAGGTTTCAGAAACATGAAGTAGACTGACGTCCTCTTTGCTCCTTCAGTCTCTGACAAAACATTTCCTCACCTTTGTTTACTTGCGGTAGAAGCTTATTTCTATATCGGATAGTCATGTTTCGACAGCAGGGCTAACCATTCTTAACCTTGCCGAGAACGATGATCTGCAGATGGGATATTCGACGTTCTCTACTATCGACTGGGGCTTAGTCCTTGATGAGATAGACCGTGCAGGGGTCGGGAAATTGTGTGTGTGTGTGGCAGCCTCAACGTGGGGTTGAAGAAGGTAGTTGAGTAAATAGAATCGATTGGAGACAGGCAGCAGGTAGCCGTGCTGTAGTTTCCCACGTTAGAGACGAGTGCGGACAAAGTCTTCAATGAAGCACGACAGCAAATCGCGATAGCTAGCTAGATATATGCGACAGTAAGGAGAGCGAAACACGCATCCCTGCGGTCGACGAGGAACAAAAGCCAGGCGCTGGCGTGACAATCGAGACAAGAATGATGCCACGGCGGCGGCGCGGCGTGGAGAGGTCAAGCCGTGCACGCAGCCGGTCGAGTCGTCGGCTCGCGCCTAGGCCCAGAGCAGCAAAGAGTGGTCGGAAGCCGGAGTGTTTTTTTCTTGCTTCACGGCAGACGGTCGTGGTTGCGAACGCTACCAGTAAACTCGCGAGGACAGGCGGCGCTGACGATGGCGATGACGCCGCCCCAGCAGGCGCAAATCAGACCAGAAACAGGAGATTCGACGCCGTGAACAGCATGCATTTGATGAATCGAGAGGGGGTGCTAGCCAGAGAGATTGAGCACTGTAATTGGCCGTCTGAGATGGATCATTGCCTGTTGTATTTAGTGGTTGCGCGGGTTGTCATCGCCCACCGAATGGCATGCCAATCGGGAAGCGAACCAAACCAAGACTTTGCACTCCTTCTCACCCATCCGGGTCAGTCAACGACAGCTTCTCCTCATCTTCCGTTTCTCACCCTCGCCTTCCTCGTCTTGACTTTTAGAAATTTGTGTCCTCGGTCTTGCAGTCGCCCACTGGCCTACACCATCTCACGCTCGTTTTTGTCGACCCCTTTCCTCCCTTTATATACCGCTTGCCCAAACACGCGCGTGCACCTCCACCGTTTGGCCGCGTTCCTTGGAAATTGTGACGCTTGGATTCGCTGTTGCTTCGGTCCTCGACCCATATCACAACTCTTTTGTCCTCAGCCACCGCCATCTCGCGTCCATCTCCCTCTCGCGCTTTGAGCGTATCGCATCATGGCGCCCACAGTCCCTAGATTGCGCATCCTGTCAGGTCAGTCATTGCCGTGCCTGTTCCTAATCATCCTTGCCCTTCCATTGGGACCGGGTCCACTTTTCTAGCTCGAGCAAATATCCATCACTGCCCATCCCAGCCGCTCTGCTAATCGCACTTGCCCTGTCCCGGCGTGCCTCGATCATATGCACACTGAGCATTGCTCTCTACACAACTTCTCCTTCCTCTTCCCGACACCAGTCGTCAACTCATCATGGCTGTCGAGCAAGCGCGCCAGAGGCAACAGCTCACTAACGTACTCGTAGTCGGCGGAAATGCCGTCTCTGCCTTCATGTCATGGAGACTCTCGGCGACCAACGCATGCGATGTCACTCTCGTCTGGAAGAACGGCTTTGAAAATGTGTCGCAGTACGGCCTTTCGTTCAAGTAAGCCAATGCTGTCGCTGCAACCTGCGTCCACCACTGACCCGTCTAGATCCGCTACGTTCGGAAACGAGAGATTCAAGCCCAGACAAGGTCAGTAGATGCGCTCGTCGTCACACAGTGCCTGTACACTGACATGCTTCCAAGTCGTTCGCACTCCCGAAGAAGCAGCAAAAACGTCAAGAGCGCCGTACGACTACGTCCTTCTGTGCGTCAAGGCACTCCCGGATGTATACGACATTGCGTCCATCATCGAGTCGGTCGTCGCTCCTCAGCACACATGCATCCTGATCAACACAACACACTCGCTCGGTGTCGAGTCGTATCTCGAGCAAAGATTCCCTACAAATGTCGTTCTGTCTCTTGTCGCCGGCGCCGAGCTCTCGCAATTGGGCGCAAGTGAATTCGAACACAAGGGCTCAGCTGAGATCTGGGTCGGACCTGCCAACAAGAACCCTTCGATTCCCGCATCGATACAGTCAGACATGGCCGAAGCATTGGCCATGACTTTGAGCTCAGGTCAGGTTGACTGCAAAGTGTCGGCCAACATCAGGCAGCAACAATATGAGCGCATGATTGGGTAAGTCGCTTTCCACAGCTTGTTGATCATTTCTAACCCGGCTTCATAGTCCTATTGCTTTCCACCCTGCCAGTGTTTTGTTCGAAACGCCCAACCATGCCGAGTTGCTTGAGAAAACGGGTGCTCGTTCTATGATCACCGGCGTCATCGAAGAGATCCTTGGTCTTGCAAGATCTCAAGGATGTGTCTTCCCCGAGGACTTCCCCGAGCAGACTATGGAAGCCATGATCCAGCCCAATACCACACCCAGTACTATGTACCAGGACTTCACGGCCCGCCGGCCCCTGGAAATTGAGACCTTCCTCGGCGCTCCCATCAAGCTCGCCCAAGACGCGGGTGTTTCAGTTCCTCGCATCGAGACGCTATACGCTCTTCTTCACAACGCCAACACATTGAACCAGTCCCGCCCACCTCCTACAGCTGCAGTCTCACCGCAAAACCCTGCACAAACTCCTCGCATGGGCCCAGGTCCAAACATGGGTCCAGGCCCAAATCAGCGTGGCCCAACGAACGGCCCGATGAATGGCCAGATGAACGGTCCCATGCCTGGTCATCCCGGTAGACCTGGAATGATGAGGCCTGGAAGCAGAGCTCCTTCGATGACCGGTGGCCCACCGCCGCAAATGCGCAGAGGCCCCTCGATGAACAACGGTTTCGGTCCACCGATGAGAATGAACGGAAATGGTCAGCGTGGTCCTTCTCAGCAGCCAACGCGTCGCCCTTCCCTTGAAGACAATGAACTCGAGGAGTTCAGTCACCTAATGCTTTACGACAACTTGCCAGAGGGCGCTTTGCCAGAAGGCGCGATCCCTAACGGTGCCGGTCCTGGAGGCGAGATGGGAATTCGTGAAAGAGAACTGGCTCTTCGCCAGAGAGAGCTAGCTTTGAGAGAGCAGGAGTTCAACATGAGGCGCCGTATGCCTCCTCCTCCTGCTTCCCACGCTGGTGGCTTCGACGATGACGATGAGGATGGTGAAGATTTCTTCGACCCCATGGCTCCAGGAAGGAACGTCCCTATGATCGACCCTGACAACTTCGATATGATGAGCGTCACTTCGAGACGCGCTCGTAAAGCACCCCCACCTACTGCCAACCAGCTCCGCAACAACCCTGAGATGGGAGGTCCCCAGATGAGAGGAGGTGGCGGCGGCGGCGGCAGAGGCATGTTCGGAAGGCCTAAGATGCAGAACCGAACCAGTGCTAGACTGATGTCTGAAATCCCCGGTCTGCACGAAAATCTCATGGGCAATCCGTTGCTAGGCTACTCGTCAGACAGATACGGAGGTGTTGACCGTCACAACCTTGGACAAGAATCGAGAACCAACTCACTCACTGCAGAACGCCTGAACGAGCTTTCGCGAGGTGGACCTCCTGGCCAAGGTCCTTACCCTGGCCCAATGCCTCCTCAGATGGGTCGACGTGCTAGTAACTCTCCTGGACACCCTCTGGGCCCCCCAAGAGGACCTTCTGGCCAACGTCCTTACCCGCCAAATGGACAGAATGGATACCCGCCCCACATGAACGGCCGACCATCGCCTCCTGGCGTTATGGGCTCGCCAATGCAACGCCCACCAACCCAGCAAGGCCAAGTGCCACAGCATGTTGAACAGCAGAACGGGGTGAGCCATCTCTATCCGCCCAAAAGCGGCCCTCAAGAACGCAGTCTGACAGGTTCCGCGAGCGCTAGCGCGGGGAGTGGTGATAGTAACCACTCGGTGCCCCTTGATTCCGACCCTTCGGCCCATAGCAGCTCCAGCAGTTTGGGACCTCGTCCAGCTCACGGTTTCCGTTAGATAACCGGAGCCACTCGGCGTCTCAATACTCGAACGCGAGCGATTCTGCACAACCGCTCACAGCTCATACATGCAGATTTTGTTCTCCAGAATCGACGAACTCAACAACTGATCATCTCTTTTCTCTCCTTCTCACCTGACTGCATTACTTGATTTGCAGTATACACACTCCTTCAGTCGCCTTCCATCAAGAACGATCGACTCAGGACTTTTATCTCCTAGGTTTAGACGACATGAGTTCTCATAGACGGCGGCTACTCTGGACACTGGCGCATCTCTAATCGGTATCTGAACGCCTCGCACGTACATACTCTACACTTCAGCATTGGCATGCTGTGCCGGACCTTTACCAAAAGTTCATCAACAAGCTCTGTTATGCCAGAGCGACTAGTTGGCTGGCATCTGCTTTTCCTCTGGTCTTTTCATGTCGGTTTCATCGCGTCGATGCATTTTCCTTTGTCTTCTAATTTCTTCATTTGCGTTGAACGTCATCATCCTGGAGAGTGGGAGGAACAGTCTCTTTTGGTAACCTTCTTGTCCACCAGAGACCAAGGTTGGACGGCAGCACCTTGTAATATCTTCATTATTTTCGCATGAGGCGTGAAGGAGGAAAATAGTATGTCTTTTGTTTTGTTCCACGCCGAGGTGTGTATGGATTGAATGGACTTTATTGTCTTTTGTTCGCAACGTGTGTCTTGTTGCATAATGATCGTGACATGCGTGTCACCTTGTACCGATTGTTACCAGAATAAATCGATCATAAGCAGATTGCGTTTTATCTTGCGGCCCTTCTTGAACATAACCTTGAGTCTCACCGATTCGTGCGAGTTCCACTCAGTTGTCAAGCCCAATCCTTTTCCAGACGCCAAACATTTACCACGCTACCACGGCACTTTTAAAGACGGGAAACATAGCTGCGGACCAAAATCCTTCCCCAATGTGTTGAAAAGTGTTCTTTCAAGCCTAGCCTTCTGTCCAAGACTGAAGATGCAGAGGTTGGTGTCCAATTCGGCAAGGATTGTACGGATATACTAGCGACATCGCCAATATTTGCAGCTCTGATATGGCTTGCCAAGCTGCCAAGTTGGGTCCCGGGCATCTTGCGACCAAAGCTTTTTATCAGATCATCGCGCACTTTATCAGATCGGTGCTTTTTGGCGACCACACGACAATAGCTTCCGACTTCTCACGTCCTTTCAGCTATCAACACGCCCTGCCAAGTGGACGTAGCATGATCTGAAAAGACACAAAGTAGCCGAGCCAAAAAACACGAAGTCGTTATAAGTATGGAGCCAGTCCTGCACGCCCGTATATGTCCATCTTTTCCAGATAGGCCTGTGTTGGTCCAGTCAATTTTGTCCTTCTGTACCTTTATGTGCTTTAACCATGTTGGATCAACATTTCATTGAAACCTTTGAACCAGAGAAGAGGCAGTCGACTAACATACAAGGTCGAGAGATCATGAATCAACCAAATCACTCGAAGGATGCACAGGACAAGGAAGCCCAGACTGCAGTTGTCACAGTGCTCGATGATTCATCTGTCAATTCCTCGCGGGATGGTCCTACCAATACGCTCCCTCCCGTTCCGCTGCAGATGAAGTTGCTGAGTGTCTTGTTGGTTTCCTTCATTGGCTTTGGATCACAGTGGAGTAGTGGTGTTAGCTCTGCCATGAAGTCGACCATGAAGAAGGTATGCACTATTCTCTCATCAGTGTCCACCACAAGAAAAACATAGCCTAACAACATACAGGAAATGCACATCAACAACACACAATTCTCCCTCCTCGAAGCCAGCGAAGACTTCATGTCCTCGGCTCTCATCCTCCTCACCGGCATCTTCACTGATCGGCTCGGCGGCACTGGATGTATCGTCTACGGCAACATCATTTACACCATTGGCTCCATCTTCATCGCAGGAGCCGCAGAAATGCGCAGTTACAAATTCATGATTGTGGGCAGGGTGGTAGCCAGTTTTGGAGACATTGCTACGCAGGTCGCGCAGTACAAGGTCTTTAGCAGTTGGTTCCCACCCAGTGCGGGCTTTGCTAGTACTTTGGGCTTTGAGCTGGGTATCAAGAAGGTATGTTGTTGTTTGTGCCGGGGCGTACTTTCCCTTCTTTGAGACTTGACAGCTGACGATTGTGAATAGATTGGAGGATTTGTTGGCAAGTCGACTGCTAACATTATTGCCAAGGTAAGCACGGCTTCCTTTCCTCCTTCCTACCTCCTGATAGAAGAACGGAAGGTAATAACGTGGAACAGAATTGCGGCTTCTCAAGCGTCTTCTGGACGATGGTAGGCATGAACCTCTTCACCAACCTGGCCACTGTCCTACTCTTTCTGCTCGTTCGCTACTGCTCTTCGCGATACTCATCCATCGCCGATCCATCCACTGGCGAAAAGCTCACCGAGAAGAACAAGAAAGTCGACTTCAAGAAGGTCGTTGAGATGCCATGGCCGTTTTGGTGCATCATGGCTTTTACAATCTTTCAGACCACCACTGCAAACGTGTTTTCTCAAAACGCAACAGAGCTTGCTGAGCAACGCTTCAATACCGATTCCGTGACGGCAGGCTGGTATACCGCTGTGTTGCAATATGCTGGATTTTTCCTTGTGCCGTTGCTGGGCGTCTTTATTGATATTGTGGGACAGAGGGTTAGTGTCATGTGCGTGTGTGGTGCGGGATGCTTCCTCTCCATGGCACTGGTCTGCTGGGCACCTTCCATCAAGGGCACCGCTGCTGCGTTTGGAATTTATGCTGCGGCGTACACCCTCGGACCCACGGTGATTATCGATTCCATCAGGACTTCCATGTGGCATCAAGGCGCGTTCGGCACTGCCTACAGCCTAAAGATTACCATCAATAACGCGTAAGTCTTGACCGAGACCCCATGGTGTTTCCAGAAAACTGATGACAAAGCAGTATGTCCTGTATCATCCGCGTCCTCACTGGCGCCCTCCAAGACGCAGATAACAATGCCTATACCCGCGTTGTCCGTGTGTACGCTTTCTTTGGCTGCGCGTCTCTTTGCGTCTCACTCGTCATCCTTACCCTGTCGTTCCTTTCACCAGATCTCGGTCGCTTGCAGTGGAGCCGTAAGAAGAGGTTGCTGCAAGGAAATGTCATCAATGAGAGGCTGGAAAGATTCGAGGGCCCGATGAAAAAGAGGAACAAGAGAATATCGGTGGTTTGTTTCGGATTCACCATGATGCTTATGCTTGGAGGATGGAGTGCGTATTTCTGGGGTGTGGCTACTGGGAACAACAAGTAGAGGTGTGGAGGTTTGGTAAGAAGGAGCCATATGAGAACGAGACGGTCGATATGAAAAACATGTACGATAGACATGAAGCAACAAGAGCGTCCAAGTATCGAAGATATTGCCAATCTATGTTTGCGTCCTCTTTGTTTTGAAAAAACGTGGTTCTGATGTCTCATGAGCCATAGAAGTAGCATGTTCACTCCGACTTCTCTACATGTTCTCTACCATGAAGTATTACCTCATCACAGATCCTGATTCTAAGACGTTGCACCATTCGAGCGAGAGCGAATTTGAGCGATGCACAAGATATTTTTGGCAAAGGATCAGGGTTCTTTCTAAGGGATAAGAGGAGATGATCTTTGTGTTTGGACTGCTAGGCTGGACTTGCTACTCTCTGTCTCTGTATCACTATTGAGTTTGTCAGTTCGTGAGAGGCTTCGGTATCACGACAGGACTCATCTGTTTATACACCAGGATCTGATAGAGATACGATTGACGATCACACACCGTCACTAGATTGGATGTGGATAACCTGCTTGATCGTGACTCGACGGTCGAATACCTTGATGTGGGTGTCGAGGTGATAGCCACCTAACTGTACGGCCGCGAGACTCGAAGATGTAAGCGGCATCAAAGACATTTTGATGAGCCACTCCGAGAAAAGAAACTGTTTCCAGCTCCTTACCAAGGTGAGTATCCAGTGATTTCATATTGCTTGAAGCATAGACTTGGTACAATCAGACCGGTGTATGCGGCTCTGCGACTTGACACTTCGACGTGACACGCACCCGGCTGTGATTGCGGTCAGTTGGCGTTGGAGCAACGCTCAACAAGTTTGTCTCCACAACAAGTACGACGCGCAAGACAGATTGCGAAAGGCCATAGGCTATAGGAGCATAAGCACAATAACACCAGTAGGAAAGACGCCGAGCGGTGTGGTAAGAGGGATACAAAGCGTTGCGTTGTACTTTGCGCTGCGTTGCCTCAGGTAGAACGAAGGAGACTTGGGTGCACCGGTTTGATGAGCATACGATGTTTGGAGGCGAGAACGAGATGTGTGAAGCAGTCGACAATTTGATGGGTACGCAGAGGCTCCGTCTGTTTTGGCCACAGTTCGTCTCTGTGACAGTTCTGCTACTCTTCATAGGTACCAGGGTAAGCCGTGATGACAAAAATGGCACAGAGTACCGAAGCGAAGGCTCGAGAAGCCATCAGATGTCAGTCAAACCAACTTGTGGGATTTTTGTGCCACCACGCGGGAATCGTTCTGGGGTCATCCGGTGCCATGCCGAGTCTACGAGCCGCGCCTCCATCGCAAATTCGAGTCATCGTGTCAAATGAACAAACGAAAAGAGATACGGTCAAGCCCTAAAAGGATCTTTAGTATAGCAGAAGGTTGCTATTGACCGTATGCGAAAAGGCATACATATATTGTGGAGGCCTTGTGGGTTCGGGAATTTCGTGATCAATCAGAAATGTGTTTATCAGAGTTTCGATAGGTTGGATGGTCCGCATAGTATGCTTGTTCTTGTTGAAAACATTGCAGACCGACCCCGCTGTACGTACTCTGGCTTGTCAATGTGATTGAAGGCTGGGTAAGGTGCATCATAGAGGACGAATGACACGATAGGAACCGAGGAACCAGCAGGATGTTTTCATGGTCAGACATACCTCAGGCTGGGACTGTGCGGCTGTCAAATTTCAAGCACTCAGTAAGTCGCGATCCTCGAATATCAAGTTTGACAGGCGCGGCCCGACGCGGTGAAGAAATGACCACGGAAGGAAGGCGCAATGCTGTATGATCGACGCCATAAGCGCCTTGTTCTTTCTCCCCAGATTGGATACCGGCGAGATGGGAATAGGTGCAGCGCTGCTTAATTAACATAAATTGCGCGTGTGGTTTTGAACCGTTCCGCTGGACATGCCCAACAAGTCACGATATTCAAGCACTTTTTTCAAGCGTCGTCGATGAGTAACATCCAATTGCCGCGTTTATTGAGCATGCAGCCCAGAGTTCTTGATGCTCTTTCGATCCTGCAAGATCAGGTTTGATGCATGTGAGTTAGAATCCAGGTACAAGTCCGATTTGATGATGTTGGCGATTAGTGAATCACAATTTGCCTAAGTTTTCTGAGACCGGGTCAGCAAGTTCTCGAGGGACCTTTGACCGGGCGGCTGGTGATCGATCAAAGGCTGCCTTTTTCTTCCATAATGTGACACTGCGTCGTGGTTCGTTTCAGCTTGACAGGTCGAATTTTCTAGCCAGCAGGACAGAAGTCCCAGAAAGACTCGCAAAGGAAGATCAGTTTCGTATATCGACGCGATACCTTTGAACACAGCGGACAAATCGTATCATGCAGTGTGTTCGAGTGTGGTCCTTGGATGCGGAGCTTGCAAGAATCGGAGTCGAAAAGCACCTCTCCTTTGGGACACGCGCATGAGCCGAGGTTTCGCGACAAGACGGCGAGCCTCTCTCGACCACAAAATCGATTTCCTCGCTCGTTACCTCCGACGTGCCATGATTGGTCTGACCTTGCAGCAATAATTGTCAGATTCAGAATATATTGTGCCAATCGAAAATCAGGTAGTGGTGGCTGCTGGTGCCCTAAATTATTGGTTCTTACATGCACTATGGACGTGTAACGATAATTGTTGCACTGCACAATCCTCTGCTTGCGTAGCAGATCAGCTATTTGTTTGTCCAAACGATATCTCTCTACGAGTTGGCGTGTTGGTTGGACAAGTGTCCACTTTCCGACAATGCATCGGCTAGTATGAACTACGATGCGATGTGCATGATTTATTGCATGTGCGCTCGCGCTCGGCCAAACCACTACTGCCGCTCTAGTATCCACCATCGTCACAAGGAGTCGACAATAAGCAAGATGTTGAGTTTTAGTGTCAGTCGTTTTGCGGACTGCACTTGAATTGTTGTGTCATTGAGTCTCCCTTCTAAAGGGGTTGACATAAGGTACATGAGAAAAGAAAATAAAAGATGGTATAAAATCGAGTATGTCGTGTCAAGACACCAAAACAACACAACCCTCTTGGGTATGATCGTGGTCAACACCAGTGCTCCAGGCGCCTTACTAGGCCTTTGGGTATGAAGAATGCAATTGAAAAAAGAAATCGAATCATGAGATTAAAGCTCCCCTTGCGCCATTTCGCTCCTGTCGTTTACTGATGGCTACGAGGCTGCGACGAATCCAGCGTCGGATGGGGGAATCGAGAAGTAGTAGGACTGATGTCGTCTTCGATGGTATAGACTTGGACTTGGGGCTCCTTCGAGGAAGTCGACGCCTCTGAGTCCTTTCGATAGACTGCCGAGCTCAGAGTTGCCTCGGAGTGTGCTCGTTCAATGGGGTCCATTTCATGTTGTCCGCGGTTGACGCACTCGAAACCTGAATCCAGGGTATTAAAGCTGTCCCTACGGGCGTTACTGGCGAAAGGATCTCTGACCTTTTGCGCGAAACGACTTGGGCGCGAACCGATGGTCGCCAGTGTGAGTGAAGGGGACTTGTGTGTTGGCAAGCTGCCACCTTCGCTACCCCTCGACCTCTTGATCTTGTCCTTGAACGATGAGACCTGCGATGAGACGAGAGGATAGAGTACACCACTGACGACTGCCTTGATGGAAGGCGAACATGCGATAAAGACGGCGAGATGGTTCTCAACCGAGGACCAGATAAGGCAAGAGGCGATGTTCCATGAAAGATCGCCCTCTTGGTCGTAGCGGTAAACGACGTATAAACGAATGAAACTGGCAGCGACAACGCTTGGGGATGGTCAGGATGATGTGTTTCAGAAGTTATGACAGGCCGACTTACAATGCACCCAATGCGAACAGAAGGTTGAGGACGATTCTCTGTGTAAGACGAAGCTGAAGCTTCCATGTGAAGATGATAGGGAGAACATAGAGAATGATGTCGTTCACAATCATGATGATTGAGTTAGAGTAGAAGAAAGCTTTGACGTTGATGCAAGTGCCGGGCGTGCTTTTGTCCCAGAGATGTGAGATCGGAACACACTGGAAGATCATGACCAAGATGCTGCTGACACCAAAAGCGAAAGCGATAAACTCCATGCACCAGATTGTCCAGTGGTGCCAACGCTCATATGTTGTGTGGCGGTAGAAGAACAGAAGAGCGAACTTGACAAACATGTTGCAGGCCAAGTAGAAGACGAAGATCGAGATGTACAGCTAAGCTATGTGTTAGCACCGTTCTCACAAGGAGAAGACGGATCAACTGAAAACTCACACCCACCTTGTAGAATTTGACTTGGTCAGATGAGTCGGCTTCCCAGTCATGGCTACCGAGACCAAACTTGGTCGCGATACATTGCAATAGAGACATCATGAGCCCACAGAACTATAAGATAGCTGTCAGTGATCGGAAACGGACGTTCTCCAATACAGGCACACATACACCTGCCAAGCAAATCATGATGTTCTGCGCATCGAACTTTCTTTGCTTTGCATTTCCTGTGACTTTGGCAAAGCGAAGCGAGAGCGCTGATATCGTCGAAAAGGAGAGTATGACATTGACGACTACAACCAAGTCCTTCCGGTTCTGTATCGCAAATGCGTCGCTCATGATGACGAGGATGGACGAGGACTCAGGTGTGAGGAAGAGGGGTCCACTGTCAATATGAAGGGCAGCGAGGGTAAAATGCAACAGGGGAGAAGGCGTGGCAGTTGCGTTGCACGGACAGACGGTGAGGGAACGTGATGGGAGGGAAGAGGGGGCCGTTGCAAAGATAAAAGTAGAGTCTATAAGAAGGGCAGATCGGACTGTAGTTATCTTGACACAAAAGACCCACCAAGTATGGCAAGTCGGCTACAATATGGAGTAAAGTGAACAGGGAAAGAGACTTGCCTTGTGGCGAGACCTTTACTGCGAACCATACCGCGCTAAATGAAGCCTTTTCCGGCGAGGCTTATGCAGGTGCTCACTGACTGGGGAATGCGATAATCACAGACTAGAGTGGGTGTCGAGGGCTCGGTGGCTACGTGCGTCTTATGCGCGTATTCCCGACGAGGCCCAAGTACATACTACCACTTAGTACGTGCTGCAGGTCCTATTAGCATCAAGTTAGGGCGACTCCGAGACGATCGTTGACGGCTCACTGGAGAGGCGACACCAGATTCGGACAAACCGCGTCAAGGAGGTTGGCGCAACTTTACTCAAACTGCCTTCCACCGAGCGGATAGCTGCAGTGCTCGAGGGCAAGCGAGTCGGCAGACACCCCCAAGACGGTGCTGGTGTGGCCGATGCAAACCCGGGGCATGTCACGTCAAACCCTGCGCGACTCGAGTCTAGATAGCCTCGACGGTACGTTAACTGTCAAGCTAGTTTAGGGATAGTGCTTGAGCTCGTGGTACGCTGCGGATCCTGTCATTGATCGAGTCTGAATCAATGCTTTTGATCATGGCGTCAATGAGGCGTTCTTCCAAGTACTGGATTGAGACGGACAGTGGCAAGAAGACGCGATCAAGACGTGTTGCTTGACGACGAGGAAAAAGAGAACAAATCGTGGCAGCTGCAGGATTCGATGTTGTTGGGAGAAGAAGCTGTCCGTGACCGTGGGTCGGCCGTCAACGGATCGCTCCCGCCCGCGCCCGCCTCCAACGCTACTGCACGAAATCCACGTTAATTGTCGCTCGCGTCCTCGCCATCTCTCCAAGCTGCTTAGATCCCCGTCCCGGGTGGAGACACCATGTCTGACATCGAATCCAGTCGTGTCCAAATCGCCTCCTGGTCGACTCGAAATCATTTACCCACTCGGTGGATGATGATGCACCTCACCACTTCGACACACCCTTCCCTTGTATACTTTTGATTGATTGCTGCACGAGATTCCATATTCAAAACACATCTTGCAAGCCCTTTACTTTCTTGCAACTCATTCGACTGCCTCGCACTCGACCCGTACGAAGTGTTCCTAGTTCATGACAATCACTTAACGTCCTTACAGATACGATTGCACTCGCTCAGCCCCCACATATATCATGTGCAGCCGTGTTATGTTTGCTCATGCTGATAGCAGTCTTTCCACGCCAAGTCCTGGATGGCAACGGTCGAAGGATGCCGTCCCATGTACTCCCATGTTTGCCCTCTGCTCGCTACGAGCTTTCTTTTCGCCCCAGCTATCCAGTACCGCCTATCCTATGTTCCTGGGTTCCTGGAGATCTTTTCTTTGACATTCGGCCCCGGTCAACATGACCGAGCCAATATCCCGAGGTTTCAGCCAGTGGTCGTTCCGTGCTCTTTAAGCTTTTGACCCAATGCAGACCTCAGGAGTTCAGTTCAGCATCGCCAAAGCGGCAACCATCGATATCCCACTCGATCCCTCACAGCAACGGTGATGGATTCAGCTGCGATGGACTCTTGATTATGATCTAGATCTCTGATATCGCGGTATAGTGGAGTTTACCCATGTATGCGTACGACATCAAGCCAACTGCCAAGGTCATCCACCTCGGATTTGAGTCAGTCCCATCCATTCCCCTGCGTCGACACATGTCAAACAGCCAAACATGACATCTCGGACCGTGCCTTCACCTTAACACACGTTCATTCCACAGACTGGCTCGCTCGGGAGTAATTGCTTCCGGCCATCGAAGTCGCATGTCAATATGAGAATGCGACATGAATACTTCAAAACCCTGAAACAGGCAACCATCTGTGGGGCGTCACGAGTATCCCTCTTGTAAAATCAACCCTGAGTCGAACCGCAAAGAGACCCTCATCAAGTTCAATATCCTTGGCCATGTTACAAACTCAGACATGACCTCGCTTACGTCAACGGGCGTGGTCGCTCCTCCAGGTTTGGTCATCCGAACCTAGTTTATGTTATAGGAAGGTGGGGTCCACGAAGCCCCTTATAGGAGCATGCTCTCCCGCATTTTTCAATAATCCAACAGCTTTTTCAGGATGGTGGAGCTCTCACAAACTGCTGGGGCATTCATGCTGGTTCCCTGCCGTTCTTGACCCGGTGTCAAGAATCAGGATCCCACAGTCGATTCCCTGTCTTTGGGCTTGCTTGAAGCGGCCCACTTCAGGCCATGTCGTCTCCAGGGGTCACATTGGTATGGCAAGCCGACGAGCCTCTCTCTAGGGAGCAAAAGGTAAGCGGTTTGCCATGTAGGTAAAGAGTGAAAAATGTTCAGGTACATGCACATGAGCAGCCCAAAGGAACACGAGCAAACGACCTTTGTCTCAGGTTACATTTTCATTACCTTGTACGGATCTTCTGAACCACCTTTGCAGAGAGGCTCTTTTTTGCACAGCGCGGCTATCCTGCATTCCCCTGATCTGCGTGCGTGCAATGTTTGTACCTAGGAGAAAACAAAATGCAAGGTACGCGAGGCACAGGCGCTGAACCACGCAGGGTACTATGGACTCTTGGGAAAAAAGCACGAGGCAGGAAGTTCAATACTGTCGGTACCAGAGTACAACATGACTGTTTTGGTTTTGCACTGGCCATGGCCAAAGTGGCCCTCTGCTCAGGGCTGGGAATAACTTTCGCTTGAGATATGCTGTTGTCTCCTTGATTGCTGTTGAGTGGTACTTGGTGTACATGTATTGAAGAAGGTTTTCGATCCGTTAAATGCCTACCTTACCCGTGTATACATGAGAGAGAAGTATATGGCCGAGCTTTGTTCTTTAGTATCGGTGACGTCCTCTGTCATGTCATCTCGTGTGTTGTCTCTGGGGTTTTGACGGCATTTGACCGTGTCTGGACAATACCTTCGTGGGTCGAGTTACTCAGGAGAGTGTGGCTTGCGAGGTGCAAATGCTACGAGACTTTTTGCTCTTTTCCTCCTTGATGTGCTCGTGTAGATAAACGAGCTTCCGTGACCCTGCTTTTTCTTGCAGTAGCACAAAGATCAGCTGAAGTTCACTTTGCCTACACTGCTCTCTGTATGCATCTCCAGTATGTAGATGTATCGAAAAGTATTCAGAGGGCCTTCCGTCATTCTTCTAGCACTTTTTGTCATTGCTCCTGGAAACTTCTGCATAGATGGCCTTTGCAGCTATTCTTATCCATTGCCATTGTCCCATCTGCTTGGTAGCTTTAGTGTTTTGGTCAGTGTTGGAACGATGCACAATGGTCTCTGCTTTTTGGGCAGTGAGAGAAGAGCGGTGAAAGATGGAGATTTGTACAGGGGTGTGGGAATTAGACATTACTCCCATTGGGTGTTCTTGAGACGCTGCATAAGGTAGTCGACCTCGACTTCTTTTGTCAAGGGAATGACATAGTCTTTGTACATGGCGACGACGGCATCGACGTTGATCTTGGCGGCTTCTTCAGCCTCTCCGGCCGAGATGCTGGGGTCCGTACCATAGGTCTTTGCCTTGAGGCGCAGGCGTTCGAGGACCTTCTTCTCGACGGCAGCGTTTGTGATGGCTTCGTCGATGCCCTTGCGATCCTCGCGCTTGATCAAGTCGACGAAGCGGTCCGTCTCTTTTTGGAACTTTGCCTCTGCGACAAACTTGCCGAAGTGGATGCGGCGGGACAGGGCTTGCAGGCAGTTGACGTCGCAGGTAGCGGCGGAGCCAAAGTTTTCCTGGTTCTCGCCGCGCTCTTCACGGCCGTAGTTGATGCATGCGGCGGGCAGGATGTGCTCGGTGTAGTGGTGTTTGAGCTTGCGGTTGATGTTGACGTCGTTGGGGTGTAGGATCTGCGGGTAGTGGATGGGCTGCAGGATGGGCTCTTGCAGGGCGTCCGGGAAGAAGGGGTACTCGTCGGGTGACTGGTAGCGGCGCACGAGGGACTGGAAGCGTTCCTGCTCGCGGATCATCCAGTCGAGCAGGCTGTAATCGCAGTCGGGGATGCGGACGGCGCCAGGCTTGTAGATGGAGGGGTTGAGAGGGAACTGGACGCGCTCAATCAGGTGGAAGGTGATGGTGTCCTCGAGCCGGCTGATGCCATATCAGCGAGTCTGTCACAGAGTGGGTGGTCGGGTGGGCGCGTCTACATGAGCTGGAAGCGGATGTTGGCCAGGTCGAGGGCCTTGCTGGCGTCCGAGAGGTCAATGGCAGTATCCATGTTTGTGTTTGTGTTTGTGTTTGTGTTTGGAAGAGGATGGGTGAGAAGGAAGATGTCTTTGTCTGGCAGCGACACCGGCGTGCTGAATGGTGGAGCTTCAGCTGGACAAGTCGACGGGATCATCATCATCGTCAACAGCCTCGGCCTCGTGTCACGTACAAAAAACATCGCCCAACCCACGCCTAGCCCACGCGACCTGCTTGTCTACCTGCTATAGCCGACACTTGAGAATGACTTCATAGTCCTGATCGCCAACCATGTCGACATCTCGCGGTCGCAACCCGCCATCGTCGTCGCACAGGCGGCGGCCCTCTGCCAACACGGCCCAAGCAGACGACGATGATAGCTTGCTGGGTGTATGTTGTTCCTCTCTTTCGCCATCCAGCACCTATTCTAACACGACCCGTCCAGTCGCGACAGCTCGAAGCCTTTGGCCGCACCGTCCATGCCACTGCCAGCCACTTTATCAGTCCTCTCACAGGCGACTCTCACCATTACCAGACCGCCCTAGGCGACATTCACCGCGAGCTACGCCGGCCCTTGATACAACGCTCTGTCTTCGAGCTTGCCAAAGCTTCGCCCAAAGAACTCGTCCGCTCTACCTTTTCCACCACCGAGATCCAGCACCGCGCTCTAGTCCACCTCCCCGACGATCTCCTCCGCCACATTCCCGAGCGCTCCAGCACCTACTCCCTGTTCCAAGGCTTCCAGGCTTCCAAACCAGAAGAGAAGAAAAAGTCCGCCCGCAGCAACGACAAAGGCCAGAAACTCCTCGGCCACGAGAGCGACGATGAACCAGACCCAACCACCCCTGCAGCCGCTCTGAAGAAGCTCAAGTCAAAGAAAGGTACCATGGAGCACCGCTTGGAAATGATGGGCATTCGCAAGAACATGTGCATTTCTGAAATCAAAGAGATCGATACCAAGATTGCAAATCTCAATACCATGAGGAAGATTGTCCTTCAACGACTGGCCGGTCACGAGCAGGAAGAGGTCGACCTCGAGAATGAGATACAAGAAATGTCAGAGAAGCTTTCAGACTTGCAGGAGGAACTGGAAGATGCTGCTGCCCTGGCTACCAAATCTCCACCACTGGAACCCACACCGGACACACCTGCCGATCTGGCAGAGTCTACCGAAACTTTCATGTCCGAGTCTGTATACGAGAAGCTCCCCGCCCCTTCACCGACAAAGACGGATAAGGAAAAAGAAAAGGAGAAGAAGAAGCGCCGTGTAAACAGGCGCAAGTCCATGCCCGTATTGCACGAGCACATGGAAAAGGGCTCTCGCATCCGTGAATTCCAAGCCCATAACGACATGATAACCGCTCTGGACTTTGACGCTCCTTTTGGCACGCTTGTTTCCGCTGCTCTCGACGACACAGTTCGTGTATGGGATCTGAATGCTGGAAGATGCATAGGTCTTCTTGAAGGCCACCACGCTTCAGTACGCTGCTTGCAGGTACAAGACAATTTTGTTGCCACTGGATCAATGGATGCTAGCATCCGCTTCTGGGACCTGAATCAAGCCGAATATTCCCCTCCGCCGTCCTCGCGGAATAACAGATTTGGTCGTTTGTCCGAGGACGAGGAAGACGACGCCGACATGTTCTCTGATCCTGAACTGGAACCTCTCCCCGTCGCGCCTACATCTTCCATGCAAGACTGCCTGGTCACCGAGCTTTCTGCTCACGTGGCAGAAGTCACCGCTCTACACTTCCACAAGAACACTCTTGTTTCTGGTTCGGCCGACAAGACGCTGCGCCAGTGGGACTTGGAGAACGGCCGCTGCGTGCAAACGCTTGATGTCATGTGGGCAGCTGCTCAGGCAAGTGTGTCGAACAACAGCTTCGGCGCCCCTTCTCCAGCTGCTGCGGACCCAGCCGCCTCAGAAGGCTGGTGGCGACCCGCTTCTGGCCGCCTACCGCCCGCCGAAGCGGACTTTGTCGGCGCCATTCAAGTGTTTGAAACAGCATTGGCATGCGGCACGGCCGATGGCATGGTTAGACTCTGGGACTTGAGAAGTGGCAATGTGCATAGGAGTTTGGTCGGCCATACAGGGCCCATTACATCTTTGGCATTCTCTGGCATTCATATGGTGACTGGCAGTGCTGATCGCAGTGTTCGGGTATGTTGTGTCCTTAGATCCAAATTGGCGTCATGTGCTAACACGATTGACAGATTTGGGACCTCCGTACTGGTGGCATTATTGACGCATTTGCATACGAATCACCAATTGTCGACTCATCAGTTGACGCCAGACACATTGTGTCGGCAATTGGTGAGTCGGTGGTCAAGGTCTACGACAAAACAGATGGCAACCAATGGGACTGCGGGCCGGGGGTGGCGGAGGAGGAAGACCAAGGGCCGCTCTCGACCATCGAGCGTGTCCGCATCAAGGACGGCTATCTGGTCGAAGGCAGAAAGGACGGAGTTGTCGGTGTGTGGTCATGTTGATAGTCGCGAAGAAACAAAATCATATATGTATTATGTATTACCATTCAAGCAAGGCACGTGAAGGCTTGCCAGAAAAAAGCTCGATTCGGACCCTAGAATTTTCTTGGCGTCGCCCGATGATGATTATCCATGATGATTTTGTTCTCCAAATTATTCCCCAATTCCTCGTCTATACCTTTATGATATTTTTGCCGCCCGTCCTATCGTCGTTTTTTTGATCCTCGCACTCTGCCATTCAGCCTGCTTGCACCTCCTGTCTTTACCGTTCGCCGCATTCGAATTATTCCGCCTGTTCAGTCCATTCTCACTCGGTGCTCACAGAATGCTCGTCCGAGCAGCAGGTCGCAGGACGCGGCGAAACACATCGCTGCATCTCACTCATCTCGCCGACTCGCTACATCTTCCCTTTCTCTGTCCTGCTCAGGCACGATGGAACTCGTCACATTCGCCGCAAACTCCCCAAACGAGAACACCCACACGCCTTCAATCCTTGAGTACCGACAAGACACAAACGAGGCGCCTAGCCACAGTTGCCGATCAACACTCGACAACCTCCGACTCGCCACGATGGACTTTTGGTGGAGTTGAATACTCTTTGAACCCTAAGGATACCCTCACACTGCAACATGACCTACAAGCATCACTCGAACCGCCCAGACGCTTGTTCACAAACGGGCTCGCTGGAAACGTCAGCGATCTTGTACAAAGTCTACACACATGTCTCCGCGTGGAGCGTTTCGAAAGAGCCCGTCTTGTCATCGAAAAGTTGCGACAACGCTGCGATAAAGGCTCGTTCGAGATCCAGCACGTCCACGGTGCATACCTCGAGGCGAGCCTCGCACAGATCGAGAACACGACATCACCGGAAAAACGAGAATCCCAATATGAAGCCTTGCGGGATTGGTTCGAGAACGATTTTGTACAACAGGAGTATCCTGTTGACTCGCAAACGCTAGTCGTCATGATGCGCGCCGCCATGAAATCGTTGATGAACCCCAAGCAAGAACGCGCCATTCGCCGCTATGCAGAACTTGCAGAAGCATCTGAACCAGGTCTGCTCGACGAGATTTACGACGCTGACGACTTCACCGATGACGAGTTCATGAGGCTTGGAGCCGTCCTTCCCACTTTGAAAACCAGGTCGCCACAAATCGAGCAGCCCGTCGAAACAAAGAAGGAGCTGCCATCTTCCCAGCCAGATTTCGTATCCACGCCCGACCTCACCAATATACCCGCTGTCCTTGAAGTAGAACAGAAGGGAATGGGCTTGGCCTCACTGAAAGATGCTCTCGACGCCGCGTCACCCGCTCTCCAGTCAAGCACGACGCTCGAAGCTATGGAAAAGGCCAGACTCACGCCCGAGGATCGCGAGCGTCTGCTTGAAGAGAGTGCGGGCAAAGCGGCCATAGCGCGATGGAAGAAAGAGGAGGAAAATCTGCAAAAACTTGGTATACACAGCACTCTTGAATCAAAGCCGCTTGGCGCTCTGATGTGGCAATGGTACTCGGATTTGCTGCCTGTGCTACGCGAAGAGATAGACATCTGCCGCACCGTCTTGGACAATGCTTCACCAAGCAAAACCGTCAAGGAACAACTCATCTACGGACCCTTCATTGAGGCTGTGCCCGTAGAGCAACTCGCCGCAACAACTATCCTCAGCGTCATGGGTTCGTTCGCTAGTGGCAAGGACAGAGGCTCGGGTACCTACAACAGTAACCAGAGGCTCGGACGTCTCACAGCTTCTCTTGGAAAAATTATGCAGGATGAGGCTAATGCCGAAGCTGCTAGACAGCGCGCAATCGCTGAGCGTAAAGCGAAGCTTGGCCGTGCTCCGAAGAAGCAGCCAAAGTCCTCTCACCCGTTCTTTGACACGGATTTGCATGTCTGGCCCAGTGACGTTCGTGTCAAGCTGGGTGCTATGCTTGTCTCGAAACTCATTGATGTTGCCAAGATTCCTGTCTCCAGACAGCACCCCAGAACAAAAGAGATAGTCACGCAGGCCCAGCCAGCTTTCCTCCACAAGACACTTTACGAATCAGGGAGGAAGCAAGGATGGCTCTGTCCAAGTTCTGAGCTCATACACAAGCTCCATCGCGAACCTGTTGCCGGTCTCATTGCCAAAAGACTACCAATGGTGATCGAACCAAAACCTTGGACCGGCTTCAGCAGGGGCGGCTACCTCAACTATCCCACGCCTGTCATTCGTTTTTCTGGAGCCGACAGTGTGCCTCGTGACTACGCATATGCTGCCATTCAACGAGGAGATCTCGACAAGGTTTTCGAAGCTCTCAACGTCCTTGGTAAAGTCCCGTGGAATATCAATGGCGATGTGTTGCGTGTGCAGATCGAGGCATGGAACAGTGGCGAGCCCATTGGCAATTTTGCTCCTTTAAATCCAAAGTTCGACCTGCCTCCCGAACCTGAAGACAAGTCTGACCCTCAGGCGCGTCGTGTCTGGCTGCAGAGCGTCAAAGATGCCGAAAATGTCAAGAGTGGCTACCATTCGAAAAGATGTTTCCAAAACTTCCAGCTCGAGATTGCTAGAGCATTCAGTAAAGAGAAGGTTTACTTCCCCCACAACATCGATTTCCGCGGCAGAGCATATCCTGTCCCCCCTTACCTCAACCACATGGGTGCCGACAACGCTCGTGCGCTGATGACATTCGCTGAGGGCAAAGAACTGGGCGAGGTTGGACTAAGGTGGCTGAAGATTCACCTGTCCAACGTATTTGGTTTCGACAAGGCCAGTCTATCCGAGAGAGAACAGTTTGCTATGGACCACCTGGATGACATCCGTGATTCGGTAGCCAATCCTCTGGGCGGCAGAAGATGGTGGCTCGAATCCGAAGATGCATGGCAGACTTTGGCTGCTTGTTACGAGTTGAAGGCCGCCATGGATCTCCCCGATCCGACTAAATATGTCTCGCACCTTCCCATCCACCAGGACGGTACTTGTAACGGTCTCCAGCACTACGCAGCTCTTGGTGGTGACTCCGCTGGTGCCCGTCAAGTCAACCTAGAACCTGGAGACAGGCCCTCTGACGTTTACAGTGCTGTTGCCGACGGAGTCAAGGCTGAAGTTGAGAAAGACTTTGCTGCAGGTCATCCTGTGGCGCAGTTCCTCAGAGGCAAAATTACTCGCAAGGTCGTCAAGCAGCCGGTCATGACCAACGTTTATGGTGTCACCTACTACGGTGCCCGAGCGCAAGTCAAGAAACAGCTCGAGGAAATCTTCCCCGAGATTCATCGTCATGATGCTTTGGACCATCTGACGCTTGCCTCTTATGTTGCCAAGAAGATCTTCAAGTCTCTTGGTGAGATGTTCACAGGTGCACAAGCTATTCAGAAATGGTTGGGAGATTGTGCAGATCGAATCTCCACTTGTGTTACCCCTGAGCAGCTCGCCTCTATGAAGAAAGACCACTCTGAAGGCAGAGCCATCATCCCGGAGAAGCCTGTGATCAACAAAGGTAAACCCAAGGGCACTAGCGTACAGCGCAGTGAGGCATCGAAGCACTTGTTCCGCAGCTCTGTCATCTGGACCACACCTCTTCGTCTCCCAGTCGTACAGCCTTATCGTACTTCGAAGCGCCGCCAGGTCAAGACCAATCTTCAGCACATTGCCCTCCAGGAGCCATCCGCAATTGATCCTGTGAGCAAGCGCAAGCAACTGCAAGGTTTCCCTCCCAACTTCATTCACTCTTTGGATGCGACACATATGATGCTTTCGGCTATCAAGTGTAACGAGAACAACATTGCCTTTGCCAGTATTCACGATTCCTTCTGGACCCACGCCTGTGATGTTAACCACTTGTCCGTCGTTCTCCGTGATGCCTTTGTTGCCATGCACACTGAAGATGTGGTCGGTCGCCTGCGCCAAGAATTTATTGCTCGTTACAAGGGCTGTATGTATCTTGCCGCAGTTGACATCCGCACACCAGTTGGCAAGAAGATTGCCGCCCTCCAAAAGGCCCGCCCTAAGGGAAACAAAAAGAACAAGCAGCTACAGCCGACACTGATTCTTCAACTTTTGGAAGAGACCGAACGATTGCGTTTGCTCAACAGCGAGAAGCCAGAGGAAGTTGCTCAAGGCGAAGAGATGCTCACCTCCGGCAGCATCTTTGCCGACGAGGCCGATGCCGAAGACGCGCTGACTGTGCCTCCCGAGATTGTCAACGCACGTCTCGGCGAGATCCCCGAAAACCCGGATATCCTGGGCACCTCCGAGTCTGGCATCGACGACTTGACCGAGCCAGTCTTGTCCGACCACGATGACGTTGACAGCACCAGTGACGACAAGGTTGCCAAAGCGGCCGAAGACGCTGACGTGGACGTCGATGAAGCAGAAGAACACGTGCCCACCGTCGACGATCTGAAGAAGAAGTCCAAGGCCACAAAGAAGCCGCCCGTCAAGAAGGTGTACGTCTGGCTGCCGCTCAAGTTCCCCGAAGTGCCTGCCAAGGGCGACTTTGACGTGACGAGGTTGAAGGAGAGTCGATACTTCTTCCACTAGAAGTTGTCTTGCCATTCTTCTGTTTTCGCATTTTTGTATATATATATATATTTAGTGGTGTGATTTTTTTTCCATGGCGCCTTCAAGGAGAGGCCTTTTTTATATTGCATATGGGGCGGTGTTTGGTAAAGCGATCAGAAAGCGAGGTGTTGTCTTGTTTGGAGTTCTTTGGGAAGGGGGAATTGCATGAGTTGCTTTGAAACCATATAACTTGTACCAATATATCCGCATCGCTTCTTCTTACTTTACATTATCTATGTTTACGTTATCTGCATTGGTCCACAACATCGTATTCACTGTTTTTTTTTTTTTTTTTTTTTTTTTGCTCAATTAGTTGGTGTTGAGGAAGTTTGGGAACGTGAAGAATTAAAAAAACATTCAGGTCCGAGATCTCCAATTGCCGTACCCACATCTCTTCCATGGACTCCAAACTTGCAATAATATGTAGCTTAATACTGGTTACCGAGACTTGTTATTGCTTTTGGTGATCGCCAGCGAGTACAATGGTCGTTTGTCTATACGGCACATCAGGTGATTGGTATGGTTCGCAACGAAATCCGCCCTTGCTCTTGCTAGCATCGAATGTACAACACATCAGAAAAAGCGCGACACACAGGACCGGGGCCCAGAATTTAGAGAGAGTTCATGGGTTGGAAACAAGCATCAACGTTATCATTAATCGTGAAAAAAGACAATCTAAACCAGGCACAACGAAGATCAGTGCCTGACAGAGGCAGCGAACAAGGCACGCATGGCCTTGAGGAAAGCAGCCAGATCCCTCGTCTCGTTCAAGCGCTCAACAACCGCGTCGACGGCCTCATCATCCAATGCCGGTTCCACGGCTACAACTTGATATTCTTTTGTCTCCATGTTCAACTCAAACGCGCACTGACGGTCCCAGTCCCTCTCGTCCACATGAGTATAGACAAACTTGATCCTGTCGTCGATGCCCAGACCTTCAATGCGCATGCACAAATGAGACTCCCAGAACTGTAGCTCAGGCCGGTTGTGACGTGCTTGATTGTCTAGTTGTCGCTGGTGGTGATGTTGGGCCTGACGGCGGGCATTGATGGACTTTTGCAAGGATGAAATCTGAGAGCGGAGGTCGTCGCGGTGTGCTTCGTGGTTCTGGCGCTGGAGGTCGAGGTCTTGGATTTGTTGTTGCATCTCTTCGTGCTCTTGTGCCTCCTTGGCTAGAGTGTTCTGGTGTGCGACGGACTTGTTGGACATGTCCTCGAGCTCTCTGCGTCTTGATCTTTGAGATTCTGTAGTATGGTCAGTATGTCAGAGCGAGCAGTTGTTGTGGCGTGGTGGACCGACCTTGGATCTCGGACATGTTGATGCGGAAATGGTTGCGCTCCTCGAGTACGCGTTTGCGCCCATGTTCGATAAAGTCGTCGAATCGCTGAGTGAAGCGCGCCATGCGGTCGCGCAAATCGTCAAAGCCAAACTTGATGCTAGGAAGCTGGTCGACCATTGACGGCGGATCGGGGGTGAGGTAGGGACCGCGTAGGCCGCCTGCGCCAAAGGAGGCATCGAATCGCGCATGGCTGGGGGTATTCATGACGGCGGCCATGTTTGTGAAGGTTGGCTATGTGATGTGGTATAGACGAGTCCAGAGAGTGTATGCGCGTGTCGAGCTTGCCAGAGTTGTTGGAAGATTTGGGAGTAAACACAGATTCCGTCGGCGTTGCCAGGGACTCGCTGGGGGCACGGACGACGTCAACTCGCGTCTGGTTATGGATGCCCGTGGGAGGCTTTTGCGACTCGACTTTGGTCGTGCGACAAGCTAGGTATACTTTGTCAAGCAAAGAGCTGCTCAAGCCATGTGTTGCAATCGCATGATATGATCTTTCGATGCTAAAGATACAGGCGAAGACAAGACCTTGTGAGATGACAATAATAGCCAGTGGTCGGCACGCCCCCAGCTGTAGAGCCGAGGGCCCGGTCAAGTTCTGACGCGCTTCAATCTCGACAAGTTTTTGACCATGATTTTCTCTTTCACCTTTCTGCCTCGACATATGCAACATCTAGAGCTCTCGCCCACCATCTAATAAATACATCATATTAATCCTCAGATCGCACCGTCAACAAGATTCGGCGACCACCATCTTCCCGGCAATGATTCAGTCCGTCTCTGGCCCATTATCACGCATAGCTAGGAAGAGGCCGCATGGCTGACCAATCCACCTCGGACCTGAAATATGGTCACTTTGGTCAAATTCTCTACAATTCCGATGACCAGGCCTGGTTACTCCCCAGGATCCTCGAGCCGTCCTTCACTTTACAGCCTCTCGGCACACCGCAGCTTGTCTTCAAGTCGCAACACCCCCAATCACGATTAGATCCAACCACCACCGAGAAACCAAGCGTCCGCCTAAACCGCCAGCTCGCCGCGCTCCTCCATCATGATCCAGTCGTTGCTCCCAGTACGCATCTCCTGGCCGAACCTGCCCTTGTGTCGCAAGAGATTCAGAAGACTGTCGCTCGTCATGATCCAACCGCTGGCCACTTGTTAGCTTTTGGCCGCGTGCCTGATCACACGATAAAGCGCTCTATACCAATCGTAGCATTTCCTGCTGCCGACCATGCCCACATCCTGCGCCTGGAACAGGTTCAGCCTCAGAGACATGGCTGGGAACGAAACAAATCTGTTTGGATCGACGTTCCCAGAATCTCTGGCGAATCCGGCACCTGGCATGCTCCTCATCCCATCCGCCAGATCTGTTTTGCAGATGCCGATGAGGATTCAAATCTGGCCCGGACGCTGGCTGTTCGCACCACTATTGCTGTACATATTTTGCGCGTCGCTGCAAGGAAGCATGCCTCGTCATGGAACTCTCTCACCGGCACCCCATCTCGTTTCTACACAGATCAGTTGTGTACTCTGAATCTGGATCTGTTTGGTGGGCTGGCTCCCGCTCATGTGGCCTTCAACCACTGGTATCCCAAGCAGTTTGCTACCGTGGACCAATATGGAACCTGGCATGTCTGGGACTCGAGCCTCAAACAAGTTCCTTCTGAGCACGGTAAGCCTATCGAGCTTTGCCATGGAGCCACCAACGATCAAACAGTGCCGGACCATGAGACTACTGCTAGTCTACTGGACGACGGTTGGGGTAGAGCAATCTGGGCTGGCAACGTACAGACCATCATTACTGCTAGCAGAAGATGTTTGGGTATCTATGACATACAGGGAAAGCCTGTCAGGCTTCAATCTCCAGATCTAGGAATTGCCGGAACTCCTCACTGGATCCTCGACATCATGCTCAATCCTCTAGATTCGACTCTCGTATTCGTTCTGACCTCAATATCATTAATCTGCCTACGCGTACGGTGTCTCGATGAGTTCGACCCGGAGAGTTATAGCACTGCTGGCGCTGAAGTTGTGTTGCAATGCAGGCACTTCAGAGACTCTGAGGATATGGGACTTGGTTTGTCTAATTTTGTCGATGAGCTAGGTACGTTATCCATACACCGCTGACAACAGAGCCACAATGCTGAACTTCCACAGATACTATTGTTTTGATAAAATCTTCCCTGAGTTCGCTCGCAACGAGTTATCGCTTCACGTCGGATGAGTCTTCTTCTCAATTCATGAGAGTTGCTGATGCTACTCAATTTATTTTGCCCGAGCTTCCTTCCACTGCGACTGCTTCGCCTGCGGCTTTGACTTTCCAAATCCAGCCCGCGCAGTATGGAGAGAGTGGACACCATGAAAAACCATCCGGTCCAGGAAAGATTTATCAAGACTCGTCCGTGAGGTTCTTTGTCACAACCGCTATCACTAGCGATATGACAATTGTGCAGCAACTCTATTACGCGTTACCCAGTACGGTGGTTGGATCGTCGCTAATTGATGTCGTGCCTCCTGATTGGCGTGGAAGACTTGCGCATAGTGTCCCACGATTACAGGAGACTGGTTTCGTGGAACAGTCAATAGTCGACCAGGGACTGGCAACTGCACCAGAAGAGCAAGATAATATGACTTCGTCTCTCGTGGACCCACTGAAATCAACCCGCGACAATTGGACCATGCTATATGAGCTCGCTCATGCTCGGGCCACCAGCGCAACGTCTCAACCGGAAGACTTCTCGCGTATGATCGTACGGGTGGAGCAAGCCCTCAAGGTCCCTGAGACTGCTGAGAACGGCCATAAACTGCTGTCGGAGCTCTATGATGATCAAGTCTTGGTGCCTGACATAGATCAAGCCGCTGCAGAATTTAAGGATATGATCTCTTCCAGGTCACAGCTTGAAGAAGATCCGGAACACGCTGATAGGAGTTTGCAACTTGCGCCCATTGGCAGCAACTTTGCCCTGAATCTAGGTCTCGAGAGTGACATGGATCTCACGGCCGTCTACGACACCATTGTAACCCATTGGTTGACACCACTCTCCCAAACGGTGCCTGGCAGAGTGCGACTTGTCAAAGAACAGCTTGCGCGAAGGATCGCCGCTGGCATATGTCTTGCAAGCCACGTTCTCAGGCAGCCACTGGTCAAGCCGACTGATGAGGAGACAGCAGCCGAGACGCAGGCTACAGAGGACGCTTTTTCCTCACAAATGGACTTCCCTCAGTCATCCCTGCCAACACCGTCACCAACAGCCACACCCTCATTGACGACAGTCACATCTTTGTCTAGTCATCCATCGACTCTGGTGTCCTCCGAGTTTGCACGTCTTCAAGGGTACACCAGGTTCTCGTCAGAGAAATCTACACCAGCTCCCCTACCCAAAGGGCTAACTAATACGCTTGCGCACTGGACTCTTGGCGGTAGTCCTGACGAGTATGACTGGCTTGTCGTTCAGCGACAGCAGGAGAAAAGAGCCGAGGAAGAGGATGAGGACCTGACACCGAGGGAGCGAGCGAGGTTGAAGCGTCGTGCTGAGAAGTTACTCCTGAAGCAGAGGCGCGAATCGCAGAAAGCATCTGCCATGGACTTCGCGAACAGCCAAGTCCCCGGCATCATAAGTGCGAGTCAGCCTGCATTTGCGACACCTTCTAGAAGCGAAGCACCGAATGTGCCTCATTCTGCCAGGGCGGCAAGTCAGGGCACCCAGTTGTTAGCGAGCTCCCAAGCTCAGCCAAACACGTTTACTAGCCAAGTTCAGCCAGGGCGGTTTGGAGGAAAACCGGCAAAGAAGAAAAGAAGGGTCGTTGGCTTCTAGGGGGAGATCGGGAATCCTCCCCGCTCGCTGTATACTTCCGTATTTGTATAGCCAAATATGCCCCGTCCGGGGTCATGTGCCGTATGACCTCTCGAATCCAGCTTCCTGGTTGTGTGAATCTGAGATCGCACCCTTGTCGCGAATCCTGAGGTGCCGACATCCGCATTGGATGCTGTAGAGGTCGGCGCAGCAAGAGCCGGAAGAAACAAGTGTGCTGTCATTGAGGCTTGGCCGCAGTGAGACCATCATGTGCGCAGCCGGATGATGGTCGACACGGCAGGATGCGTGCAGCCGCCATTTCGAATGATTGGTCGTCTTCTCGAATAATTGGTGCCAAGACGGCGTGCTGATACGCATTTTGACTTGCGCACCTTTGTGTCGTCTTTGAACTGCTTTCTTGACTTTTTCTATCAGTGCTCAATCGCAGTTGTCGGCGGTGTCCGATAGAGGATCGCGAGGCTGTGATAGAGCTGCCGTCGAGCTGGTGGCAGGAGCTAATCGCACCAGAGGCTTCCTTCCGCGAACGCAACCCCGCTATGACATTATCCAGCAAGGCTTAGCTGTGTGAATCAACACAAGTGTCGGATACGCAGGTGTGAGCAATGAGCCATCTTCAGTATCCTGTACCGATCTATATCACCGTGACCTGCCCACACCACCATGTTTTCCTCATGCTCTACCAGACCCGTCCTTTCCGAACCGCCCATTTTGACTCCACTACATATTCCTCTAGAAAGAGGGAGGACCAGATTATCAAACATACCAGATCATCAAGATCCATATATTGATACTATATATCCTTCATTTTCGAATGGCCTGGCACAACCCAGAAGTTTCATACGTCGGTCCTCATTGCTCAACTGCGAAACCATAATGCTGACCCTGGACCAGGAGTTCTCTCAAGTTGATCTAAATCAGGACTTCGAACTCTTCTCATCGACGACACAAGTTGATAACCATCAACATGGTTTGAGCGCGGCACTGCCAATAACCCGCCTAACGTCCACAGGAAAGAGGTCTTCAGATCATCGGTATGGAGTAGAGAGCATGACGCCGTCCACTCAGAACAAAGAAGCATGGCTGGCTTGGTGTCATAGTGGTACCGCCCAAGACATACATACCATGTCTGTGGTCAAAGTCAAACCCAAGCCTTCGATTAGTGACAGTGGCTATGGCTCTGTGGACTATACCGATAGACATGGTGTCGAAGCTGGACCAGATATCTCTCTGAGCTCCCTCGGATCGGCACAAATACAGGCACCAGAGTACTGCGAGATCTGTTATGAGGAGTCAGAGAAGCGTCGATACTTCAGCAACAATGCGGATAGAAGGTCAGTTCTCGGATCAATCTATCTTTGTATGATGCTAACCATCTATAGGAAGCACATGCTGACACACACTCGTCCTTTTAAGTGTGATGTGTTTGGATGTGATAACCACAACGGCTTTGCCTCTCCACATGACCTAGCACGACACAAAAAGACATGCCACAGTATGTTGACCGTCAAAACCTCGAAGTTCTACTATCGATGTGCTGCTCCTTCTTGCCAGAAGAAAGACAAGATATGGCCACGAAAAGACAACTTCAAGGCTCATCTCGAAGGCACACACAGATACAATGAGGTTCAAGTCGCTGAACTCCTAGTCCAGTATGTTGTGTATTGCTATATGGATTCACATGCCAATAACTAACAGTTTGATAGATCTGAATGCACTCCTGACTCTGCGCAACTGCCCTGTCGAGTCGTCGGTCGGCAGAAGGCTAAAGACATGAAGATCAAGACTCGGCATCGCTCTCGCAAGGCCTCGATATCAGATGATGAGGACAGTGATTACGCTAAGAGTCCGGCTGAGAATGACCAACATGGGTTCGAGAATGCCAATTCTTGGACACAGCGTCATGCACAAAGTTCGGCGCCATCAGCTTCTACATCGTACTCCTCCGAACTCTTCTTCCAAGCACTTCAGCCACCCCTTTTGAACGGCAGACGTACTCATCCCCCAACCATCCTAATATCCGACGACCCTGAAGGCGATATGCATGCACAAGCTTCACCTATAGAGATGATGGATACTTCCACAGACTTCATGGACGACATACATTCTCCGTTCCTTATGATCGGAGTACCTTCATCTCCAGAATATATGGAGCCAGCACCGGCTTCTTATAGCTCAAGCACATACACAAACTCGTTGTTCGAGTCCGACATGGACGATGCAATCACAGACACCGATTCCGACATAGACTCAGGTGATTGTGACAACACCTTCCAGCCTCTGCTCCGACTGGCCGTACAATGCTTGTTGACCGCTTATTCTCCACCTCGTCAGACCGCACCAGGTGACAGCGGCCAACAATCATCAAACTCTAGTCACCCATCCAGCTTCGACGATCAGGCTGGGGTCAATGGCTTCGGAGCGAGTGGACTACCCTGTCTTCCGCTTGGAAGCAAGCGTAGACGTAACGTGGCAGAAGAAGGTGATGGCAATGAAGACGAGCAACCACCGAAGCGCAAGAGCAAGGCTGGCCGATCCGATGAAGATCTCCCTCCCATGGCATGCCCATTTGTCAAGTTCGACCCGCTCAAGTACGACAAGTGCTATACGTTTGTCCTCAAAGGTGTTTCCCGAGTGAAGTAAGTAGGATATAATATCTGGCAACATTACGAGTCATGCTGACCTTGACGAATCAGGCAGCATCTTGAGCGTGTGCATAGCATACCCATTCATTGTCCCAAATGCTACTCAGTCTTCCGCAACAACACCGAAGCTAGAGATCGACATGTGAGAGCGAACACATGTCAGACTGCCCCAGAGCGTCGTCTTGAAGGCATCGATGAGTCGACCATGCGAAAGCTCAAGCGTCGTGCTACAAGCAGGTCGGCCTCAGAAAGCTGGTACTCCATGTTTGCGCTTCTCTTCCCAGGGGCGAGGAAGCCGGAGTCACCGTGTAAGTCGGCGTCTGATGAACAAACGTTTATTTCCCCATCACTGACACATGATAGTCATGGATACTACACTCTCTGCCGAGCTCTCGGCATTCCGCGATTTTTGCACCCACGAAGGACACGATATAGTGACGAGTCTTGTCAATGCCAACATGCCTCCTGGAAGTTACCAGCAAGACCAACTTGCAGACTTCATTCGACAGGTCTTTCAGAGATCTATGGAAGAGCTTTTCCTGCAGTGGCAGAGTAGATCCCACTCTACCGCCAGTGACCCGACTGTCATCAACCACTCCATACTCCCACCAACCCCACCGTCCACATTCCTTCAGGACTTGAATGATATGGGTATCAGCGACACGCTTACAGTCACCGACGAGGAACCTTTTTTGCCGGGCGCGCAACAATTCCATGAGCTTGAC
This sequence comes from Aureobasidium sp. EXF-10727, assembly GCA_023848595.1. Lineage (NCBI taxonomy): Eukaryota > Fungi > Ascomycota > Dothideomycetes > Dothideales > Saccotheciaceae > Aureobasidium > Aureobasidium sp. EXF-10727. The sequence goes on from SWBF01000054.1 coordinate 138,865, forward strand.
ATGGCGTGGATGAACAATGGAGCCCAGCATGATACCGAGGCTCAGCAACAGCAGCAACAGCAGGAACACCACCTGCAACAGCAATGGATGTATTTTGGAGAGGTTATGCCACTAGACCAAGGACAACAGTTTTGGAACGACCATGGAGTTTTGGATGGGATGGGTGGCTGGTCTGGTTAGTCGGACGGCAGGTGGAGTTGACTTGATGTTGATTTGTATGATTCATGATGTGATGTATAGAAGGATCTGTGAGGATGTATATATCGCTGTCGTTGGGTTTCTTTTGGGAGTTTGTATGTACGTGGGGTTTTTGAGAGGAAGTCTGATGAACTATAGAATATATGGAGCTATCTTCTATCTCTTTTCGTTGAATATCATTTTTTCATATTCATCCTATATATCGAGGACCGTGGCAGGTGGCTATAGGAATGAAAAATACTCTCTAATTGTGCAGTGATATTCGCCTGAAAGTTGACCAGATTTATACAAGGGGCGTTTGCGGAACAAAGAGACAAGCCCGATCAGGAAGCAAGAGCGAAGAGAGCGAAAAGGCCAAGTCACGACAAATTGGAAAGGATCAAAAAAGGGAGGTTGACGTTCACAGTCGCTGCATCATCAATCCAAACGTGGTTGTGCATTCTCAGAGCCTAACGTCGAAGGGCATGGTGCACAGATGGGACTAAACATCCAATAATTCTAGACGGGCCCCCCTCAGTTTTCGTAAACTGCCTCTGTCATCCTGCCATGCTCCCAATCTTCTGTACCTCAGTCAATCTGTCCTCAGAGTAAGACAGTTGTCGAACTCTTCTGCTCTCCTATCACATGATCAAGAACGAGCCAGCCAATGCAGCAGCCATCATCGCTACAAAATAGCCCTGGGGGTTGGTGGAAGCCGCAGAGCTATGACCATCCTCGGCCAAAGTCCAGCAGTGACCTTCATCCTCGTTGTTAGAGTGCCATCTGTCCACGACAGAAAAACTCTTGATCCCGGCAGGGATGTTGTACATGGATCCATTGCTCTGGCAGCTGAATCCGTACCAGGGGAAAGCGTCCGTCTCGCGACAATCCTCGTATGCCCACATCTTGACGACTCTGGCAGCATCCTTGCCGATCGCAAGACCGGTCTCGTTGAGTTGCTTGTAGTAGAAGGTCGTGTAGTTGTTCTGGGGGCTGAATTGCTCTGCGTTCTCGACAACATAGGGCCAGATGTGGCTTGCATTGCCAAAGACGTCGGTGAGGTTGAAACAAGTTCCCGTAGAAGGCGTGGGCCTGTCCCACATGGAGAACGAGATGTTGGTGCCAGCATGGTTTTGGTCGAAAGACGTGAAAGTCAGAGTCAAGTTATGATCCCTGGGTCTGGCGTCAGAACATGAATTCCCAGTATAGAATCTGGGAGCAACTCACTCGTTTTGGGCTTGTGCCTGAGATACAAAGAGCAAGGTCACAAGGGCCAGAATACTGTGTCTGGACAACATGGTGGAGAACGATGTAACGGTATAGTCTTGAAAATGCAAATCAGAAGGTGATGAACCAGGTGAGCGAGTTGAGCAGGTATTGAGGATTATAAAGCATCAGTATCCGGCTCCGATCAGGCACTCATCATGAAATCTCGCATAGCCAAGTCAAAAGAACTGAACGACTGTTTGACATTAGCGCTCGGTACAGCTCCTGCAGATTGAAGGTTAGTTCGCTTGTTGCATGTTATACGTCGGATTCAGTTGGTCGAGACAGAATAGAAGCATTTATTGTCGTGTTGGTGATAGTGTGCGGCGTCAAAGGCGGCTACCAACGAGGTACCGCCGCAGTCCTTGATCCTCCGCCAATTCAACTTGTGAGCTGCAGCGCAGGCCTGAGGCCTGAAGCTGCGCTGTTGATAGCGCGCGCCTGTAAGCGCCGGATTACTTTATCTCGAGTCCTGGTGCGGCTAGTGTACCGAACTATCGGTATCCCGTCCCATACATCTGGATCTCTAGCCAAGATTCATGTCCGCAGCGGAGTTGCACAGCCTGCCTCAATTCAATCATGAACTCCGCTGGTTTGTTGCGACTGCATGACCCTCTTCGAGTGCACGGAGGAGTCCATGCTTGCTCGGTCGGCGTTCCATCGGGACCTCGCGGTCAGAGCGCAACCTCTTGCGAACTAACCAGAGGCAAGTCTCTCGTGTCATAGAAGAGGAAGTGGACAGGAGAGAGCGTTTAAAGAGAGGGCGTACGAGTAGTAGCGCCGAAATATCGGCTAAAATCCGGGTCTTGATCTATACCAGTTTTCGAGCCGTCAAGCTTCAGCAATCAGGGACCCAACCATCCATGCAATGCTGCCAAGTGTCACTGTGGCTTACAACGACACTACCGCGGCTCGCGGACCAATCTCAAGTATATGATGAGTCCAGGGAAGACGATGCTCTAGCCTTCCGGGCGCCTTACATTTAAGGCAATGCCTTTGCGAATAATGTGCATGTCAAGATCTTCGTGAAGAGCTTTAGACAGACCATATCTGTCTGAGTAATAATCAAGCAGATAGGTGTTGCGTACTTGTGCTCAGACCATCGTACTGGACGCAGACAGTTGACAGCTTATCCGAGATGGACTCACATCGAGCTTCAAGCCACTGATTCCGATCATGGTCAACCCGCTACCGAACCAGTCTTCCACTCAAGGCTCGGCCTCTGAGCCACAATTCTATGTGATATTTCCGTCCACAAATGCCAATTCATACCAACAGGCGGCGTGGATTCTCATCAGACCACATCCATGCGTTGAAAGCTGTTAGTCTTGGACCAGAATAACTATGGCGCTCCGATATCCAACATCCTCTGCGGCAAAGAGGGTGGTCGCCAACATCTCAGACTGACATAGCAAAACAACGAACAAGACCACGAACGCAGAGGCAAAGCAGAGATTCGTGTATATAAGACCAGTGTCAACATGATTTTTATCTTCTCATCACTCAACACAGAACACTTCGAACACAACAATCACTCTCTACCAGCTTTCCCTTCTATATTCTAGAAAACCCAAACTTCAAATCGTCAAACACAATGGCCGGTGCTCTTTTCATGGACGCTATTGGATTGTTCGGCACCGGACTAGGAATCATCCAGTTTGGTCTTGACAACTTTGCTGCTAAGCCAAAAGATCCCCAGGGTACTATTGTCGGTATCAAAGCTGGTGCTGGTGATGGCGCTTCCAACACTTTGGTGAGCACTCGCGTTATACCCATGCGTCTACAGTCTTGCTTGGAATCACGGAAGCTGATATGACCAAATAGGGTGGCAAGATCTCCAAAGTCTATGCCTACGATCATCAGAACGTACAGATTGGCACAGCTGGAAAACAGACTATGGCTGGCAATGGCGACTACTTGACTTTCACTGTCGACCAAGATGTTCCAGGCGCTCAGGGTCAATTCATCGGCATCCAGAATGGCAATGATGCTACATGTGTTGCATGGATTACCGTCCAGATGCATGACAACTCTCTGAATGGAGTATGGACTGGCGATATCGGAAGAGCGTACGTCAAGCCTCTTGTTTTTCCGTCTATCGTGTTCAAACTGACGATTCCGAATCAGCTGCGGTCAGACCTGGTTCGAGAGTCAGGAAGTCGCAGGCAAGTTGGACGATGGCAGTCTCTATCATCCTTCTTGCACTTGGCTCGATGGAAACCACGACAACGGTATCCCCAGTGCCTCTTTGAAGTTTGCGACGTACGCGTACGGCAACGAACTCAGCCATACGACCCTCAACGATGCATGTGCCTCGACCATGTTTGCGGCCGACGAGACCGAGATCACTGGTAAGCTCGTCGACACACGGACATGAGATCTAATTAACATGTTTCTTGTAGATGCACCTTTCAACCCTGCTAAGGTCAAGCGAGACAACGCCTCTCCCCGTCCTCGCCTTCCCTGGATGGAGCAAAAGCTCATCGTCTCTAACATCGCAACTCACAGTGCAACCAATCTCTGCAATTCCAACACCAGCTGGGGCCCAGACTTTGCTTCCCCATTGGAGGGTAAGCTTTGCGATATGTCGAGCAAAACTCTTTACACGCTCTGCTCCAAGGAAGACGTCGACGGCTGTGTCGATATTGCCACCAACCCGGTCAATGGCACTGCTCAACAACGCACTATAGCTACGCGTAAGCTCTCGGTTGCAAAGCGTACTGTTTCCAGCCCTATCAGATCCTATGAGGAGACTGATGTCTGGGGCGACAGTCAGTGATCGTTCAGGTTAGAATCTCAGACCTCAAGGGATATTCAGACGGGGGATGAAGGTAGCAGGATGACGGAAGTTGAGGACATAGTAGCGGGAACCATGATAGATTTGGTCATATCAATCAACCGTGTCATACCCGATCCACCTTCTGCCATGTTTGGTCCGTGCTATGTTTGTGGATAGCGATATGTGATTAAAGGGTGCATGCTTGATGCCACTGACCGATAGAATACCAGATACCACAGTTTCCATGTCTTTGACGAAGTGTTATAATTCCAACGTTCCGCAATGCTCGAAAGAGGGCCAACAAAAGGCAGAGTATAGTACAGTGATGAATTGTGTCCACGGAGAACCCCTGGAAGATCGTTCTTTAAGATAGATTATTTGACCATACCAGTATCTGTGTTAATTCATTCATTATCCGCATCACAATTGCTGAGACGAAACAACGAATGTTGATGATCAAAGAAAGGCGGGCACAAAGCGGGTGTGACAGAATCAAGAAGGGAAGCTGCAACTAGGTCAGATCACGAGGAAGTTAATTCTGCAAAAGTGAAGCAGACATTGATTTTTGGCAAACACGTCAGGTGCTTACACTTTCCCGCTTTCATTGCTGCAACTCTAACAGACTTTGCTTGACGTACCAAAGTTATAAAGGTGTGCAGTCACATTCAGATCACTGATTGTGTCCAAGGAAAGTCACTAGACATTGCTCTTTTTCAAGAAAAATCCGGGCACGTTAATACCTCATCCACAAACAAACTTTGTGGGTGGAAGGAGGAACTCCCGAAGCGGTTGACTGGGAAGGTGAGTGGACCCTTCCCACGACACAAGTGCCGGCTTTGTTTCCTTGACTTTCCTTCCACGACACAATCATCTTTGTCTTCTCAACAATAAACATCCATCCGCCAACGCCATTGCATTCAGACTATTATTATGTCCTCCGACTCAGACACTCTTGCACCAAGATCGAAGGAGCCGCTCCGAAAACGTCAAAAGCTAGAGGCTCAAGAAGGTTATTCCTATGGGCAAGTCCCCCGTTTCACTTGGCATACACAGAAGAGCATACTGACTAGTGCCTAGACCAGAAGTTGTCTCGCTACGTCGTTCTGGAGGAGAAATTGTTGCCCGCACACATCCTCAAAAGTTTTATCGCCTCATGAACGACAGAATAAGATCTCAGATGCATCCTCGGATCGAAGAGTACCGCAATATTGTCATCAGAGACGTAGCTTTCACACACGAGGAGCCTTTCATCGAATTCATCGCACACTACGCCGAGGAACGCAATGCAACCGCTGCTCTCAAAGCTTCCGAGCCAGACGGTGTTGAATGGATTGCGCACTTTCTCGAGGTTTACAGATGCATCCGCCTCGAAAATGGTTTCATCAATGAAATCCATGACTCGATCATCGACCGTTTCCTTGACTGGATGAAACACGACAAGCAAGATCTGATTTCAGTGAGTGGCAGGATAGATTCGGTCTTCCGCGAAGCGGGTCTTACTGAATTCAAGCACGGCGAGACCACGCTCGCCAGATCTCCGCAGATGGTCAATCTGTCGGCTGCAATGGCTCTCTATCATGCTAAAGACCTCCTTGAGCCCTCCAAACTTTACGGGTCCGGCGAGTCTGATGGCTTTGTCTCCAAGCTCAGGAATTGTGCATTCTCCGAACTTCTCAAAGGCTTCCCTGAAGGCAACTTCACAACCATGCCGAAGGATCCACTGGCCGAGGGCTTCGATCAACACTGTAGATACCACCTCCACGGTGACAACGAACCATGCTACAGATCCAGATCGGGATGATTATTCATCTCTGCAGTCGACAAAAAGCATTCTCCAATCCAAACCTGCTTTTGTCTCCATCCCTTTATCGTCACGCAACACCAAATACACAATCTCAAGCTCCCAATTCAACAATAACAACAACAAGAACAAGACTCCAGTAACGATCATTCTGTCTTATCACCGCCGAGCACCAGCAACACGATCCAGCTCCTAGCACAAAACTATCCATCAACAACTTTCCTTCATCAGACAAACATACCCATTGAAACTCCACAGTCATAGCATAGAAGTTTTCGAATCAAACCAATTATACCTACACTCCAACTGCCTGCAATAGTCATTTCAGTCACACCATGTGTCCTTGTCCTGCTTTAAATGCAGAAGAATCATGCTCTCAATGTCCGGATCCAGATCACGTCTTCAACTCCTACGCATTCTCTACTCTCCCCTTGTTAAGTCCTGCACAATCTCTTATAATTTTGAACATTACTCCAATAATAGGCTCTAAAGTGATGACTCTGCTTGGACATTTCTTCATCTTGAGGAATATTGTGTACTTTTATAGTAGTGCCATAGTCCTGTTTGGCACATTGAAAGGACGATTTTGAGTTCAAAGAACAGGAATTAGGATTGACGGTAAAAAATCTTCATATCGATGCACTATCATATGACAAGCTATACAATTTCACGATATCATCAAAAGTAAGACCTTGTTCACAGGGTGCTGTGCAGAATATACGAGGCATGCTTCCATCTTGTCGTCAAAACAGTATCTGATACCAAATGAGAGAGCAAGTCATTAGAGTATGGTGTGCATCGAGGTACGTAATGTCACAGTACAGAGGAAGAGATTATCGGGTTAAGCAACGTTGCATTCTGCTGCTTACTCAGAGGATTATCGATGCTTATACTGCTTTTTCTCCTTGCAAGTCTTGTCATCTCTGTTCGTCATCTTTGCTTTCTGTCTTTGTCCGCTTTTCCTTCTTCGACCTTCCCATATTCAGGTTCTTCTCATTGATCTGTAGTTGTGTTCGAGGACACAGTGGGATGCAGAAAACCTCGAGAGTTTGGTGCTATGCACGCAAAGACTTTGCCCATCCTGTAATTTGTCAGAGCTGCTTGAGCTTGTAGCAAGTCTCGCTGTCTCTGTGCTTGTGGTAGCGACAGTGCTCATCGAAGTCATCTGCCAGAGGATCTTCGGGTATGTTAGCAAAAGTGCCCTCGTCGAAGGCACGATGCATGATGACATGGGCGTGTGACCCGATGTCATCTATGAGACCCGGATATTTAGCCTCGTCGAAAGAGTCACGAACATTGTTGGGAATATCCGATCTGAAATGGTGTATATGGAGAACTGCCAGAAGTTCGATAAGCTTAGGGACTTCTGCACTTGTGAGAATCTCAAACTCCTCTTCAATCTTCTCTTGCGCATAGAAGAGAGTGTCGATCATATCCCTCGGTGATGAACCGCGCTGCCTCTGACCTTGAATATGCTCGATCATGCAGTCGATTACAGCATCGTGCACGTCGTGGTGAATCTTCTCCTCGTGACAAAAGTGTAGAATGTGGCACAGAAGCTCCATCTCACAAAGCTCAGGTGGCAGACAGCCTTGGAGAGCAGCCTTTGCGTTGCGCTTGTGAGCCCAATAGGATAGAAACTTGACAACACTAGCCTTGTGGTTCAACTCAAGCTTGATCCAGACCAATTTTCCACTCGTGAAGTGTGAGGATAAACCTGGAAGAGTTTGTTCGGGAACGCAACAGCAGCGAGTTCGATATTGTCGGTTCCGTCTTCGGGCACCTCAAGCAAGATGATGTCAAAACTGCATATCACAGTCAGCAGAAGCTTTCCAGAGTTCCATCCATCGATCTTACTCATGATCGAGAGTCTTTTGGCGTTTGGCCGGCGGCTCTTGAGAGTCGGAGCGAATGGTTACGGAGGAGTTCGCAGACATGATGACAATCGGCGAAGTTGGATTTGTGGTAATGTAAAAAGATTGTTGGTGAGTGAGCAGAGATATCCTTGCACGAAGTGGTGTTGCGAGGCAGTGATGTAGAGCAGCGATAGTTGCCAGTGAAGAAAGAAGACGGTGAGATCTACCTACGCACACCACCAGAACGGTGTATGGCGGGAGACGACACTGGACGAATGTCCGTCAGATGGTTTTAAGTGTGGACTGTGTTGTGGTTGTTATCTTGGAGGGAGAGAAGCAAGTTGAGAGTGGACGAGAGGGTTGAAATAGTAGCCAAGTGAGACAGTGGAAGCCGCCCTGGCAGGACTGAGTTGTAAGCTTTCCAGTGAAGCGATCCGCCTTCGGGAACGGAGTGGAAAAAGCCGTCGGTGAACGATGTGGTGAGCAGTGGTTCGTGAATTCTGGGAGGTATAGGAAATCTGATAGTGGTGAAGTCTCAGTGGTGACCGCTGATCGACTCGAGCTGATCAGGATGTGAAGCGGTTTCTGACCAAGCTGGAAGTGTTGGTAGGAGAACTCAGCGGAAGTGATCAAAGCAGGCAGCAATCTGAGGTGTGTCACTGCGTCGAGGAAGGTAGTCACTCGTTGCCACCTGCCTCATCTCTTCATGTACCAAATGAACACATAGAGTAGCCATAGAACTGCACAACAATTTCTGGAACGAGACATTGGCCAGGGAGAGATAACACCTTCAGGCTAATTCTACAGTCACACATGTGTGTCAATAGATAGTTGTGCACTTCATAGCATGTAAAATGCCAGGCGTTGGTGAAGGCGGGAGATCGTGACTGTCTTGAACACAGAAACCTCTCTAAGTTGACCACATAATCTCCTTGGTCTACCAGAACTCACCGGGCCCCATCGGGACAATATACTGGCTACAGTGCTCCTCTGTTTCTGCTTCCCGAAACTTCTCGATGGAATCACTAACACCTTTCTCATCGACAGACCAGTTTCCCTGGACCACATGGGCATAGAAGTTCCGCAGTATTGCTAACAGCGAAGCGCCATGATCTGGTACGAATGGATTTTCGCCGATCTGGTAGACCTCGTCGTGTCTGCCGTCGATCGCAAGACCATTGCTTGTTTGCGCCCAAGTGTCTTCTTTACCGATTGTGAAAGGTAGTAATAAACGTGCGGCATCCGTGAAGGGATTCAGGTCGTTCTGCGTCCAGCCTTCAAGATAGAGTCCTGTAGGGATATTCAAGGCTTGATTGTATGGGTGGGAGAAGTATTCAAATGCTCGACAAGAATCCTCGCCTCGGAAGAGGAGTATCGGCATCTTTCTCTGTAGATCTTCGTCTGTCTCCGTTCCTCTTATGCTCCTGAAAGGCTGATCGATGAATTCCTCCGGTGTGGGCAGCCGAATACCCGGCGCGATATAGTCGAATTTGGGCACGTGAGCTCGCAACAACAGCTGTCTGGGAAAGTCTTCGATGATTCCACTGATCTCAAGCATGCTTTCGTTGGCTAGACCATACTGAGCTTCCGCAACACTGCCCGGAGTTGCTGGCATCTTCTGTTCGATGGCTTCGACGAGGATTTTCCAGGTTTGGAGACATTGATCTAGCACTTCTTTGGTGTATGGCTGAACGATCCAGGGCCCGAACATAACGTCATCATTCCTTGCAAGTCCGGTGATGGGGTCTGCCACAAGTGAGTCTGATCGGTCCTGCGTCGATAGCCATTGCTGTCCAGCTTCTTCTCCCAGGTCCACTAATTTGAAGTCGCCAGGCTTCTCGACGTCGTTGTGCATACAGACGACCTTCTCAGATTCGATCATGTCGATGTACACGCTCAAGACTGTCTCAAGCCTTTGCCATGGAAGGGTCTTGTACACGGGGTCAAAATCTGTATTGTTAAAGTTTACGAGGCATTCATGTGACTGTTGAATGTAGCTAAACCAAAACTCAGTCATGTCCCAGCGCCCACAAATGGGCAAGCAACGTACATCAATCCTTGAGCATGCGAACCTAATCGATCGTTTGGGGTATACAGTGTCATGTAATGACCAGGGAAGTCCCCAATGTGGTCACCAAGATCGTAAAATTCGTGACCCTGTGGTCCAATTAGTCCTTCAAGAAAGTAGAAGAACTTGTAGTCTCTCGAAACACAGTTGTAAATCGGCTCTGTTTCAGGTAGCTCTGTGTTGTATGCTCGTTTGAGAAATGCCACCATCGACGAATGGAGTCGGTCGGCTTCGGCTTCCCAGTCTACTTTGTTGGCTTCCCAGCATGTCGTGAGCGGCAGATCATCAAGGAAACGACCACTCGTTGTCCAGCCATACTTCACGATTGCCTTGTGTAGTGCAGCACACCGCACATTACCCCTGAAACACAAGTTCTGGGGATCCTGACTCAATCAACTTTCTACCAAGGTTGACGTTCGATGTGCAGCCATGCATCATGCAGAGAATTAGTCGAGAAGAACTGAATAGCAGATGCAACGAGACAAGGGGTTGATTCATGAGTTTTGAGAGAACAGAGATACATGTAGAAAACGACGTTTTCCCAAGTGCAAGTGCTTAACTTACAAGTGGACGCAACGTGACAAACCTCAATCTCAGCCTTCCTTGTCGTCCGAATTCTGTACCACCTTGAGATCTTTCTGGCCAGTCGGTAGTATCAAAGGCTGTTTAACCCTAACGCTCCTGAACATAGCAAGTGTAGCCCATCTTAGGGTACCAAGTATGAACATGATAGTGACAAGGGTTTCTCTTCCATGGAGCCTTGGGCAGACCGAAAGCACCAGTCTTGTACATGGCATTGTAATCTCCAACATCGGCCCAGAATCTGACGTGATCCATTCTGTCAAACTTGTGTGCACGAGCAAAACCACAGAATTGGTTGTCTGACCAGGTGTAGATGGCAAGGTGAGCAATGAGAATCTTGAGAGGGTAATAGGAGGCGCAGCAGGAGTTCAGATCCAAGAGACCGTGGAGGATAGGGATGCGCTTCTGGCCGATGATCTTGCAGATCAAGGTGTCGATGAGGGCGTCGCAGAAGGTCCAGCAGCTGTAGGAGTAACCGAAAAGGTAGGCTTTGACCAGAAGCTTCTCTTCGTCATCTGGTGTCTGGAGTTGGGCGAACGAACCGTCGCGAAGCTTGAAGTTGAGAGTCTCGCAGCCGTCGGTGATGGCGCAAGCATCGGCCACGTTGCTGTGGATGTTGCTAGAGTAGAGGAATCTGACAAACAGCTGAACGACATCACGATCTTGTCCAGGGACAGGAATGGTGGAACGTCCACGTGCGATATGTCTGGCAAAGACAACTGAAGCTGGGCGAACCAGTTCGGTATGGACATGGAAGACGTTGTTGATTGTCTCTTCTTCCTTCTCCATCTCAACCTCAATTGAGGCTGGATCTAGGGGAAAGCCCCTGTTGACGGGAGTCGAGGGCGCCTCCAGATCGAAGGTGACCATGTTGCCGCAGAGCCTGTGTGATGTGATGAGCGACTGTAATGATAGGTAGAACTTTCAGCGACGTACTGGGGTCCATTCCAGGAGACATCTTCGTGGATGGACTGGAGCGAAGAGCGAGGGTCAAGAAGGTTGTGCTTCTTGGTCATCAGGGGACGACCGCGTCTAATCGAGCTGGTCAAGGTAGAAAAGTTGAGATGGGTAGATCTTGAAGCAGAGCTCTTCGGGTCAGGGATGTCATTGTCGTTCAAGTCCAGCTTGTGGTATTTGGCACGCAGGGTGCGTAGCACAGTGCTGAAGACCATGTTGTTGTTGTTGATGCAATGGACTAGCGCGGATTCGAACGGTGGTTGTGTGCGTTGAGAAGAAGACCAGTGCGGCGGTTCAAGAAAGAAAGCCGGACCCTTGACGGAAGTGAAGAGAACGACAACAAAGCCACAAAACGACAGACGACGATCAAGAATGTGCTCTCGAAAACAACTGAAGACGGAATGAAACAGGAATGGATATCATTTTTGTAGAAGATTGAAAAGCTGTACAGGTTTGTGGGTGGTAATACAAAGCAGAACAGACCTACATGGTCTATTCCTCCTTCTTCTCTGCCTCGGGCTTGTCTTCCTTTGGCTCCATATCCAGACGTCTGCTCTCGACAGTGACGTACAAGCTCTTTGCTGCACCCTCGAGAGTGTTTGTGAGGGTGGCAGGCAGAGATTGCAGCATGTAGACGAGCTGGGCTCTGAGCCCGTCCAGACCACCAGAGATGCCACCGACCCATTTGGTGCCGTCAAGATCAAAGACCTTACCCTCGACGCGGGCACCAAGAAGCATGAGCTTTTGAAGACCGCTCTGGATGGTGGGTTCATAGAGGCCAGGGTTTGCCTTTCTCTTAGGGGCGGGGAAAGCCTCCGAGGGTGAAAGAATGGTCATGGCAGCCTTCAAGTGCTGAGGCGAGACCAGGGGGAATGTGAGAACGACCAGGGGACCGGACAGCAAGGGCTCAAGACCAGTCTGAGCCTTTGCACTTCTGGCAGTCTTCCATGCTGCCTTCGACAAGCTGTGTGTATATTGCGGGCTAGCAGACTTTGTGTTGAGGGTGGTGGAGGTGTTGGTGGCCGGGTCTTGGGGGTGGTGCGTCCTGGCAGTGTCGGAGAAGGATTCCGGGCTGAACGATTCGGCGACCTTGACGGCAGAGGCGAAGATACCAGTCTGGACAATCTGCAGCTCGGTGTATTTGCCAATGACAGACGGCGAAGCCTCGGTACCCAACTCAGCGTCGACCTTTTCCAGGGCAAAATTGAGCTGTCTTCTGATTCCTGCAAACTCCGAAGCCTTGAGATTGTTGTGTTGAAAGACCAGCATCAAAGGTGATGAGCGAATCAGGGATGTGTAGAGACGGTGAAGTTGTGTCTTGCGGAACTCGGCAGGCTTGTATGGCGGAGGTTGAGTGGGAGGATGGCGCGAGATGGGAGATGATGCATGAATTTTCGACTCAATTGGAGGAGCCGGAGTAGTGGCAGCAGCCAGAGAGGCGTACCGACATTGACATGAAGGGTATGCGGCGTTGGATGTGCTCAGGCGCAAGCGCTTGCTGGCTTGGAGTCGTAACCTCGGCGGCATTATGATGATTGCTGGGGAGTGTCAGCAGGAAGTTACATCGAACCATGCAGCCTAGACTTGGGCGTACGTATGAGTATGGAAGGAGCGACTGGTGGATAGTCTGGTCTTGCCGTTCAGCGCGACTTCCGCATCTTCAGGAAATCTCGTGCACGGACCCTTTTGGGAGTTGCTCTTTCTCCATTCGGCAAGATCCGAGCATAGAGGCCGCATTCCAGTCATACTGTTCGGTGCTTCAATAGCTCTCTCCTCGTTCAATTCTCCCGGGTTGAAGCTTCTGTTTTGTGTTGTATAAAATTGCCTGCTTCTTGTGTCTTTCGAAAAGTTACAAACTTGCAACAATGAGCGAAGCCAAAGCAGCAATCTCGATATCACCGCTCCTCCTCCGGCTGGCGGACCCCACCACGACCTTGTTCAGCGTCACGGCCCAGGAAGTTGCTCTTGCAGTATCGCACATCTTTGCAAACGCCATCTCGCCTGTTCAAACAGGCTGTCTTCTCTATGCACTTCACACGACCCAATTGGACCGTCGTCCGGATATCCTTGCAGCTTGCGCCAGTTCCATGAGATATGCCGCTGCTCAAGTCGACCATGATGCTCTCGCAAAAGCCGTGTCACAACGAGCTCGTAAGGAGGGTCAGTACCATGGAGGTCTGGTACGGTATGCCCAAGCAAATCTGTCCTCTCGCTCAAATTCTAACACCACGGCAGTGTGACATAGTCGGTACTGGCGGTGACAGCCACAACACATACAACGTCAGCACAACCTCGAGTATCCTCGCCTCAGCCCTGCTCATGATGGCCAAACATGGCAACAACGCTTCGACTTCAAAGTCAGGTTCCGCCGACCTCCTGCTCGCCGCATCTCCCGCTCCCGTCATCGCTGCGACCACTGAGAAAACACTCCCCGAAATATACTCGCGCACAAACTACGCCTTCTTGTATGCCCGCGAATGGCACCCTGGCATGAAGCACGCTGCTGCTGTCCGCAAAGAGTTGCCTTTCCGCACAATCTTCAACTTGCTCGGTCCTCTCGCCAATCCCGTCCAGAACAGCAACTTGATCGAGGCCCGTATCTTGGGTGTCGCAAAGCGCGATATGGGTCCGGTATTCGCCGAGTCAATGCGCTTGACTGGCGCAAAGAAGGCTTTGATCGTTTGCGGTGCCGAAGACCTGGACGAATTGAGCTGTGCTGGACCTTCATACTGCTGGATGCTGAAGCCTCAGTCTGACGCTAGCGATGCTCAAGTCGATATTGTGCCTTTTACCGTATCACCCGAGGACTTTGGACTGAAGCCTGTACCGCTCAGTCTTGTCGCTGGCGGCAAGTCACCTGCTGAGAACGCCGTCATTCTCCAGAGCATTCTTGACGGAACAATCGACCCTGAAGACCCCGTCCTCACCTTCGTCCTAATCAACACTGCTGCCCTTCTGGTCACCTCTGGAATCTGCGAGGCAGACAGCAGCAACATGGGTCCAGGCGACGACGGCAAAGTCATTACTGAGCGCGGCCCTGGTGGCTTGCGCTGGAAGGAGGGCGTCAGACGTGCTCGCTGGTGCATCAGCAGCGGCGCCGCCAAAGAGCAATGGGGTGCCTTTGTCAAGGTGACTGGTGAGATTGGCAGTGAGGCATGAAAAAAGTTACAATCACAAGGAAACTTCTTGCCCAATATCCCACGATCCTAAGCACCGAGTACTAGCACTACCTCAGGAGGAGCTGCGAGCAAAACTTCCAATTATCATCTCTGCCCAGACAGGACTCTCTATATGAGTCGATCTAGCTTACCCTCATACCATAGCTTAACCTCAAGGAAATATAGACACAAAAGAACATCTAATCAAAGCACTTCTCAAACTTAAAAAAAATACGTGTAGGGAGTATGACCCTGACTTTCACATTACTAGTCAAGGACAACAACCTACATGACTCTCTTTCACTTGTTTAGCTGGGCGTTCATCTAACAATACTCGTGTAGCAAGCTTTGCTGACTCCGAAGACAATCATATCAAAGATGGTTGATTTTCTGTGTCCTTGGATTCAGAGCTGAGTTCCATAACTGCACCACCTGCTACACCGCCCTTGCACAGGTTGAACCAGAGATCATGGTATATGACCAGAAGATGACAGAATCATATTTCAAGGTCAAGTTGAGCTCAAGGATTAGTGATGTGACACAAATCATGATGCACAGAATTCATAGACCCAAGATCCACGAACCAAGACAAACGAAGCAAGCATTAAAAGTGTTTCGCTTTCCGTTGGTGAGCGCTGTTGACTCGCTAGTTGAATATTATACGAACATGACAGAGTTCAAGAAGCATGTATACCCTTCTATTTCCCAGCCCCCGTATCCCTCTTCTTCATCGGGGGCAAAGCAGGAACCTTGAACCCACCATTCGAGGCTCCGGCTCCCAGTGCCGATGTGGAAGTGCCGCCGATCTGGGTAAAAGTGCCTCCCTTGAACCACCTATCCTCGTCTGCTTTTCTCTTCCTGTTCATCTCGTCTCTGACCTTGGGATCTACCAACTCCAGACCTTGTACGGGGGTGAAGGCGATACTGGATGTGCCAGATCCCATGCCTACACCCGAGGTTCTCAGACCAGAGTTCCGCAACACTGATGCTGTGCCAGAGCCGAAGCCACCGTGGAAAGTAGATGCAAGGCCCGAAGGAGCTGGCGTGGCACCACCCCATCCGGGATTCTTCTTTGACAGTTTCGCACGCGTGCGCTGGTCGATTTGCTGTGTGCGAATCGAGCCGGTTTGAGCGGCGCCAATCATACCAAGACCTTTGGTGCCGTCGCCAGTGCCGTAGCCGACTTCTGCTTCTTCCTTGCCGAACTCCATACGGTTTTGAGCTTTGCGAAGATCGGTCATGGCCGTTGCTTCCTTGGCCTTTCTGGCTCTGCGTCCACCACGCTTACGACTTGGTTTGTCGTCGGGAGCCGGCAGAGCACGAGCGCCACGATTTGGTGCTGGTGCTACTAGTTTATCTAGGCGGTTGATACATTCGTCCTTGAACCTTTCGCCATCTGCTCCATTTGGCGAACCGTGAGTACTGTCGACGCGGGCTGCCATGACAAGCTTGGCGGATACAATACGCATGGCCTGTTTCTTCAGATCGCTAGGAACTTCGCGGACAAGAGGAGAGTTGTAGAGGAAGCCCTGGTGCCGGACACCTACGTTGGTAGCAAATCCGGTCTGAGTCTGTTTCTTGGACCCCCATGGGGCAATGTTGCAAGAAGGAGTGCTGGCCAAGCCTTTGATACCACCAGCAAAGTTGACGAGTTGGGCAGCTGTCAGCGAGCCAATCAGAACTGTGAGATTTGGCGCAAAGACACTCATGCGAGACTGCACGTAGTCGGTCATGACTCGTTTGGCCTTGTCGAGTTGCAGGGTCATGTCGCAGGCGTGTCGGATGCTCAGTAGCTCAGAATCAGACAGGGCGACACCTCTTGTGGTTGTTGCTTCGACGGTGACGACCATCATGGTAGGGCCATCCAGAACTTGACGGAGTGATTGACCGACGGGGTTGTCTGCCGAGTTTGACAAGTTCTTGACGTCGTCCATGGGGCCGTTTCCAATGATTGTGACAGTCTTTGCATAATCGAGGGGGTTCTGGACCAGTCGTTCGAGCTCGGGGAAGCGTGTCGAGTAGTGGTCACGGATGAACTTGTGGACCAAGATGATTTCGCCATCGATCGAAGTCGAGTAGGTGTTGGCCTCGGTCATGAGCTTGTACTCGGGGTTGTCTTCGATATTGCCAATGTTCTTTGTTTGCTTGTCGGACGGTAGGTTCAGGTAGTGGTCGATTTTCTGCGAGCAAGAGGCAGTGGTCAGGGCTGTGTTCAAAAGATGTAAACAATGACTAGGTCTGAACTTGGGTCATTTGCTTGCTTACCTCGAGGATTGGTTGTAGTTTCTTCATTAGAATGGCGACGCTGCGCACATCTCCTACGGCAGCCAGGTCCATCTTCTCTACTCTGGCTTTTGCCTCCTCCTCGGTCTCGGTCTCTCTGGCGTTTGTCCTGGGCGCCGAATCTTGGTCCTCGCCATCGTCGTCCTGTTCTTCGTCACCATCCAGTTCCATGGCGCCATTTGCATCGCCGTGGTCTATCGGGCGCAAGATGGAATCTGCGGCAATATCGCCTTCGTAGGACTCCTGGTTCTCTTCTTCGCCATCGGACTCGAAGTCATTAAGAAGCTCGTCGGCGATAGTCGCCATGTCGAAGGGGTGTTGTCCGGGCTGATGGGTTGTAGTTGTCGCGTGCTCGGATTATCTATGTGGCGATATTGTAGTTGTAGGCGCCTTCCTAGAATACGCGATTGCCGTGTTTCAACGAGTCGAGAGTGAGTGGTTACGAAAGAAGAAAGTGCAGCTCGTCGGCGATTCACATGCAAAGTGACGCTGCTCGGCAAATCCCATCCTCAAGCTTCCTCCCATCTTCGGCCAGCAACCAACCTTCGCCTTCTGTTCACACCACTACAGGCCGATCTGTCGTGCCTTTGCGCCCGTGACCTCCCAATACTCTCGTCCACAATCGCATAACCTCGCTCCATCCGCCATCATGGAGTCGTCGCGTGGCCCCCCAAGGGTCAAGAACAAGGCCGCTGCGCCCATTCAGATCAGCGCCGAACAACTTTTGCGCGAGGCCGTCGACCGCCAGGAACCCGGTCTCCAGGCTCCTACCCAGCGCTTTGCCGATTTGGAAGAATTGCACGAGTACCAAGGCCGCAAGCGCAAGGAATTCGAAGACTATGTCCGCCGAAACCGCCTCAACATGGGCAACTGGATGCGCTATGCCGCCTGGGAACTCGAACAGAAGGAATACCGCCGTGCGAGATCTGTCTTCGAACGCGCCCTCGATGTCGAACCTACCAATGTGCCCTTGTGGCTGCGCTACATTGAAGCCGAGATGAAGACGAGGAACATCAACCATGCCCGAAACTTGCTCGATAGAGCCGTCACAATTCTGCCCAGAATCGACAAGCTGTGGTACAAGTACGTCTACATGGAGGAGACCCTCGGCAACATCCCCGGTACCCGTCAAGTCTTTGAGAGATGGATGAGCTGGGAGCCTAGCGAGGACGCCTGGGGAGCCTACATCAAGATGGAGAAGAGATATGGAGAATTTGACCGTGCTCGCTCCATCTTCGAGAGATTTACCATTGTCCACCCCGAACCCAAGAACTGGATCAAATGGGCCCGTTTCGAGGAAGAGAGTGGAACAAGCGATCATGTCAGAGAGGTCTTTGGCATGGCTATCGAAACAATGGGCGAGGATTTCATGGATGAGAAGCTGTTCATCGCCTATGCTCGCTACGAAGCCAAGCTCAAGGAGTACGAGCGCGCAAGAGCAATCTACAAATATGCTCTGGACAGAATGCCCAGATCACAGTCCGCCAATCTTCACAAGCACTACACCACCTTTGAGAAGCAGTACGGAGATCAGGAGGGTGTCGAGGATGTCGTCTTGTCCAAGCGGCGAGTACAGTATGAAGAGCAGGTCAAGGAAAACTCAAAGAACTATGATGCTTGGATCGACTACGCAAGACTGGAAGAATCTCTGGGTGATGCCGAGCGCACAAGAGACGTATACGAGCGTGCAATTGCGCAAGTGCCCCCAACACAAGAGAAGAGACACTGGCGACGATACATCTACATCTGGATCTTCTACGCACTTTGGGAAGAGATGGAGAATAAGGACGTCGAACGTGCGCGACAGGTGTATGCTGAGTGTCAAAAGCTCATCCCTCACAAAAAGTTTACCTTTGCGAAATTCTGGCTGCTGAAAGCACAATTCGAGATCAGACAAATGCAATTGCAAGCAGCCCGCAAGTCGTTGGGTATCGCGATAGGCATGTGTCCGAAGGACAAGCTTTTCCGTGGATACATCGACCTGGAGCTCAAGCTCTTCGAATTCATGCGTTGTCGCACACTCTACGAGAAACACATTGAATGGAACCCGGCAAATTGTCAAGCGTGGATCAAGTTCGCAGAACTTGAACGAGGCCTGGAAGATCTTGAGCGTACTCGTGCCATTTTCGAACTGGCAGTCGACCAACCATCATTAGATATGCCGGAACTGCTCTGGAAAGCCTACATCGACTTTGAAGAAGAAGAGGGAGAATGGGACAGAACGAGAGCTCTATACGAACGTCTATTGGAAAAGACAGGTCACGTCAAGGTCTGGATCAGCTACGCCCATTTCGAAATCAATGTACCGGATCCAGACGAGGAGGAGGCAGACGAAGACGAGGACGAGGAGAAGCCGATTTCCGAGAACGCAAAGCTACGCGCACGGAAGGTCTTCCAACGAGCATACGAGGACATGAAGCAAAAAGACCTCAAGGAAGAGGTAAGTTATTCTTTTCTTCCGAACAGATCCCAATCCAATTGTACTAACCGATCTCAGCGCGTGGCTCTACTCAATGCATGGAAATCCTTCGAGACGACACATGGCTCGACCTCAGACCTGGAAAAGGTGGAAAAGCAAATGCCGCGTCGTGTCAAGAAGAGAAGAAAGTTGGCCGAAAACGAGTTCGAGGAATACATGGACTATGTGTTCCCAGCCGACGACGAGAGCGCAGCCAAAATGTCCAAGTTGTTGCAGATGGCGCAGGCTTGGAAGAAGGAGCAAGCGAGTGGTTGAGAGACATGATCGCTGCCCTTCGTCGCAGACAGATGTGTTCTCGCTTACCGTGTGCCTGTTTGTATATCCGATACCTTACGCGAACCAGCAGCAGTAGCTATGCATCTGTTCTTCCTTCTGTCCATCTCGACTTACAATCTCGCGAAATCTACTTCCTCCGCATCTCAAGTGACTTTGGCATGTGACAATTGCCGTGTGATCTTTTGCTTGACTCGAGGCAGCACACTCACGACTCGGGAAGCTCTTTTTTCTGACAGAGAAAACGCAGACAACTCCGATCACAAGATGGCGGCTCGTCTGGCAGATCCCCATTCATCCGTCTAGTATGCGGAAGCACGGACAAAGGCGCAAAAACACTATCCAAAAGGCCTTGCGACGCTACACGTAGCCGGACAAATGTGGTGTACCAGGAAATCCAAGCATGTGAAGGCTTCGGAAGTGTTGATGTGTGAGAGGAGAGTTTGAAGCATGAAACAAGGCCTAGGGCAATTGATGCAGTGCGCGCATGCAACACTGATAAATCTTCGTCAATATATCGAGAACATCGCAGAGCGTCTATATCTCACAGTTCTACTCGACGGTCGAAGGGCAAAGATGTATACCTAGACAGTCACCACGAAATGTGATTGTGATTGACCAGCGCGTGTAGAGGGAAAAGCAGTCAGCGTCCGTCCACCATCACTCCAGCGTTTCAGCAAGCCGGAAGCGGAAAGGTGTCCGTCTGGGCAGGGGCAGCGCTCGGACACGTCTTTTTTGGCGAAGGCGAGAAGCGAACGGAGATCTACGATGCATGCTGACATGTCCTGGCCTTTTCTGCGACCCTTTGCATGGACACTCAGGCATGATGATGATAGAGCTTTACCTTTGTTGATAAACTCGAGGCAATGGATGGAGGAATTATTGCTCAGTGAGCAAGGCTGTTTGTTGTGGAAGTGAAGCATTTTATAGTGTACTGGCTGGTTAGAGTTCTGGACCATGTGCGAGTCGGGGGTTTCGAAGTGGAGCAGAGAACAAAAGGCGTCCGGCTCACCTTACGTCTTGTAGCTGATGGCAGAGAAGGCGGAAAATAGAAGCATCTGATTTGGGGTGAGCGACGGCCGCTGGTCAATGCATCAATGGAATTGCGGATGAGGGCGCAATCTATGGATGGACTTGAATGGCGTGGCGTAAAGAGACGGGGCATGGGCACGACGGGCTTTCGCTGTCTGACTCTTGGGCACCTCCTGTCTCTCTCCTACGTGCTGCTTCGCGCGAACAAACGGCCAACCAACGGCCACACAAGCTCTCCCTCCCCTTCGCTTGGTCTCTTCTTCTTGTGTCTGGTCAAGCCATTGGTTGCTGTTTTTTCTCTTGTCGTCTTTTGCCCGTCGCCGCCTGCCTTGTTCCGACTCGTCAGCACACACTCCCTCGTGTCTCACCACTCAAAGTCACTCTCTGAGCAGGGCTATCTCAATCGACTACTCCCTTCCTTCGGTTCGCATCTTTCTATCGGCGACCGTTAGTTTTCAACGACTACTCCCGCAGACCGGTTCATCTAATCATCAGCCTCAAGCACCCCTGTCGTGTGTTTTGACGAGACGAACCATCACAACCTTTCTCCTCCTACCTTACGCCCAACTCTTGTTTGTGTCGTCGACCTATCTGGAGAGAGTCCCTGGTTTTTGGATTGAAGTCTTGACGACTCTTGCATTCTGCCGTCCTCGTCGTTGATTCGATCGCTTTAACCAACAACCGTCGCTGTTGTCGTGCCTGGTCTCTCCTGGAACCGCACACTTCCGACACGTCGCTCTTTTCTCACACGCAAACCCTCACGTTCGTTACTCGGTCACTGCACACCACACACCACCTTCGTTATACACTGCATGATGCTATTTTGAACTGTCCACCAATTCCAGCGCATGACCTCTCGTTCATTCCAGCCATTCCGACTACAGAAGACCAATATATCCTTGCATTAATATCATAATACCTTCGACATGCCAGCTCCGCTCCCCGAAAAGGCTCTCTCAGGGCACTGCTCTGTCGTCAACAACAACACTCTATACGTCCTGTCGCCCGACTCGTTCCAGGCTCTACCGCTCGCCGAGAATGCTACATGGACTTCAATAGACATGGGCGAACCCGTGACTGGCCACTCATGCCTTCGCGCAGTACCCAACGGAGACGAATCACAAGCCGCACTATACGTGGTAGGCGGCACATCAGACGACGACTCATATGGAGGACTACAACGTTATATCTTCTCGAACCAGTCTTGGGAGACCCTCGACCTACCTACTGAAGACATGAAAGGCCGTGTAAACCATGGCGTGGCATATCTGAACGACTCGTCTTCTATCCTTGTGTATGCCGGTACCCGAAGTGGTGTTGAGTTCTCATCGCAAACCTTTGTCATTTCGACCAACGAACCTTTCAACATTGAATCATTCACATCCCAGGCTCCGACCGTCTCTAACCCGATCCTGTTACCGTGGGACGATAGTTCCGCTGTTCTCTTGGGAGGCTCCAAGTCTAACACTGGCATCTGGACTTTCAGCAAGAGTAGCAGTTGGACCAGGCTCGAGACTAATCTCACCTCAGCACTCTCTGACGGCGCAAAGGGCGCACTGATTACTGGTAGTGATGGTAGCAAAGTTCTCACGGTTTACGATGCCAACGCCACTCCTAATGAAGTAACACAACTTGTCCTGTTGGATGCTGACGGTCAGCCGGCAAGCACTGGTCAGACTGTCGGTGACCAGTCCAGCCAATCATCTCCGACCAAAATCAAGCGTGACTTGACTCTTGACAACTGGCCGACCTACAACAGCACTTCAGCCCCATCGGTGAAGAGATCGGATTACTCTGTTGCACAGAACGACGAGGGTACTCTTGCTGTCATCAGTGGAGGCAACGATGATACTCCTGTCAATATCTTCAACCAGACTAGCAACTCATGGGTTGACAACCAGGTTTTGTTTGGTGGCCAGGTTCCTCTGACAACATCTGCATCGAGCTCGTCCGCGCTCCCAACCTCGACAAGTACACATGCTTCTGCAACTTCATCTGCTGCCGCGAAGCCAAAAGAGCACAACGATTCTGGCGCCCACACTCGCAAGGTTCTTGGAATTACTCTGGGTCTCTTGCTTGGTCTTCTCGCGGTACTCATCATTGCACTCCTTCTCTTTAGACGCCGCAAGCAACAGCAGAAAAAGGCCTCTGTTGGTAACGAGAAGGCGGATAGAATGAGCTTCCAAGACCGAGGTGCATCTTTCATGAAAGAGGCCGGTGGCACAGTCGGCGACGTTCCACCACAATTGCCCCGACCTGTCGTGGGTTCATACGACAATCGCAGCTCTTTTGCTATCCTCGCCGGCAAACTTGGAGCTGATCGTTTCAGCAAGCGTTTCAGCAGATTTAGTGCGTCCGAAAAGACCCCGGTCAATAGCAGCACCAACCCATACTCGAACTTGGAGGCCCCCAAGTCTGCATACCACCACCAAGCCAACGACTCATCAAGCTCATTGGCCATCATCTCTGGAAAGTACGGAAACAAGCACAGTAAAAGCCATGGAGAGAAGGGCAGTTTCGACAGCACCACAAAACTGGTACGATCGCCTACAAGCCCGCAGAGCTTTGATGATCCCATGGAGATGGAGTCCTTGGATGGTCAAACGCCCAAGATGGCTTCTGCTCGTGGTCCTCCACCTGCAATGTCATCTCTCAGAGTCGTGCAGAATTCAAATAGAGAAGAGGATATGCAGACCAAACGCAGCTCAGGCTGGTCAAGGTACTTTGCAGACCAGAACAACGGTGGCGCATACGACCCTGCAGCACAAAGTTCACCAAACCTCAGCGCATCAATTCATACATCGCCTAACCTCAGTGTCTCTGACTACACTCCCTCACTCCAACACCCTTCTGCTATAGTGGCACCTCTTGATGTGGAGCATAAGTCGCACTTGCATCCAGCAGACGCCCACAACCATCGCCTGTCAGCTGTGGGTATGGGCAGACCTAACTTTAGTCACAGCGTCGAAGACTTTTCCGCAAGAGGAGCGAGCTTCGACATGGCCGAGGGCCAACGTGCTGACTTCCACACTGGTCAAAGTCTGGAAAGCCAAGGCTATCTTGATGGATCCCGTGAGTCGTTCGCATCGTCGCGACGCAGTAGCACAGCCTCATCACAATTCTTCCACCACGGCGATGAGTGGACACCTGTTGACGGCGGTGCAACAATCGCAACCGCCCAAGCGACCAACACCGCTCAGGTTGTGAACAGAAAATCACCCAACTCGCCCGCAGTCAACGAAGTCAACATCCCTGCCTCACCTGCTGTTTCCGCCTCCGCCTTCCCTCGCCCACCATCAAGCACCTATACCGCAGACGTAGATCGCGACAGCCGCATGCACGGCTTTGAAGCTCCCAACGCCCTCGGCCGTGCCCTGAGTCCCCCAGCTGCTGTGGCCATTCCCGGTCCGGCTGCCCGTGGCAACAGTGGAGGCGGTTTCTTCCCTGGCAGCGGTACACGCGCCATGCACGATCGTCCCAACCCTGCCCTCACCGGATCAGCCCGCAAGCTCGGAGCTCTCCACCCTGGCACCCTTGCCGCCCTCCGCTTCACCCCCGACCGTGCAGCCCCTCAGCCCCCACAAGCTGGCCTCGGCATCCACAACCCTGACGAGAACAGAGACTCGGCAGCAACAATGTGGCCTTCTGCCACTGCAACCCTCGCGCAGCGCGAGCGCGAGGAAGCGTTTAGACAACGCCTGGAAGCAGAGAGACAGATGAAGCAACGGATGGACGATGGCGCGGCCACCAGAAAGACACAGGCCAGTGATATCAGCTGGGTAGACATTGGACAGAACTAGGAGATACTTCTGATTCTGGAGTACATGACACGCTGATGTTTTTTGGATTATTGTCGTTATAGAGCGGTTTTTCTTTGGGCGGTGTGTGTCTTGTTCTTCCCACCTACCTTTTCTTTTTCTTATTCCATGTCATAACCTTACTTCTTTCTTCTTTGTGTCTTTTCTATCTCTCTCGCTCGTCTTTTTGTTTTCGAGCTTCGTTTCTTTTGGGCATAACAAAAGAAGGTGGGGGCCTGGCATTAGCAAGCATCGTATACATGCATGGGAAAACGACATTGCGTTCTTTTCTCCTTGTGATTTTTCATAGACTTGGTTCTTCTATTATTGCATTGGACTTCTTTTCCATACCCCGTTGCCGTAGCTATAAGAACTTTTCTGCTCTTGCTCATGACTCTGTTGTTTTCGTGTCGTATGCCTTTTGCCAGACAGTGAATTGCCATGGAATTTCTATCACAATTGACAGGCAGAGGTCATGTTGTCTTGTGCCGTCCCTATTCATGTTAGCTTCTTTTATTTTCCAGTTCTCACCTTTTTCGTGAGCGGACCCATTTGAATGAGGTTGCTGACCTAAGCCTTTGAATGTCATTGATACACTGTTTGACCATTCTACACAGCTTTACTTCCCCATGCTCAAGTTGGAACGAGAAGCGTGATATCTCAGCTCTCTCACTAGAAAGACCGTCCGCGACACGACTACATTGTGTATATATGAGGGAATTGAGACTGAATTTCATTCTACAAGTGAATTGATGAATGCTTTGATGAGCAAAGTGACTTTGATTACATAGCTAAGACTGAAAACGAAAACGGTCCTGGTTTGGTGGCTAGCATATACTGACCAGCTACTTCTCAACCTCCTCAGAGAAGTGGAGACACTTCATGAAAGTTTTCTCACGCTGCTCGACAACCTCGTCTTCGTTGTCAATCTGCTTGACAGAGCCAAAACACAGCTTGGAGAACTTCAGAGCAGCCTTGGCGGCACCTTTGCCATGGGCGGCATCCACGGCAAAAGCCCAGAACTCAATGTCAATCCAGAAGCGGAGAGGATCTCTGATGAAGTTGCTGTTGCGGCGCCAGTGGTTTGTAGCAGGGTCGTCCCCATCAGACCAGGCATGGCGATTGAGGAGAATTGATCTCACATTGGTAGCTGAGATGAGGAGCGAGAAGACGGCCTGGACGTCCTTGCGACGAGTGGTTCTGGAGTCGCACCAGCCATTGATGGTGATGTCTCGGAGTGACATGCGGCCCGCATCAGAGAGGCGGCCAAAGAAGAGGCGGAAAGCTTGGGGAGAGGTGAAGTGGATGGGTTGTGAGTAGAGATATGGGATGGCCTCATCTCTGATAGCCTTGTTGATACGTAGAATGACGGGCTGAAGAACGGTACGGTCAGACTCTTGCTTGGCGCGCTTGACCTTGTAGCTATAGTGACCACTGCCGTGCTCAGTCTTCTCCATGAAGCCGCGGGTGACTTCGTAGCCATTGGATTTGGGAACAAAGCTGAGATCTCTGGTGGATTCAACGAGGCATGTCTTGTAGATCATGACGCGGATCTCTGGTGGCAGCTCCATGAAGGGGAAGGGCACGTCCTTGATCTTCTTGACCTTCTTCTGGGTTCTCCTGAGCGCCAGCTTCTTTTGTTGGGCCTTGAGCTTTCTCTGGACAGTGTCAGTCGGAGTGTTAGCGATGTGCATGGAGGCAGCATACCTTGTCGGTAGTGAACTCTTGGTCGGAGCCAGAGTCGGAGTCAGAGTTGCTATCGTCTTCAGTATGGTGTTCACTTTCGGTGGAGGCGTCGTCTGAGCCAGGGACGGCAGCAGCTTCTTCTTCTTCTTCGATGGCAACGTCGTCCTCAACTGCAATGTCGGCGTCGAGCTCAGTCGGCTCAACATAGCTGACTCTAGCGCGAGTGCGCTTAGGGCGGCCGGCATCCATCTCGCGTTGAGCGGCCCAGCGTGGGTGGTAGTAGAGGTCAGTTGGTGGAATCAGGCGGCGGTTGATGGGAGTGCGTTGAGGCAGTGAGAAAGACGAAGGTGAAGGTCGAAGTGCAGACGCAGGTCTGTTGGACATGAAGTTGAATCGGAAGGTCGTCATGCCGAGCTTTTAAAGCCGCTGCTGCCTCAGGACGAGACTCGCGTTGGGACTGACTGCTTTGAGTCTCACTCGCATCCGGCAGCTCATGGAAAATACCACATTGCATTGTGTGAGCACTGAGCGCGAGCACTGAGCGCGACACTCGGCGATCTAGCCATACTAGACGAGTCGACAAAACCATATACCGATTAGCTTGCCTGAGGCAACCAACGCCGCCCTCGAGAATCTTGACAAGTTCGGACTTTGATCTGCTTGGAGAAGGATCGATCAGAGCCGTATTATCTGTCGCGCATGTTGCTCGAAAGCCAGTGTTTGTTTCTGCCGACATCTTGAGTTACCACCTGCCTGAAGGTCGATAGATCTGGATTGAGGTACAACCCGGCACATAGAATTGCCAGATCACCACCATATTCAATGGCCAGTGTACTTGTTTGTTAGCAGCTTCTGCCAGCTCACAGACCCTCATGCCAGGACACATCAGACTTTACAACTTGCCACTTGTCTCTGTCGCACCTCGCTTCTAAGGCAGCTGTGAAACTCACCGATCTTAGTGCAACAACAGTGTCGTCTGCTCGAGATGATTTTAGCTCCTGGATATTCTGATCAGCTACTCGTGTTTGGAGAATACAGTATAGATCATCCTGACCCAGGACTCATCGAAACCAAGTTTGGGTTCCAGATTCTAGGTTCTATATGTCCAGAAACTGCTTTTGAGCATCGTGATCCAACCTGCTGTATCCTAATGAGCCTGGAGTTTTGGTCGAGATTCTGGTAAATATATTATGAGGTCCATTCACGCGTTGTTCTCTGTACATCCTTGTCGTTCCCGACAGAAGATCATCAGAAGCGACCTGAATGTACAAGAAGAGCTTTGAGAAAACCAATGTTGCATATCGAGAAATTTCGATGCCAGATGCTCTAAATGCTATACGGGATACATGGAAGGTTTGACACTAGAGCATTATCCCTTGACGGTGGCTATTCTAGACACTTCCGCCGGACATGTTCTCAGTCCCCAACAAGTCATGTAGTTCCAAAGCAGCGAGAAACATCGATCGGAGAGACGGAGTTGTTGTGTCAGGTCGGCTTGTCTGACCGAGTTCAGCAGGAAGGAGCGAAGTGAAGCATTTCCCCGATTGGCAGTTTGCACTGTTTGCTTGCGACACTCCCCCAGCTTTGGCCATCAAGGGACAAGTTTACCTTGAATACACACTTCCATTGACCCACGCATCCTACCGTATAACCCCTCGAGCACACCCTTGTCATCTGTCGCCATCTCAAAGAATACGTCGAAGACAATCTCCAACCGGACAACCACAATCATGGACCCCTACTCAGCAGAAGGAGGTACAACTAGCCCCTCAACCCCAAACATAGCTCCTGAACAGGCGACTGATTCGATGAATAGAGCTGGTAAACATGCACACAGCCTTCATCCAGGGCCAATATCAACAGGTCATCGACTTCGACACATCAATCTTCAGCGCTCCCAACCAGCCCGCAGCCCAAATCCTCCAATACCGCGCCCAACTCGCCCTCCAAGACTACTCGTCTGTCGCATCTGCCATCTCCTCGTCAGACGCATCCTCGAATCCTTCGCTCGCTGCTATCAAGACATACGCCTCATATGCCGCTTCGGACTTTTCTTCCGACTCGGCTGTCTCGCAAGCAGAATCCCTGTCACAAAGCAACAGCGACGACCTAACCGTCCAACTCTTGTGTGGCGCCGTCCTCGCCCGCGCCGGAAAGACAGACGAGGCAACCGCCCTCCTCAGCAACCACCAAGGCAGCCTCGATGCCGTCGCAATGGCCACCCAGATCCACCTCTCCAACAACCGCACCGATCTCGCTGCCAAAGAAGCAAAGTCCGCTCGCGCATTCGCTCAAGACGCTCTCCTGGTCAACCTGGCAGAATCTTGGATCTCGCTGCGCGAAGGTGGAGATGCAAAGTACCAACAAGCCTTTTATGTGTTTGAGGAGCTGGCTCAGGCGCCCGGGTCTTCGGCCGTGTCGTCGTTGATCGCACAAGCAGTGTCTGAGTTGCATCTGGGCAGGTATCCAGAGGCTGAGACGGCACTGCAGCAAGCGCTGGATGCAGAGCCCGAGAATGTCGTTGCGTTGGCAAACGCCGTCGTCTTGTTTACCGCGCAGGGAGATGTGGACAGAGCTGCCGAGATGAAGGGCAGACTACAAAAGTCAAAGGGTGGTGACGAGACCGAGTTGTTGCGAGGTCTGGCTGCCAAGAAGGAGGCTTTCGATGCTGCTTGCGAGAAGTACCAGCCCAAGTTTGAGCCTTGAGAGTCTTTTGGCATGAGCCATCAGTTCGGCGTTTGAGGATTATGGGAATGGTCAAAAGGGGAGGATGGACATTTTGCAGAGGTTTCTCTCTACATGAAGAATTATAGAGTATCGAAGCTTTCGAACAAATCACAGAATCGCAACAAGACCTAGTTGCTCTCTCACACCGATTGGTAATAAGTCCCGGAGCTTCGGCTGAACCGAGATGTGTGTATGACTGACACACCAATGTCTCGTTCATGTCTACTGTGACTGTGATATACCTACTGTTAGCTTGGTTGCGTCTTCGAGCATTGCAGGCCTAAACCCCGGTCATCTTGATCCATGACACAATCAAGAATCGAGATATTCTTGTTCTTCTCTTCTTCCAACCATCATCCTTGGTCTTGGTTCCCAGATTACCCTTTCCCAGGTTCCCTTCCCATTTACCCATCTCGCTTTCCCGTTCAACAGAAAAACCTCAAAACCTCAACTTTGGCCCCACAAACACCAATAAGAAAGCCGCAACCCACAGAGCAGCAATAATAGCATACAATTTAATCCTGCCCCACCACCCTTTTCCCTCTGTCATTCTCCTCAATGCACCCATTCGATTCCCCGCCGCCTCCATGCCCATGGAATTTTTATCCAAGCCCGATTCCGCTCTTCGCAAGACTTCTTTTTCGGACTCGAGGGACGAGGCAAATTGCATCGAGGATTGTTTTAGGGATTGAGCCAGGGTGACGAGGGAGGTGGTCAGCAGGTCTTGGTCTCGGGTTGCGGATTCGAGGACTTCTGTTGTGGAAAGAGGGGGTTTTGTGGTGCTAGGGGAAGATTTGCTGAATAGGGCTGTGGTGGTTGCAGAGTCAGGGTTCGCATTACTGTTGGTCGCGTTTGTTCTGTTGCGTAGTGTGGCTGCGAGATCTTGTGCTGCTTGTTGTGGAGATGTGAGCGAGGGGTCTGTGTCCAAGGTATCGCTTGTCTGCACTGCTGGCGCGAATTCCCTGGGTCGTTGTGCTTGATCTTCGTCTTCTGAGTCTGAGTCTGAGGAGTCGTCGTGGAGAGCGGCTAGTTGGTTTAGCTCTAAGAGGCGAGTGTTTAGCCGTTTTACGAGGTCGCGTTTCGTGGCTAGGTCGGCTTGGAGGGTGGTTTTTTGGGATTGGGTCTTGATGTCTTGGGTGTTGTGCTCGAGACGGAGGATGAGGGTGCGTGCGTATTCGACGTTCTGTACAGAAGGGTCAGCTTGTAGTCGAGAACAGAGAGGTATTATCCTGAGAGGATTGCAGAAGGTAGTACTCACAGCACTGATGCGATTGCGTTCATACGGTGTGGTGCGGAGGTGCGTGTCGTCTGCGGTTGGCGAGAGCAGTGTATCCGACAGTCGGGTGAGGAGTTGATCCAGATCCACCGAGAGATTTTCAGGCATTGATAACGTCGCCATTTTTGCTCGATCCTGTTCGTCCAAGGTAGTGTGTTTGTTGTCGTGAAAGGCAGAAAGTTGTCTTGTTGTCCAGCTCCGTCATCAGACAAGTGCCAAGCGAGTCATTTACCAACCACTTCCCCGAACCACCTGACTCGACACCGACAATGACATGTGTGCAATCACATGCAAACCTTCCATCTGTGCATCAACCCTCCATCCTCCATCTCTTTGACCCTTCATATACCATAACAAAACATCAAACCTCACCCAAAAATGACAACACCATCACCCCAACCCGTCCTCTCCTCAACCGACACATACCCCTACCCACCCCACCACTCCTTTCCTCCTTTCTACACCCTGCAACCAAACCAAGCAACCCTAACCCGCCAACTCCACCTC
Organism: Aureobasidium sp. EXF-10727; assembly: GCA_023848595.1. Classification (NCBI taxonomy): domain Eukaryota; kingdom Fungi; phylum Ascomycota; class Dothideomycetes; order Dothideales; family Saccotheciaceae; genus Aureobasidium; species Aureobasidium sp. EXF-10727. The sequence continues at coordinate 169,569 of SWBF01000054.1, forward strand.
TGGTCCCACCTAATCCTCTCCCACTGCTCCCACACCCACACCTTCCTTCTCTCCATCTCCTCCGCCTCCACCTCCCCCCTCTTCAACAACCATAAAATCTCCCGCGCGCTGTCTGGCCCCGACATCAAAAAAGTCCTCGACTACATGACCACGCCAGAAGGCGAGCATCGCGCAGAGTGGCTAAGCAAAGACCACAGCGCAGCGTGGATATGGTGGAAGAGTGCTAGTGAGTGGGCGGAGTTGATTGCCAAGTGGGTGGAAGAGACGGGGCAGAAGGGTGTCGTGTTGACGATTTACGAGTTGAGAGAGTCGGAGGCGGTTGAGAGGCAGGAGTGGGTGGGGATGGATGAGGAGATGTTGAGGCGCTGTTTGGATGTTTTGGTTAAAAAGGGGAGGGCGCAGGTGTTTGGGCAAGCTGATGGGAGTGGTGTCAAGTTTTTCTGAGGGACACGAGAATCGGCATTGGTCGATATCGACATTAACATCGGCATCACGAGACCTTTCTACAAGCAACAGATGCGACAAAACTTCTGGATGACAGCGGCTGCAACACTGGATACACATCTACATGGCAGCCATTCAAGGACATCTACTTTGTCCATCCAGGCACCAATCCCTCTTTCAGCTCCCACTTGTCATCCCACTCCACCCTCTGACTCATGGCAAGATTGATCAACCAGTCCGTCTTTACAATCTTCGGCTCTAACCCCTTCTTCTCGGCTTCCGCCTTGAACTTCTCCCATAACCGGACTTCCTCATCACTAGTGCTGGAAATCAGGTACACTCTATTCAACTCTTCGTCTCCACCCTGGTTTTTCACTTCGTCACCAGCTTCAGGGTCTTCTTGAGGAGCAACTCTGGGGCCGGGGAGAACATTGGAGCGGCCTTTGTAGGGTACTGCTGTGCCGCCATTGATGGCGATGATTTCCTTGTATGTCTCAAACTTGCCGCTGACCTTTTCGGTCACGAAGATTGTCCAGCCGTGCAAAAGACGGTTTGCATTCGTGGCTCCGCGTTCGATGGCTTCGTTCATGAAGAACCCGAGTCTTTCTTCGGCTTCGTGGTCTTCGAGTCTGTACTTGTCGATGTCTGGGAGTGTGGTTTTGGAGAGCGCGGCGTCGAGGTACGAGATGTTGACTACTTCGGGACTCATTGCGAGTGCGGCGATGAACTTTTTGGTGCGGAGGATGCGAGGGGCGCAGAGGAGGGTGCATTCTGCGGGTTCGGTGGTCAGTTTTATGCCCAGAGCTCGTAATTTTGCCTGTGGCTTGTCAGTGTCAAGTGTCCATGTCGTGTATGCCAATTGATAGCAAACTCACGGCATCTGTAGCTTCTTTCTTCAGGTTGCCCATCCATCGCTCATCTCCCGTCACCATCATGTTGTACAAGATCTTTGGTCCGGCATCCGTTTTGGCCTTCTTGGCCTTGTTGCCCTTCACACCCGCGAGTTCAGTCTCACTAATCTCAGCATGACTGTCACCCATATCGTCGCTCTTGCGTTTATTCCTCGTCGTCTTTGTAGTCTTTGTCGGCACGGCAGTAGGAGCTTCTTCAGGCTCAGCAGTCCTTCTCCCTCCATGAATAACACCGCCTTTTCGTTTTCTCTCGCGTTCGTATTGCAGAACATCATCTTTGAGAGCGTGTAGATTGTTCAGTGCTTTTTCCTTGGAGGCACGACCGGTAGTGGGTGGACTTGTTTCTCTTTCTTGACGCTTGCCCAGCATGGCAGGAGTGGTAATCGCTGCATCAGAGCCCACGCGGGTTTTCCTCTTCTTTGCTGTTTGAGGTGCTTGAGGGAGGAATTCACTGGCGTCGTTGTCGGCATTGTCGTCGAGATCCATGGCATCTGTTGCTGTGTCATTTGCAGCGAATGACGATCTCGCTGCTCCAGCGCTGGAAGCTGCAATACCTCTTCTCGGTGATGTGTCTGGCGCTCTGACTGCACCGCGATAGGGATGTGGTGTTTTTTGACCCGGTTCCGTGTCCTTGATGGTCTTTTCGTTGCTTGCAAAGTACAGTTTACGAACTTTGGAAATGTCAATGTCGGTCTGTCCTACAACCTCGCCGAGATTTGTTCGCGGCGGAAAGTGGGTGTATCGTTTGTGGGTCAGAGCCTGCACTGAACATTTCGCATAGCTTTCCTCCAGCCAGAGGTGGTTTACAATGGCGATATTCCATTCTTGGGCGGCGTCGCATTTTTCAGAGTGGGTGTGGGCGGTGATTAGGTGCGTGTTGTCTTGCTTCATGGTTTTTGTGAATTCGGCTCCTGCTTCTTTGCACAAATTCTCGAGATAGATGCGGGCTTCTCCGCTGTAGTTCGATAGACTGATTCTCATGTCTTGGAAGCCAGGGATGCCACCTCTGGGTACCGGGTAATGGAGAAGCTTGCTGAGAGGATTCGTCCACTTGTTGCGGTTGATGACATTGTAGAACCAGGCAAGGTTCCCGACAATCTTTTGGTTCTGTGAGGCAGCTATGTAGTCCATGCCGTCGCGGTAGTGGCCAATGTATATATCGCACTCATCCACGATGGTGGTCAGAGAGCCACCAGCCTGGCTGACCAGGTGTCGTAATGTCTTTGCCAGGTGGTCGTTGATGTTCAAGTCTTTGGAGAAAAGCACTTTAATGTCTTTGAAGACAACGAGTTGCTTGCGTGAGTCGGATGGAGAAATGGGCGGGTTGTATGCTGGCGGTGCTCCTGCCACCGCTGAGAGTGCACCGTCGAGACCGGGAGTCGATCTTGCTCGAACAGGTTCGTCAAAGTTTGGGCGAAGTATCTCGGGGTCAGGGAGGAGGTAAGGGCCTTCGTTGATCAGTTTGCCGAGTTTCAAGCAATCGTCAAACCTGCAATGGTCTTGTCAGTATGCAATTCAGGAGCCGTAGGACCAAGTTCAAGCATACCAGTGTGGCAAGACAATCTTGCAAGCCAGGTTCTTGGCCTCGACGGTCCGACACTTGTCATTGTGCATGTCCATAGCCACCACATGCGTGACCAACTTGGTCAAGGGCGCACTGTACAAGCCTCCCAGCGCCAGAGTACCAGCAATGATGGCATCCTTGTCGCCTTCGGGCAAGTCGGCACACGAGACTATGACTTCTCTAAAGAACATGGACGGGTCTGGACTGTGCTGGCGCGGTTGTGTCTGTCTTCCCTTCTCGTAGCTTGATTCCACCCAGGATGGTCGCACGACGTGGACGTTGCACTCTAGCGCTCTGTTGTATTCGGGGAACTCGATGTCGCCGGTGACAATGTGGGTGTGGCGGACGACTTGGTCGATTGAGCCATCTTCTTTTCGAGGGATGTAAGTGGCGCCGTTGTTGGTCAAGAGGTTGATTAACTGCGAGCAGTCTGTCAGCGTTTTGAGCACTATGTTTCATGCATACTGTTTTTCATACCCGTTCCTCTTGATCCGAGTCTATCGTCGGCCCTGTAAAGATGGTAAACACCACGTCGTGGAACAATAGATCCTCAGCTCCAGCCATAGTCCTATCGCATATCTTGACCACGCGTGGGTGCCTTTTAGAGAGGTGAGAATTGGATTATGTAGCTCGTTGTGCGCGTAGAGGACTTGTCTAGAGGCTTGCAAGCAATGTATCAGCTGCAACACGCTCAGATACACGCGTTATATCTCTTATTCCTGCTCGTCTAGGGACTGGGATTGAATTGATGAGATTATGTCGATCGTGAACCCGCGTCGTGCTGCTCACGCTGTCACTTGATCCGCACAGACCATGCAATCTATATCACTCGGCCAAGCATGTCACCGATCATCTCTCATCAGAGAAACAACATTTCTTACAGAATTGGCAGAGTATTAGCTACCCTAGCAACGCTCCTCTTGTGTCTGATGTTACAAAGCCAGAGATGCTACCTGTTGACGACGCGCCCTCTGAATCACCATCCCATAGTATCCTCTCTCTTCACCTCATATTAGTACAAGCCACGAAACCATCTTCATCATTCATAGTCCACTGAGTAGCCTTCAAGAACTGCGAAAAGAAGCAGGAGTACTGGCCTTGCTGGTAGCACGGCTTCTCATCAGCTCATCTTCGGCTCTCTCAACAGCGCGTCTCTTGCGCTCCTTTTCAGTACCACTTCCTTCCATGCGTCTACCTTCACTCTTGAGCTTGACGCTGCTGCCGTTACTGCGTGATCTCTTCGTCTTCTTATGTTGAAGGATCTCGTTGTTGATTTGGCGTATCTTGCTGTCGAGATTCATGGGAGAGGCAGACGATCCAACCAAAGTAGCACTTCTAGTGGCAGTACCGGTGAGATGGCCTCCAGCGGTGGGCGAATCGCTACTAGTGGGCGACTTTGAGATGGCGAGACCTTGCATCTTGTCGTTGTAGGGGCTCAAGGTTACGCCCCCGGGTGGGGACTGCTGGACCTGCTTGAGAGGCGAAGGGTACTGCGAAGATTGCTTATCACTGCGATCAGCTCCAGCATGGGCAGAGTCACTACGAATCGAGGCGTTGTGCTGACGAGGGGATCCATTGGTGCGAACAGAGCCATTTCCCTGCTGAGGTGGACTGGGAAGCTCGCGATCAGGGGGTGGGTACAGAGGAGGAGAGTCGACCTGCTGTACAGCGATGAGTCGCTTCTCAGGCTGCAAGACCTGCTCAGCTCTGACCACAATTGCAGTCATGTCGTGCAAGATCTTGATCGCATCCTCTTCGTTGGCCTTGGTCATATCGCCAGCGAGGACAGCAGCGCGAGCGGCCTTCTTGACCACCTTGTAAGATTTGTCGTAGTCTCCGAGGCAGTCCATGAGAAAGTAAGCTTGCTCCAGAGCCAGTGAGAGTACCAGTGGGTGTGCTGGGTGGAGTAGTTCCTCTGCGCATTTGACTGCGCGCTCGAAGAGTCTCTTAGTCTCGGGTGTGTAGTCCAGAGCAGGCATCAGAAAGGTACTGGCTGAGACAGGAGGCTCATACTCGACCACAGTGCTTCCACCAAGACCGGGAGGAAGTGTAGGGGTTGTGTGAGGCTGAAGTGAAATTTGAGGAGGGTCATCGGCTGGGACGTGAGCCAAGACAGCAGGTGCCTGGCTATGAGTAGCATAAGGGTTGGTGACAAAAGACTGCTCAGATGGGACCGGAGAACCAGCCAAGTTGAAGTCTTGGTCCTGTCTCGAGGCCAGGTAGTAGGCGCTGAAGGCGCTGAGCTGCTCCACGTTCTTCTGGCGCAAGAGGCGGACAGGAGGCGTGTTATGAAACTGGCAGAGGATGTGATGGAACGATGCGCGCAGCTTGAGGGCCATGACCTGATAGACACCATCTGCGCCCTCTCCACAGTATGGCGCGATGTACACTTCAGTGAGAGCCAGTCCCTCCTTGGTCAGATAGAGGAGCTCCTGGTAGATCTCCAACGATCTAGTCTCGCGTTTGATGTCGAACAGGCGAAGCCTGCGGGCGCGAGCGAGTTTCTCCTCAAGTCTGACAGAGATGCCGAGGACTGTGCGCAGGTTTTCAACGACAATCTTGTTCTCAGAGACATAGTAGTTGATGAGGTGAGCCAGCACCTTGCGGTCGATCAGAGAGATCGCCATAGTGAGATCGTTGAGTGTTGGGGTGTGAGGTTGTCGGACTCTCAGTGGAAACTGTTTGTGCGAAGTTAAGATCGTGTGATTTTATGGCGTCTTGAGAAGCGGAACGCCAGTGATGAAGCGGAGGGCCAAGCTTGTTATATGCACCCCCGTGCAAGGGTATCTATCTAGGAGGGGGTGTGGCACAAATCTCTCGCAATTTGTCACTAGCACTGGAGAACTCGAGTGTACACAGAAATAGAGTATCGTCTGTGATCGCTGGTATTGGAGTAAGGCAGCGTAGCGTGATGACCCAGGAGGCTCGATGCTATGCCCTTCTCGAGAACCAGAGACTGGATCACCAGAGGCTTGATTGGAGATGGATGCGGTATGGAGATAGGACACAGTGTATCGACATGAACGGCAAGCATTCGGGAGATGGTATTTTTGATATGATAGCCTGGTCACCGTCAGCCTGGATACTTTGATTCCAATACCATGCTTGCTATCAATCGCCCCATTGGCCGGTTCTCTTGAACGCAATCCGGGGCGACGAGCGCTGACCGTCTTTCAAGATGAATTGACGCAGCGTTGCATTCTGCTCTCCATAGCTGGACCAGCAAGCCCCAACAACGAGGTGTACCTGACCAGACGGAATTCTGCAGGCGAAAGCACTTACTGCACATGAAGGCTAACGCTGATTTGCAGGCGCCGACCCTGATGCCCTTGCTCTTACTGCAACTCTTCAATGGCCCGACGTACGACACTTGACTTTGAAGAGACGTCGACACCCTAGCAGCAAGCCTTCTTGTAACAAGATACCACTGTGATATTAATGACAGAATTGGATCCAACAAATTAGCAAGTACTCGGACAACACCAGAAACAACCAAAAAGAATGCAAAATGACCGCAGAACGTGAGAAAAAGAGATATGAAAGGTATGAAAGAGAAGTTGGGCAGTGGCACGGTGGAGCGCCGGGATCGCGCAGCCTGCATGCAAGCATTGCATTGGTGCTACGTGTCGACCTCGCTTGTTGGCAAGGATGTTCCTTTTTGGGGAAGGAACCAAGATCCGGCTCTTGATCATACCGTCATGAGTGACATCTGTTTGAGAGGATGAGTTGTCAGACTTGCTGGAGCCTGGAAGTTGCTGATGATTCGAGGTTCCAGAATCTGGTCTGTTCCCATCCCATATTGGGAGCATAGTTCGCATGACAGTTAACAGTTCTGCAGGAACCGACAGCAAACCTTCGTTCTGACAGGAGATCGAGCGAGCGCCAACGCGGCCCTATCCGGGTCGCTGTCTAGCAGATGCGCTGTGCGGTGTAGTAGCGTGCTCGAAAAAGGCGGTCAAGAATGGGCACCGATGATGTGATTGGCGGGCGGCATCAGGCAGTGATCCACTCGGGTGGCCCAACGTCTGCCGACATCCAGCAGACAAACACCTGAACATCTGCGCACCTATGAGTACCCATTCCTTGGAGTGTTTCTAGGTACAAACAAAAAGGGAAGGGCCAGGAATCGCAGTCGCAGCGAAGCACGGAGATTTCTGCCAGGCGGTGTTGAAAAGTCACACAACAAAGCAAGCATGTGATACAGAGGTTTGTATGCAGCAAGCACGATCAGCCGGAGCTCATGCCTCCGAAACACTCAGGAAGACTACTGGGGCAAGAGTGATGCCCCGAAGCCTGGCAAGAGCGTATGATGGAGCGCTGCGTCTTCTAGTGGCCAGGTACCAAAAAACGTCGAAGTTGAGCTGAACCTCACAAAGTACCACTCAGCCTGCGCAAGCCACAACTCTCGTGGTCAAATGGCGGACCGTCACGCGATGATCAGACTGTCGGCCCAGCGAAGAGAAAGGACTACTGTGTATAACGTTTCGCAAGCTCTTTGTCTCCAACCTATCTACCCAGCCCAGATCAAGGATGGTCTTGAAGGACATCAATTTACTCGGGTTTCCCAGGAATCGATCCAAATTCACCCGAAACACGGCTGCATGCCTAAATCCGTAATCTGTGCCAGATCTCTCAACTTCTTGTCTGGCGACATATTTCCTTGGTCGGCCTGCGCTTCCGGTATCAGAAAAAATGAGGCAGTTTGTCGCCTTGTATGCACGACACGCTTCCACGCGGCTGGCTCTGCTCCAATTTATTGCAACGCACTGCGTAAAACGTTGTACCTAGCTCGCACCTGCAAGTGTTGCCGACTGTATGAGTAGCACATGCCGTCAGAGCCTGATATACCGTGTGTTAAAGCTGACGAATTTGTTTGTAGCGACCAAATCAAGCCCATGGTGGTGTTCTTAGCCCTGAGTTGCATCCTTACCATGACCCGGAAGAAGATCAGATTGGTTGCTATCTAGCCTAATACCGGCCGAGAGATGCTGGATGCACAAATCACTCGCAGTAGCTCTGCAATTCAAAAGGCATCATGCAAGCTTTCAAAATTGACCCTATATATCTCGTGCCTGGCTATGAACGGCAGCGAGTATATATACCCTTACAACGCACTCGGAGGGAGTATCATCCTTTGCATGCTATCTATCCCACACTTGGTCTGGCTCATCAGTCTTTTGAACTTGCACACTCAAGCCAACACCATCGCAGCAGATGTGTCGTTTCTACGCTCACACCTATAAATGTGGACATACCAAGACCGTACTTTCCAACCACTGTCCGAGAGCAGCCCTGATACAAAAGGCATGTCATAACGGAGACATCTGCGCCAATGTTCATGTCGACGAAAAATGCTCATCTTGTCACAAACCTGTCAAGGTCTTAGTTCAGACAAGACTGGCCAACGATGATGTCAAATCCATGAGTCGTTGAGTCATAGTAAGTGCTATCTAGACTCAGTCATTGTGCAAAAAGCGTTGTCTAATGTAAATTTCAAACAGTCCTTGGCTAGTCCATGACTTTTGCATTCCAGATGGCTTCTACAAATCGACGAAGAGTTATGGAGCATTCGAAGTAAAAAGGTCCCTTATCACTCCGCCCTCTCCAGTTCCAACATCTTGGTTGGGTGGTGCTAGAGAACACTTTTACGACCATGCAAGCGCTTTTGCCGTGTGGTCCTCTCATTCTACTCCTTGTTCCAGAACGCAAGATTGTTCCCTATTCCGCAAGGCTTTCAGAACAGTTTTACATTGCATCCCATCTTTTTGTTTACCCCTACCTGGAGTCACGAGCAATCCGGAGCTATGTGTCCGGCGATTGCCACGTCAAGCAAATTGACATAACACTTCATTCTTCTTGCGCCGCCAATGCTTCGCGCGGTCAATGCAGCCTCGTGGCCTTGACTGCAACTGTGTTACGCACGTGTTTACGTTGTCAGTTGCTGGCTTTGTGCTGGACAAGCTACACAAACTTATATAATATTTCGATCTTTTGAGTTTCCAATTTTGCATTGTCGACTTCTTTGGCATTCCCAATCTTCTATCGAACCTCAAAGCAGGATCAAACAGAGATGCCTCATCTATATCATAATGGTGTTTTTCCACCGCTGGAGGGCTTTGAGATCTCTAACACTGAAGACCTGGACGAAGCACTCAGCAGGAACCAGGAGGAAAGAGCTGTGCTGGTACGACAACTCCCAAGATCTACAGGAGGATACACATAGTACGCAAGCACGCCGGCTCTTTTGGGAAGACCAAACTCCGAAGGTCATGATGCTACTACTCAAACGTCAGGTACTGTCCAAGTTTGATCAGCTTCTCGATAACTGGAACATCTATATGCACCTTCGCGACATCAGGATGTGCGAAACGCTGCTAGCAGATGACTTGAGCATCCAACAAGCCTTGCAGCAACGCAGATATCATGAATATATTGCAGACAGGATTCGAGAGGCGTATGTGATCTCAAAGCGTGAATGATTCAGAGAAATTCGCCGCTACTTGATTATTACCACCTACAACAGATGGCCTTAGATCGTCTTGTCGGCATCGTCTACGGATAATTCGACGACTTCACCAGCAAAAACCATCACACAGCCTGAGCTTATCACCACATGGTTTGGGGTTTCACAATCACTCTAGGTCATATCACATGGAACCTCAGGACTACCTATGGAACAGAGAGTTGCTTCTCATGGGCTCGTGACGATACAACGGAGCAGAATGCTGCCTCACATGAAATGCCATGACTGCTTCACATGAGTATTCGATTTCCTTGTCACCCGTTCTCTCACGTGTATCTATTGTCCTGTGTTTTCACGTGTTTCTGCGTTGTCAATCGTCGTCGTGGTGAGGTGATTCGCTGTCTTGTCTGTATATATTGGTGCGAGAGGGCAATTGAACCCCTACCGTCTGTGCCTACTGCATCTTCCAGACTCATTCTTCACCATCTCTTATCACGTCAAACATCCATCATCTTCTCTGACCATATCATTCATCACTTATATTGTCTCTCATTGACTTTCATCATGTCAAGTCACTCCAATGACTCCGACCACCCCACGGAAAACGCCCACCACCTACCTGAGGAGTATCACCGCATCCTGGATCAGTTTCGAGCTTCAACAGGCTGGTCACCGATACACGAAGAAGAGGAGCAGCAGCTTGCAAACAGTTCGTCTGATACTGATTTCCTCGTCGACGAGTTCTTGGAAGCAGAGTATCGTGCGCACTTCCCAGACACCGAAGAACTTATCAGCCCCTTCCGAGCTCCCAACATCTTCAACTATCAGGATGCTTTCTCAGAAACAAACCCGATCACCCCTCCGCCTCGCTTGGCGAATTATCAAGTAATCCGCAGCTATCTCGATCTTGATCCCAATGTCGGCGTTTCAGATGTGGAGCATTATCTTGCAACTGAACCAACTATGCAAAACCGCGACTTTGAGAGGGAACTCCAGGGACTCTACCATGAGCTTCAGGATCTCGTTGCCAGATATCGAAGTCTTGCGGTAGAGCTCACGTCAACCACAAGCCACGCGTATCAGGACACGAGTGTTCTGTATAGGTACTGAGACATCCAAGTGCTCAAAGACAGGGCCGAACTTGCTTTCGACGCCATGGATGCCTTCGTAAGATACATGAGAGCACGCGGTATCGAACACTGCAGACAGGTACTCAGGGGCGAGATCACCAGAACGCAAGCGAATGAATGGCACACTGTCTACGAGTCATTTTGGGAGACACTCTTCGACCACTGGATGGAATAGGATCGCGAGCATCTGGCTGCACAACGTCTGGACAACTTTCGCCCTCAATTCGCGCCTCATGTCGCGCTAACAACTCTGGCGAACATCGATACCCGCTTTGCCGAGCAGACTGTCTCCATGCCCGAAGCCTACATATTGTCCAGGGAAGCTTTTCTAGAACAAGTAGAGGAGCACTCCTCATCCTACGTTTTCGAGCGAGACTTTCAAGAACAATTACGAGATCTTCAAGCAGTCGAAGAAGAAATCCGATCAAGATATCAGGCCCGTCTGGCAGAGCAACAAGACATCACGCAAAATGGATACCACAATACCAGTGTACTCTACAGACACAGATATATATATGGACTTGCGGTGAGATCTGGGAGGCAGTCTCAAACACCCAAGACGCTTGGGATGACTTTACCGAACTCCGCGATCTTGAACTCAGAGAGAGGTTACTCGCTGGTGAAATGAGCATTGAACAAGTTCAGCGTGTCAGGGATGAGACAGAGTACCATTCAGACACGCTGACTATCAGATATGAGCGGGCTTGGAGAGCCTATATCGAGGCCAAACGTCTTGTTGGATTCGATGCTATTGCTCAACATGTGGGAACAGCTGCTGACCCGGGCTTCTTGACCATCATCATGGCATGTCTGATCAGACTCTACAGAATTGTTTCCGGAACATTTGAGCTTTGATCTCCTCGAGGCTCTCTTGAGCGGCAAGACGTGTTTGCACATGAAAAGCCATGATGCACATGCCTTTTCTTCTTCCTTGTCACATCTGTTGTCTTTTGCACAGTCATGCACGAGACTCATTTGCCGCTATATTGCTGGAACGCCAAGATAATTGTGCGCTGTTCTTCTTACTCGTCACCATACGCTGGAAGCACGTTCCTGTTTGGAACTGTATATCTATCAAAGGCCCTTCTTCGACTTTGATTTCTCTTTCCACCCTACCCAAAGAAACAGTCTCACAAACCAACACCAAGACAATTAAAGCAACTTCAAACAACAAGTATATAAGTAATGGCTCGCACTTCGGCTTCCTTCAACCTCGTCGTGGACGAATGTTATCGTCAATCGATCGAGCACTCAGAGTAAGTCTTATACTAACACATCCCCACCTCAACCCTATCCCTTACGTCTCTATCATAGGACCTCGAAAGCCACACAGCCCATGTCAGAGTCGAAACGTTGAAACTCAGAAGAGCAGTTAATTACATGAGACAAACCATCCCTCGAGAAGACGAAGCTCATCCATATGAAGCACACACCAGACATATCGGCTACATCCAATCAGTCAAAAGAAGTCTCCGACACGCATCTACTAGCATCACTGCTCTGAGAATGCGGTCAGAAAGAATGAAGATGAGGTCAAGAGCTCTGTGGATAGGGTTTTGCGCAAGCTGGCAAATGAGATGCCTGGATGGGCAAGACAGATTAGTTGGATGATGCAGCATCATCCCTGAATACATTGCTTGGACGAATCAACTTGATGATGTGACCAGGAAAAGGCCATTGGTGGAAGAGATCCATCAGTTTGATACATGACTCGAAAGAGAGCTGTGAGTTTATATCCAGACTCAAGCAGGGAAAGTTCTGTAAGGAGAATATATGAGATGACTTTTATACTGACTACCTTGCTTACCTGATACCTTCTGCTATACTTGTGCTCTCAATGTCATCGTGTGCATAGTCAAGTGTCAAGAGTCTGCCCTCAAGCTTTCCCCGTCGATACGGAGTATACAGTGACGAATCGTATATGGAAAGGCACAGACTTCTCCTGGTTGAAGCTGCACCTAAAGCAAGTCCATAGTCTGACAGTTCTCAGCGAGTCGCTCAACAAGTCGTTGTGCTGTGACAGAAACATGTAATTCTGACAGTTGAGCTAGAAAGATGGTGAGCGAAAAGGACAAGTGAAGTTCAGGCTGATTCCCCAGATTCGACGGCGAATCGGAGCGGCAATTGCGTCGGCCGTGCTGAACCGCCTAGGGTGACAGTCAGCCAGTCGACCTGGACATCGACAACGAGCCCTGAACATGATATTATTTGCCCGGGGTCGAAGGGATCAAAGGTACAATAGTTGAAGGCTTCCTAGATGCTGGTTAATCTCAATTGACTTGTCAGTCTGATGGTTGATCTGCTGCAATATGGAGAAATATCCAAGCAGCATCTCTCCATCCAGATAGCCGATCGGCATCTGGAAAGAACAGAAACAGATGCGTCATTTGCCGATCCTCGTCGAAACAACGAAAATGCGGGACGAAGGGGGAAACCTGGATGCTGCAACTTGTGGAGAAGATCCCGACTTTCAGGAAATCTGTAGCCTCAGTTCTCCGGCCGATGCACCAAATAAACATGCCCTCTACATGCCTGTGGCCCGAAGCCTTGTCTTTTTCCTTCTGCCTTTGATCATCCTCATACCACTGTCACTGTTGCTGCCCCTCGATCATTTCCATAAACCAGGCTTCGAGACAAGAGACTCGACTTCCCCACGACGACAGGCACACGAACAAAGTTCCTCCGCGACCATGCTGCATTACGAAAAGACGCCTGTCATGCCTTCTGATCACCTTGCGAACGCTTCTTCGACGCCAATGGCCAATTCTTCATCTGCAAATGCCGCGGTCGCTGCCAGCACCGCTGCCGTGCCACAACACCGACACATCTGGATCATCACCGGACCAGCAGGATGCGGAAAGACGTCTGTAGCAGAATACCTGTCCCGTACCTTTGCTCTGCCCTACCTAGAAGGCGACAGTGTAAGTTTCCTGTAGCTGTCCAGTTGTCAGAAGACGACTTGTCTTGCTGACACGGCCAACAGTTCCACCCTCAAGCCAACATTGAAAAAATGGCCAACAATATCCCACTCACCGATGCCGACCGCTGGGACTGGCTCATCCTCCTCCGCGACCAAGCCGTACACGCCCTTGCCACCGGCGCATCCGGTGTCGTCCTCACCTGCAGCGCCCTGAAACGCAAATACCGTGACGTCATCCGTGTAGCGTCCTACAACGACAGCAATGTTTTGGTGCACTTTATCTATCTGTCTGCGACTCAAGAGCTGCTTTTGCAGAGGGTGCACGGTAGAGTGGGACACTACATGAAGGATTCAATGGTCAAGAGCCAGTTTGAGGCTCTCGAGCCGCCGACGGTGGATGAGAGGGATGTCATGAGTGTGGATGTCAGTGGCGATTTTGCTAGTGTGCAGGCGTTGGCTGTCGAGGTTGTGAACCAAGTTATGGCGAGCGATGCTGTTATTGTCGAGCCCGTGCAGGCATAGACTTGACGAGGGCAAGAATATATAAGCTGGAGTTTTGGAACGGTGGCTGTTTTGCTCGGATTAGGAGTTTGGGTTGCGTTTCAGATAGCCTTTGTATGTATATCAGCCAGTCACCTTTTTGCGTGGTCAACCACATTTATGAGAAATCAGCGTATAGGTGTCGGAGTGCTCATTTGGTCAAGTCGAGCCAGTGACCCTGGTCATGATTTTTTGGAGACCCTTACTTCCATTTGGGAGAGATATAAGCATGCCATGTTATGTTGGGCGGGATAGAAGGAGCCGCCTGGCTCATCTCTGTAAGCTGCTTATGGCGTACATGCTTTCCTGCTGAAGAATTGGAAGATATCGTGTGGGCATGGTGTTATATTCCGCGTGTTCACTATGCTCGGGAACATTGTGAAAGCGAGGCATGTTTGGCAGTCGAAGAAGAAAGTCCGCGTTTTGTACTTGGTCTATACCGCAATAGGAGATGAGAACATCTGACAGCTGGACAGACCTGATGGTAAGCCATGTCGGGCATGCCGAAGGAAAAGATTTGAATCGATGCCCTCGAGCTCTGCAGGTTCGTTGGATTGGCCTTGTGAGAAAGTATTCTATATGTTGTTGCAATTGATGTACGTCGAACCACACTGGACGGATATGAGACCGCAATACGCGAACATCCTAGTGACCAACGCAGGACTCCGCAAGGGTTTTTGACAATCGAGTCATTGCAGCATGACAGTCAAAGACCAGACAAGAAATTGACAAAGTCAACTGCCGTGAAACAGATGATGAGAAGCAAGACCTTGCTACCCGTGCCTCTAAAGAGCTTGGGCGGGCCGAGACACGGTGTGAATCTCGGCATCCTTTTCGCGAAATCAACGAAGCCGCCTTGTTTGTCAGCACTCAGTTGAAAATATGCCTCCACGGTGCCTCGGTGTAAGCCAAGGCGAGTGTGGAGACCCCAGTGGGGAGCACAGTGGAGTCTGACCACAGAAGGCGGGCCGTGAAAAGAAACCGTGTATAACCGTTGGAGTGGAGTCATGTATAGTATGTAGCGTGGTTGGTCGTGCGGCGCAGCAAGAAGCTATCAAGCACGGGCAGATCAACATTGTTCGTGACCAGCCTGGAAATTTTCATCGGGGTTGTTGAAAGCTTCCTGGAGAGCAAAACGATGTGAATGTTTCGCCATGTCGTCTCGGAGTGAAAGCCGTATTGCCCGGATCAAGTCCTGGCCGAGCTGGTACAATGGTTATCGATGGCATAGGTACACCATTTGGAAGAGACAAGAATATGAGCTCATTTCAAAGCCACCTCGTCGTCAATAGTGGCCTGGGTTCTGCACGTCAAAGCGTGCACGAATCTGGCTTGAAGAAGCGAAAGAAGTCCTCACAGGGCCTCCGTGCGGCCCCACCTTCGCGTTTTCCGATGTGGAGGAGAGGAACCCACAGGGCGTTCTTTTGGCGTGCATGGGCGTGGAGCAAGCTGGAGTCTCCGCGTTGTGATCGACCTTGCTGTACATCAGGAACCTCCAGCGAAGGAACCACACGAGAAACTTTGTTGATCTCGAAGTCCAGTAGCGCCATGCGATATGAAGGTCCGCGAATGTTTTGTGTTGCTGACAGCCGACATAATGGAGCTCCGTCTTGCGGTCTTTGCAAAGAGAGGCTCCCATGATCTCGCAAAGGTGTGGCGCAGACCCGGCAACCTAACAAACGCTGCTACAAGTACTGTACTATCGAGCCATGAACGCTGTGGTCGACTTGACTCGAGTGCGCTCCATGCCCCACAAACTGACCTTGATTTCGCACCGTCCAAGCCATCCGGTGCCGTCCTAAGCATTTGGCATGGTGCCAAGTGCAATTCCCGTTGTCTTTACCAACCTCACGAACCTCTTCCCATGTCACAAGACATGGATGTGGCTTGCTAGGGTGGAGAAGAGGCATCATAGAGGGTTAAACATCGGGGACATTCAAGCCATCACCACGGCAGTGATGTCTGGCAGATGAATCTGACCTCAAATCGGTGCACATTGTGGGTGGTTCACCAGACGGCAGACCACTTTCGGTCTGATTACCGGCTCTGAAACCTTGATATTCGGTCTAAGTACTCGCGAGAATCGGCAAGATCGGTTAGATCAGTCCAATCCATAGCTTTGGTCTTCACGCGAGCACCCCGCTTCAGGTTCTTGACCAAGGGCAGAGGTGAACGCGATGCTGGACTATGCTTCTAAGGCCCTAGAAGCTAATCTCTGCCACCCGAACACTGTGTGATATAAAAGCACATCATGCCCGCTTCTTGCTATCGACCAGCAACAGCCAACGCCTTTCGTATCGACAAGAGATTGTATCAGTCTCACTGAAAAGGCTTCTTCATCATGCGTTTCACTACAGAGCTCCTAGCCGTTGCGCTGGCCCTCGCAGATATTACTTCTGCACAAAATTCGACATACAATGCTACCGCGGTTGCTCAAGCTCAACTGACGGCTGAGTTGGCCAACCTCGAGAAGTTCTGGTCTTACGGAAGATCGCCGCCAGTCTACCCTAGTCGTGTGTACTGTCTATCTGATCATCGTAGCTGCATACTGACTTCATTCAGCCCAGGGAGCAGGTAAAGATGAGTGGGCTGTTGCCTACGAGAAGGCAAGAACCTTGGTCGCTTCCATGACCGACTTTGAGAAGAACAACATCACATACGGATACACTTCCACGTAGGTCAACTGGTCATGGCAATACAGAGAACAATGTACTAACGAGATGAGCAGGACGAATGGATGTGGTGGAAACAGTGGATCAGCACCCAGAGTTGGCTTCCCTGGTCTCTGTCTCAGCGATGCCGGAAACGGTCTTCGTGCTACTGACGGTGTCACTGGATTTGCTTCGGGAGTCCACGTCGGTGCTACCTGGAACCGTAACCTGGCTTACGAGCGTGCTCACTACATGGGTGCTGAGTTCAAGGCCAAGGGTGTCAACGTTCTCCTTGGACCCGTTGTTGGACCCCTTGGAAGAGTAGCTGAGGGCGGTCGCAACTGGGAAGGCTTCAGTAACGACCCTTACCTCGCCGGCAGTCTGACTTTCGAGACCATCAAGGGCATGCAAAACAGCGTCATCGCTACCATCAAGCATCTCATCGGAAACGAGCAGGAACTCGACCGCAACCCTGCTGGAGTCAACGCTTCGATGTCTGCAAACATCGACGATAAGACTATGCACGAGTTGTACATGTGGCCCTTCCAAGATGCCGTACATGCAGGAGTTGGAGCTGCCATGTGCTCGTACCAGAGAGTCAACAACTCCTACGGATGCCAAAACTCCAAGGTCATCAACGGACTATTCAAGGGAGAGCTTGGCTTCGAGGGAATGGTACGTAAATCGAAGGCACAAACAGCATCAACCAGAACCCACCAGGTGGGGTTTGTCTGCGATTTGGCGCCCCCCCCCCCCCCC
>SWBF01000055.1:0-183256 GCA_023848595.1 Aureobasidium sp. EXF-10727
CTAACCCTAACCCTAACCCTAACCCTAACCCTAACCCTAACCCTAACCCTAACCCTAACCCTAACCCTAACCCTAACCCTAACCCTAAAACCCTAAAACCCTAAAAAAAAAACCCTAAAAACCCTATATCGGGCTAGGTTTTAGGCTTTATGTCGGGCTAGGTTTTAGACTAGCGTTAGCACTAGCGGCGGCGATAATAGTATAAACATCGGTAATAATAATAAAAATCCTAGTCTTATCTCCTATGCTCCTTATCGCATCTATAGCGTAATAAATCCTCTTAGTATATGTCTTTAGACTATGCTACTATTATGTACTTCTATTACCGGTAGTTATAATGGCGTTATGCCTACCTACGCTACTATCTACTCTACTTACTAGCTTTTATGTCGCTTGTTTAATATCCTTAGGATCTATATCTTGCTTTATAAATTAGGATCCATGTTTTTGTCTTATTCTTTATCTTTGCTTTAGCCTTTTTCTTTCTTATTCTCTTTACTACCGTGCTACATCCTTATGCTTATATAGTATGCTAAACTTAATAAACCTAACCCTAAATCCTAAAATCCGGACTCTATTAACCTACTACTAGGGCTCTAGCAATCCTCTTCTTTGTCTATGCTATAACCTACTATAATTTGTCTTTGTCTCGTGCCCCTTAGTTTGCCGGCATATACGTTGTATCTCTACTTATCGACCTTATACGTAATCCTCTTGCTATTACCGTCTATCTCTTTATCTATTATAACCCTTTAGTAATACTCGCCTTTAACAAATGTCTTTATTACCTCTTCTACTCCCTATATCCCGTTTCTAACAATGCTGCTATCTAACTACGTGCGTTTCTATCTTATAATAATTAACTTGCTCTACTATCTATCTCTCCTAGCTCGGCCGCTTTCTTATATAAAATCTTACATTGATCTTTATACTTCTATATAGATAACTACTTAGATTGTTAGCGCGTTAATGCCTAAACCTAACGCGTTCGTCGCTATAAACATATCTTATTAGCCTATCGTTAATTGTTGCACTACTTCTTACTTTTCGGCCTCTATACCTATCTCTTAATAGAATAACTTATAACCTAATGTTTTAGCGTATTGCTAGCCGTCCTAGATCTTTAAACAATAAATAACAATCTGCTTACCGGGGTATTGTTTCTTCTTGTTATTAACTATACGTTATAATGCCTCTTCTTTCTTATCTTCCTTATAATTAATAACCTAGTACTTAATTTCTTTACGTATTATACTATCCCGGAACTAGACGATTTTATGCTTGCTAATGCCTATCTTGTTATAAAACTCTAACTCGTTCTATAGCGGTAACGTTACTATTAAAAATAACGTCTATACCGACTAATTAACTGTCTTATATAACTCTAAAATCTCCGGTTGCTATACGTCTTTATTGGCTGTCTTTCGCCTAGAATCTAATACGACGTAGCACTTATTAATCACTAATTAGTCTAACTAGCCTATTAACTTCTTTTATTATATAAACCGCTTAAACGCTTATCCGACCGCTACTTCTAGTATAACAAATATAATGCTTACCTATTTAGGCGGCCGGGCGGCGTCCTATACTACACACTTAATATCGCTCTCCTTATAACGTCTAACTATATCGCCTTCTAATACGGTTAATGGTACTACGACGATCGTAACTCCGCCGGGCGAATAACGCGCTAGCAACATAAATGTTAAACTCTTACCGCCGCTAGTAGGCATAATGCCTAAAATATTCTTATGCCCTTACTTTAATGCCTATAAAATGGCGAATTATACGCCCCTAAACTCGGCATTAGGGCCTATTATTCTCTTAAACGCATTATATATATTAACTTTCTAGAATGCTATAAATCGCTATAATCTGTCCGCTTTTGCTTACTATTCTATATATGCTAATAATTTAGCTATGTTGCGTCCTTTGGTCTAGACTAATTAAAATCCTATAATGCGGTACTAATTAATGCTAACTTTCTAGAATGCGTTCTTTTCTTACATTGTTATCTATAGTAACTCTCTAGTCGTTCGGCCATATATACTATCCTTAATTACTAATAAATGTCCGGCTTAGTTAGCTCTAACGGCTTTTTTAGTATTAGCTTCTTTTGCCTATGCCGCTTAGTCCTTTTATTTCTCTTTACTACTACTAAATGCGGTGTCTAATATTTGCCTAATGCTATTATCTTTAGCTAACTAACGGTAGATCGCTAGATATACTTCTTGCTATGCGGCTAATCTAATGCATATACCTATGCCGTATCGCGTTACTTCCTATAATAACTAACGGCATCTATCTATACTATATACTCTATCTAGGTTACTAGGCGTAAATGCTAGCTTTTAGGCGGTATTATCTTCTATACTCTCCCCTTTCTTAACAAAAATTTCGCTATTATCGTTACTATCGGTGTTATAATCGGGGTTGTTAAAATCGTAGTCTCGGTTATCGCTAGCCTTATCTAGGTATAAATTAGCGTCTACTTGCTCTTTCTCGGCCTTAATCTTATTCTAATCTTTATCTTCTTAGTCTTGCTACTGCTCTTTAGGCTTTAGCTTCTAAATAAACGCTTAGTACTCTTTCTAGTTAAATACTATCTTTTATAACGCTCTAACAAATGGCTAGACTAACTATAAATAATAAACAACTAATTCTAACACCTCCCTTAGCATAAATCTATAAATGACCTTAACACCGGTCTTATTATATAATATAACAAATAACACTAATCTATTATTAATAAACACTCCTTAGTATCCGCGGTTATCTACGCCATTCTTATATACTACGGTAACACTCTCCGTACTATAGGCGGGGGCACCGGCTATTAAATAGACTAAAACAAACAATTATTCTTTAAACTTCTTAACCGCCTTAAAATATCTGCTAATGCCGGCTTTATTCTATAGAATAGCGGTGTTACTATTATCTTTGCTAGCGGGTAATATATCCGTAGTGCGTATAAATTGCTTAATTAACTTGTTGTCCTCTATTACCCGGTCTAATAACTAATTCTTACTATCTATACTCTACTTATTAATGGTATACTCCAAAAAATTAAATTTGTCTAACTACGTATCGCTTAGATTATCTTTAATATTATCTATGTTTAACTTAGGCAATTAGCTTCCTAATCCTAATTATAGTCGGCCGTAGTTATCTATGTCTACTATTATTACCTTTTATAATAATTAGATCCTTATGCTATTATATAATCCTTATACGGTCGATCTTAAATCTACTAATTAGAATAATGCCTAGCTAATAGTAATCTCGTTTCCTTACTATTCGACACTGCCTAGTGCGTTAGTAGTGTATCTAATGCGCATACCTAACGTTCTAATATGTAACATCTAATCTATTAGCGTAGGCTTATAATCCTTATTAGCTAACATTATAAACTTATTGCTTATCTCCTAGACCTAATCGAAAATGCTTGGTGCGGCCTACCTAGCTTAGGCTTTGCTTATTAACTTTGCTCTTATTAATTGTTTTACTATAGTATTTCTATTATTATATGCCTTATAAACAACTATTAATTGTAAAACGGTAATGATGGCAAACAATATCGGCATATATATTATAGCTAGCTTCTATCCCTTATTCCGTTTGTTAATAGCTAATACTATTAATACGCTAATAATACCGTTAGTATACTTACTATCTCTAATGTCGTAATCTAACATAGCTAACTAAAATGCTATGTATACGTGCTTAATTTACTTTACTATATCTTCCTACTATATGTCGGCGGGCATATCTTCTAATACCTAGTTATGGCATAATTGCTTTAAAAACAATAACGCGTTAGTTTAGGCCTCTATTAACATATACTATAGTCGGGTTTCTCTATATTAGGTACGCCACAAAAAATATAATACCATGATCTACCGCTTGCTATATTTACAAATCGTCTTTATACTATAGTTACTTTTAAACTTTTTCTCGGGTCCGGTACTACCGGCATGCTTTTAGTTAATTAAAAACAATGCGGCCCTTCTAACGATATGCTACTTATAATACTATAATAACCGTCTAATTAATCGCTTTATGCCTACATACGCACGTTCTAACCCGAAATTGCTATCGGGTAAATGCTCGTCCTTATACTACGGCCTAGTTTGCCTTAACTAGTCTCTTGATAATGCTTTAATCGGGGTTATGTCTATAATCATTCGTTCCCGGTCCTAGCCGTATAAAACCGTCGCACAATTTAATGCTTTTAAAAACGGGTTAGTAATAAATCAACTATTGTTGTCTCGGATAGTGTCGCGGTTTGCTACTCTCTCTTCTACTTTAGCTACTAACTTTACCTACATCGCTACGTAGACTTTTTCCTTCTATATGCTTTAACTAGCTAGTATTAGCTAGACGGGATCTGCTAGCTTAACTGCGAAATACACCTACCATTCCCGCTACGTAAAAAACGTTTAACATGCTTAACCCTCGTCCTATAACCGGTTAGGTAACTATATAGTCTTTTTATATATATTGCCGCCGGGTTTCTACTTATTCTTCTATCCGTGCTTAGTCTTATAATGGTCCTATATCCCTATAATTAAACGGCATATATATCTACACTCGTTGCTAGTATTTTAGGTTAATACGCAACGATATCTATTATAGTATATAGGAAACCCTTTAACTAGCGGTAAATTCGGGTCTAGGTATATTACCTAGTCTTTATCCCATGCGACACCGTCTATCTTTTTAGCAATATACCTAGCTATGCCTTTTTAGCACTTCTAATCGACGGCCTTCCGGTGCTTGTCCTTTAAATGTCCATATATGTTTGCTAGGCTAATTGCGTATTAGTACTAGATGCACTATATAATCTTATACTCTACTTATACGGTAAATAACTATTAGAAACACTACTCTACTACGTTTTTATCTATACTTATATCGTTATTGCTGCAACTTTATCCCTATCTATATAGTTATAATAGGTGTTGCCAATAATGTGTTTAATAGCATGGCGCGTTACGTACGTAGAATAGGACGCGTTTAGTAGGCTTAGGCCAACTTGACCCTAGAACCTATAGGGTTAGGCTTATGCCCCGCGGGCGTAACGCTGTCTTAACCTTGCTTGCTAGGAATATTACTATTAGGACCGGCTCTAGTCTGCCACGAACATACTAATCTTCTACTTAACTCTGATGCCAAAATATTATTCAAAATTCTGTCTACAAACTGTAATTTTTTCAGGCCTATTCAATGCACTTTTTGTCAAAAAAACTGACCTACAACTTTCAAATAAATTGACCTCTCTTGGATTTTTCTTGGCATGACTTTGTATGGGAATTTCAAATAAAGAAGCCTTCTTTATTCGTGGAATTATGGGTAGGGGACCATCGTAAGAATCGTACAGCGCACGAGTGAGGCCATGGGCAGCGACACAAGGTGTGCCGCCGGAGGCATAGATGTCGCAAGGAGCTGCTGCAGCTAGAGAGCTTGAGGCTGCCAGCCCGATGGCGATCTTTGTCTTGGAAGGCATATCTGACAGGACAAGGCGATGTGATTGAGGTGGAAAGAACTGGCTGAGGGGGATGACTGTCAGATGATGGGGATGTTGACTGTATTTGTAGCTTGTGCTGTCGAGTGCGGCCGTACTCTGATCATGACGATGAGGATATCCCCGTGCTGGAGAAAGCAAACCCGCAAACTGCTTGAGCCTGTCTACCCATATTCTCCCTATGAAGTTCATACGACGTGTCGATCAAGTCTTCCAAACGTGCCGGCATGTCAGCGACCAGACCTCTCCCGACGGGCAGATGTCTGTAGCAAACTTCGGATGGTGAGAATGTCTAAAGCCTGACTTTGCGAATTCTCGGCTGAAAAACACGAGGGCGCTTGCTGACGAATGCGTTGTCTCCAAATCTGGGCATGTAAACATCGTGTGACCTGCCGGAAAGGCTGTATATCTGTGTCGATCTTGTGTGCTCAGACATGGTCCGGCAATAACCCGCACGAGACCCCGCAAATTGCCCCTTGCCCATCTTCCGACAATAACCTTGAGTTAAAGTTTATATCCGCAGCCACGGGCGCAGGCACAAACTTGGTATTTGCAAATGTGTGTTGCTTGTCGTCACTTGGCCTTTTTCCATATCCCGAGACAGTCAGGTTTTGGCTCTGTCACATTCATCCGAACCGGTTGAAGGACAGCTTGTCTGTCATTGAACCGTGCTTAGTCGTGAAGTAAGTCTTTATATCCCGATTGTGGGGGCGGAGCCGCATACTATTCAAGATCAAGAACAGGAAGAAGCTTTCACAGCCAATCGGCACTTTGATTAGCAGACTTCATGAAGGATAAATCGCTTGACACGGCATAAAACAGCACTCGACAATCCAAAAGAGTGATTATTCATGTTGCGGGGAAACGGTTCGACCATCTATTCAACAGTAGTTGTCAATGTACTCTTTGACGAGGTCTTCAACATGTTGATCCCTGAGTAGGCCCAGCCTGTCTGGTGTGCTTGGATCAAAGTCTTCAGGCCAGCTTCGTAAGATCCTCTCAAAGGTGGGGTTTGTCTCCTCTTTCAAGAGCTTGAGCTTGTCTTCACCACCAAATTTAGCCAGAGCATTCATCATGTCCTGAATAGTCGTCGAGACACCAGGAAACATGATGTGCCTCTGATGCAGTGGAAGCGCATCGCCCGGCAGGTGCAAGACGCGAACGAGATTTTCGATTGTGCTGCTTGGCGAACAGACGTATGTGCGATAGGAACGGTCTGTGAGCGGGATCACACACTCTTCGCCTTTCATGGGCTCGCGGAACATGCCAGACAAGAAGGACGGAGCTGCGTTGCTCGGGGCGCCTGGCCGAACGATGACAGTGGGGAAGCGAACACTGAATGCATCGATGTGACCTTTGCGGTGCATGTCGTTGATGACGACTTCGGTTGCGAACTTGTGTGCACCATACGTGCCTTCTGGTGTAGGCATGGTAGAGTCTGTGATGACTTTGGGCAGCGGTTGACCGTAGACGGCTTGTGAACTCGAATATACAACACGGACTCCGGGATTACTTTGGCGCAGGGCGAGAAGGAGGTCGCGCACACTTTGCACGTTGACTCTCATGGACTGTGGTTCATGTCAGAATCTGGTCTGTGTCCACGTCCAATCCCACGACTCACCAGGTCGAAATTGGCTTCTGATCCTGCCGACATGATACCGTGGAAGATGAAGACGGCGTCGAGTGGTTGTGCGGCTTCGATGAGCGACTTGACAAATGTGGGATCGCAAATGTCGCCCTTCATGCATTTTGCGTTTTCAGGATGCGCGACACCTTCGGGGACCTTTGGCTGCACAAGATCTGTCAAGACCAGCTTGTGGCCGTCGTCGAGAAGGCGCTTTGCGAGCATTGGCCCAATCATGCCACCGGCGCCCGTGATGATGATGTTCTTGCTGCCTGTTATGTTCTTGGGCCCCGCCATGTTTGCGACGATAGTCTAAAGTGTGTCGTAGAGATCGATGACGGGTTTGAAAATCGAGTCTGCTAAAAGTGTTGGCGACCAAAGGTTATATGTGAGATCAAACAATCAACAGAGGCACGTCTCGAGGCTCGATGTGGGGGCGGGGACGGCCTTGTGCCTCGTGCCGAGCCCACCAAATCCAAGGCCGAGGAACTCACAAAGGGTCGCTCGTCTCGAGCTTGCAACATCGCGCGAATTTGATGAATCACATGCTGCGACCCTTCATGTGTGTATCCCGGCGTCGATGTGTTCAAGTCGGATGATCAGGCCTAAGCAAGTAATGGTGGAGAAGAGCATGGAGAAGAAATGGCGCGCCGGCTCGCGGTGTCGGCTGAACCCACGCCGAGCGATGGCGGGGTTGCTTCGCCTCGATCATCTCGTCTCGGGCGCCCTCCGTCACCGCTCTCTCCTCCTCTTCGACGTGCGCGTGCAGAAAACGATCGTCACGAGCAGTCGCTTACACCATAGTCAGGTGCGTCAGGCATGACAGGATCGCCTCGACCGAACAATCGTGTGCGCAAGACCAAAGGCAAAGGTCTCAGGACAAGGACAGGATGGTGCGTCGCCCAGACCTGACTTCGCCAGTGCACTTTGCGCGACAAAGGCGACATTGGTCAATCTTCTAATCTCGGACTCAGTACTACCTGCCGTGAACGACACGTCAAGTGCGATGAGACTCGTCCGACATGTCGCGCATGTCAAAGAGTCCATCGACCCTGTTACTATACCACCGACGCGTCGACTCGTCAAAGCTCAGGTCTGAACAGCGTATGAGTTCCGTCCCGAACGCCCTCGTCCCTCGGTGATTCTAAACGCACTCAGTAGACACTGGACACGGACGAAAACAATGAAACGGACCATCCGACACAGCCTCAAGCCCGACCATCCATTGCCCAAGGATCTTCTGACCAACAAGCTGACGGACACGATGGCACCTTGGATGAGACCGCAGCGGTAACGGATATCGACCGACAGCCCTTGATTTATCATGATGACCACGATGTGCGTCAGAGCAACCAACTATCTGGTCATGACAATTTCAGTCTACCCGCCCTGGAGCCTACAGCATTGAACACGACGAGCCCAGCGTCAACAGCAAGCGGCATTCTCTACTCTGCAGAAGTTGCCCCCTGGAGATGGCTGGATCTTTTGAGACGTGATGCGACCGTCTCTAATGACTATCAGTATTCTGGGCTCGAACATGGCAGCAATGCGAATCAGCATTTGACTTCAGACCAGATCAACTTCGACTGCACAGCAATACCGGAACCCCATGTGAGACAAGGAGACGCATACAATGTACAAGGCCAGCTAGAGTTATCGGGCTCGGAAAGAATATTGTTACGACATTTTGTGGACAATATATCTTCTTGGATTGATCTTACCGACCGCGATGCTTTGTTCACGACCACCGTGCCCACCATGGCACTTCAAAATAGAGGACTAATGTTGGCTATCCTCGCATTATCTTCGCGGCATCAATCCCTACTCACAGGCGCAGAATCAGCAATCCGTTTCGACAGAACAGTCGCTGTGCAATACTACAACGAGACACTTCAATACCTCCAAATCGCAATGATGATGCCAGAATACCTCAAGAGCGACGAGTTGCTAGCGACAGTACTTCTGATCTCGACATACGAGATGATAGACGGGCTTGGGAGTGGATGGGAACGCCATCTGAAAGGTATGGAGATGCCATGGTCATGGTCATGGTCATCATTGCCGCCAGCTTCTCCGTGTTTCACTAACAACATCAGGCGTTTTCTGGATCCAGAGGTCTCAGCTGATACATGGCGAGTCTGGAGGCTTGAGACAAGCAATCTGGTGGGCCTGGCTGCGACAAGATCTCTGGGCAGCCTTCCGAGGCGGCCGGGTGATACTCAGCTTCTACACTTTGAAAAAAGACTGCGCCGAACTCGATCGGTGGGAGCTCATCAACAGGGTGGTTTGGCTCCTCGGGCAATGCATCAGCTTTGGCTCGAATGCAGAAGTCGAGGCTGGGAGAATAAACGTGCAACAACGTATACATCGCGCTGCATTTCTGACGTCCAGCCTAGATGAATGGTCGATGTATTTCGCCAGTCACCGCAAAGAGCTACCTGCTGATAGTCCCGAGGGCAACGCTTTCAAACCTGTCTGGATCAATCCAGTCCCTTGCAGTGAGTGTATCGGGATGATTTCTTGTACCGATACTGACGAGTCTAGGCGTCGCCGTACAGGTCTACTACTTTGCCAGAATAATGCTGGCTGTTCATTCTCCGGCTGTCTCGGGATTGAGAGAGCTGGAACGACAACGCCACACTCTGGACAATGCCATCGATCAGATCGGCGGTATCGCCTGTACAACAAGCGACACTTCTGCGACCGTAATCTCAACTCAGTGTCTCTTTGCGGCCGGTCTCAACTCGCGCGACCCAGTCAAGCGAGAACATCTTGTCAGATTGATTAGATCTCACCAAGCTCGTACTGGTTGGCCAATCACCGATCTTGCTGAAGACTTGCAAGCTGAATGGGCGATGGATGCTTCGCCAATCCAGGCTCAATGCTAGCTGGGTTGTTGAGACCTTGTAGATTATCAAGAATCCCGTCCAAGAAAGACGCAAACAAGATACAGGTTCTCTACCTCATGCAAGTGGAGGACATTATCTTTGGATGATTGTGCGACTTGACCATCAACATTTATTGATCCTCGCGGTTTCGTGATCCGTCACGCAGTAATACATGAGTGTGTTCATCGCAAGGAAGTAGGTGTTCAAAATCAACACCTCAAGGTCCGGACAGATTGTCTATGTGCCCGCGAGGGCCGATCTCGAGACGAGATGGTGGATCTTTCGGGCTAGCTTATCAGTCGCAATCTGCTGACAGAACTCGTGCCGACGTACTGGCCCACAGCTACTTGTCGACAGCATACCTTGAGTGCGGCAAAAATAAGTACATTTTTGCGTGCGCGGTACCGGAAACGGGTCTCTGGTTTTGTATCCCATTATGGTTCCTTCTCGATTCGAGGCATGGACTCCTCGTTGCAGTGACGCAAGACATCGTGCCGAGCAACCTCTCCAGCTGCTCCATACGCCACAACAACGCCCACCGCATGACCATGATCATAGAGTTTACGAGATCTGGGGTACCCCGCCCGGGGTCTCGTTTGTGTGTCCAACAGCGTGGCAGGGCTATAATAACAGCTTTCAAGTCCTGTTGGATCGCTTCCAGATATCCCCATTAATCGACCCCAACAAAAAGCATACCATCCAACTCAAGCAACGGCAGTCATGGCAATCGGCGCCAATACCCAGATAGGTTCCTCTCGCATGGAGGAGCTTACCAAGGGTCGACGTTCTGGGTTCAGAGGACTCTTGGGAGCCAACATGTTTCTTCTCTTCACCACTGGCACAACCGTCATCGGCTCCTTCCTCTATGGCACTGATCAAGGTGTCTTGTCCAACCTCTTGACTGGGCAAAACTTCGGGTCAAAGTTTCCAGACGTCTATACCGATGCTACTTTGAAGGGCTGGGTCGTGGCGATTCTGCAGCTCGGTGCCTGGCTTGGTGCATTGATCAACGGGCCACTTGCCGACAGAATCTCGCGCAGATATAGCATTACTGTCGCCGCTTTCGTAAGCCTTCGATTTGATCAGACCTTGTCGATGTATGCTAATCGTCTAACAGTTGTTCACTGCGGGCAGTGCTCTCTGTGGCGGAGCACAAAGTGTTGGCTATCTCTTCGCAGGACGCATCATCGCAGGTATCGCCGTCGGTCAAGTTTCGCACGTTGTACCTCTCTATCTGGCCGAGATATCTCCATCCGAATTTCGTGGTGCACTTGTCTCCTGTCAACAAGTCGGCATTAGTGAGTCATGAGAAGATCTCGCGGAAGACCTCGATCCACTGACCAAGTGTTTTGCTAGCGTCCGGTATCATGATCTCCTACTGGTTGTGCTATGGCACGAGTTTTATCGGTGGTCAAGCGTGTGATGCCGACCAGAATGCGCAGTTCGGTGACGGAAACTTCAATCCCTACACAGACGTTCCAGCAGGCGGATGTAACGGACAGACAGCATTGGCATGGCGGCTGCCCTTGTGTCTGCAATGCGTCCCCGCTGTCATCCTCTTTGCAGGATCCTTCTGGTTGCCATTCAGCCCTCGGTGGCTGATGTCCAAGGGCAGAGAAGAAGAGGCTCGCGTCAACATCGCCAAACTCCATGGTCTTGCCATCAATGATCCCATCGTTGAAACGGAGTGGCTGGAGATCAAGGCAGCAGTCATGTTTGACGAGAGGACCGCCCGCGAGCAGCATCCCAACAAAGAAGGCTTACGCTTGGTTCTAGGCAAGGTCAGCATGTTGTTGACCAACAAGGGACTCTTTCGAAGACTCGCTCTGGGTTGCATTCTCATGTTCTTCCAACAATTTACAGTAAGAATGCCTCTCCAAAGCCTGAGGTCTTGACATGACCACTAACATTCTTGACAGGGCATCAACGCTATCATCTATTACGCACCTACCATATTCGGCAGCTTAGGCTTGAACGTCTCCACGACTTCCTTGCTTGCGACAGGTGTCCTGGGCGTTATCGATTTTCTCTTCACATTTCCAGCAATCTTCTTCGTTGACCGCTTCGGACGTCGCAAGTTCTTGATGGCCGGCGCCCTCGGCATGATGATCAGTCACATTGTCGTCGCAGGAATCCTTGGCCACTACAAAGGGAACTTTGGTCTGCCTGGAGGCAAAGCTGCTGGTTGGGTTGGCATTGCATTCATCTGGGTGAGTATCCTCGTCGCATGCTGTTTCGATCACCACGATGCTGACCGTCCAAACAGGCTTTCGGTGCCAACTTCTCATACTCCTGGGGTCCTGTCGCATGGCTTCTCGCTTCCGAACTCTTTTCTCCGGGCCATCGCAGTCAAGCTGTCAGTATTATTATCAGCTGCAACTACATGATGAACTTCATTGTCGGCCAAGTCACACCCAATATGCTCGAAGCACTCAAGTTCGGTACCTACATATTCTTTGCCGCATTCTGTCTACTCATGTTCCTCTGGGTCTGGTTTCTAGTCCCTGAGACGAGATACAAGAGCTTGGAAGAGATGGATGCTGTCTTTGGAGATAATCTGGGTCAAGCGGATCAGGAACGCATGCGTGAGATTATGGCTCAAATTGGCTTGGAACCGGCGACTCATGTCAACGACGATGCGTCAATTTTCGGTCAAGGAGGTTCGGAGATGAAGCAAGGTCAGGTTTCTCACGTTGAGCGGAGATAGGAGTGCGTAGATGCAAGCCTTGAAAATTTCGACCCAGGCAAGAATGAAATTTCTCTACAAAGCACCTAGCTTGAAAAATCTCCGTGAGACTGGATCATGATCATCAATATGAGACGAAGGATCCTCAGACCTGTTGCATATCGCAAACTTTCCTGCGCATGACAGTGCAAGCATGCAACGCCAACTTGTGAGAACACTTACTCGATGCAAACAGTATGCACTCGGTCCTCTGAGGTCCAGTACCATCCGACACACTCTCATAGGCACCCCGATAAATATTCTACAGAATTTCAAAGTCCATTGGTGCTAAATACGACGCAGTCTCGTTGACTTTTACATATCTGCGTCGATCGATCAGCGCAACAGTTCCATGCTCAGGCTGCTGCGCGAAGGTCCTCTTCCATAGAGGCTTTCTTGACTTCTGATGAAAACACCGCTTGCCCGCTCGAACCTGCAACATCCATCTGTTCTTCTTGCTGTCGCTTTGTGTGTTGTATGCCTTGGTCGATCAGACTTGTGAGGGGCATCTTGGCTGCATTCGCTCTGAAGTGTTCCAGATAGTCATTCAGCACCAATCTGTTGACGTTAATCTTGCTGACACCAGCTTGGATCACACGCTGAGTGACTTCGTCCGGCCATTCGTTGGTGCCGTGAGCCACAATCCGTACGCGTCCATCTGCCTGTTTTCTGATTGCTTCCAGTCTGCTCTTGTGTCAGTTGCTTGTCTTTTTACGCATCCAAGGCTTTATACCTTGCATAGTCCAGCTGCGGGCCAGACTTCCCGTAAGGTGATTCTCCATGGATGTTGCCAAAGGCTGGAGCTAAAAAGTCAACACCAGTCGCGATGAACTCTTCCACATCTTCTGGCGTAGTCAAAGCCCCCTCTAGATCCACTGTATCTGCAACACCATCTTCACCTCCTTCGAGACGTCCTGGCTCGGCTTCGGTGGAGATGCCCCGGGCATGGCAGTACGCAACAAGCTCCTTGGTCTTTGCAAGATTCTCTTCTCTTTCGTAATGCGACATGTCTACCATGATAGAGTCAAATGGCAGGTTGTCGGCCGCGTGACGGATCAAGGCTTCGTCTTGCGCATGATCAAGATGGATGGCGATAGGAACAGACGCTCGTGCCGCTGCATCTGCTGCCGCTCGGACAAGCAGTCCATCGGAAGCTGTGATGGCCCACGGGAAAACCTGGATGATGAGTGGTGAACGCCTGTTCTCTGCAGCTCTAACCACTGCGACAATGTTCTCGATGTTGTAGCTGGCGCAAGTCAGCGACCATCACAGCGACAGCCGCCGCATGATCAGTTTTGGAGAACTCACACAATTGATGCAATGACTCCGTATCCTCCCTGCTCTGCAGCTTCAAGAATTTTCTTGGTCTTGTTTTGAGCAAGGCTTTTGCAAGGCAAGTCTATCATAGCTGCATTTGCACCCATTATGAGTCGTTTGTAGAGTTGAAAAGGGTCGTATGCGATGTGATTGAGGACCGAGTCTATTGAAGTACAATCTGAGGTTTGATCAAGTAACATGCATCATAAGGAAACATGAAGGGCCATACTCGCATCGAGATGAGATGTTGTGGGTGGATTATGTGCCCTGATCAGCCATCAAGGGTTTCCCTGGGGGCTGGAGATGTGCGGCGAGCCGACACGACGTGGGGTGGGACTGGTCTCGAGACGAGACTTCCATCACGTAACGAGGTTCAACCGCCCATCCTTGCGTCACTTTCACAACTTCAGCTTGAGGAAATCCTCCGACCGGAAGGACGCTTTGCGAAGCATCGCCGTGTCAACTTTGTGCGCTCGCGTCCAGATCGGCTAGAGATTTGATGATGACCCGAAGTGTTTGATCAATCACTTCGACAAGCTTCGTTATCGCGTGACAAGACACTCACATTGATCACATGTACCCTTTCTTACCTACCTTGCGATGACAGCTGTCACTACCCGACAGACTCGAATATAAACCCCACATACCGCCTGTGCAGACTGCGACGAGATACAGATCTAGGAGATGGCGACCTTCTCGAATGCGATGCTGCTTGCTGGCAAAGTTTGCGCGATAACAGGCGGAGTCTCTGGCATTGGACGAGCCATTGCCATTGAGTACTTGCGCCAGGGCGGTGCCGTCGCAGTGAATCATCTCGGCGATCGCACATCTATTGACTTGTACAAGACCCTCAGAGCCGAAGTCGGCAAGGAGGCGAAGCTCATTGGAGTCGGCGGCGACATTGGCAAGATCGAGACTGGAACAGAACTTATACGAGCCACAGTCTCGGAATTCGGATCGCTGGACGTCTTTGTTGCAAACGCTGGCGTGAGCGTCTTTAATGACTTTCTTACGTTGGTATGATCTTCTCCCGTGTCCGACTTTGGGGCTGACTCTTGACAGCACCGACGAGAAGATGTTCGAATCGCACCTCCACGTAAACACCCGTGGTACTTTCTGGTCCGTTCAAGCTGCTGCTCGACAAATGGTAGCACAAGGCAAAGGCGGCTCAATTATCGGCGTTGCTTCAATCAGTGCGCTGCTCGGTGGTAAGCGACAAGTACACTATACACCGACCAAAGCCAGTGTCCTCAGTATGATGCAGTCAGCTGCTTGCGCACTAGCAGAGCACAAGATACGATGTAACGCGCTGTTGCCCGGTCACACTCGTACACCGATGAGCGCCGACGACTTGGCCAACCCAGAGAAGCTGAGAGCTGTGAACGAAAGGATCCCTCTTGGTCACGTCGCGGAACCTCACGACATGGCTGGACCTGCTGTATTCCTCGCAAGTGACATGAGCAGCTATGTTGTGAGTTTGATCAGTCCTGTCGGGAACCCTCTTGTTGATCACTTCTCTAGACAGGCGCACAGCTGTTGGTGGATGGGGGATTGTACGTGAACCTGCAGTGAGGATCGCTTGGATTCTCTTCTTCAAGGCTATCCTTCAACCTTCGGTCGAGCGAAGACGAGGGAGCTTTCTCGAATACAGCACCGATGAGGAATTGCGCACATGGTGTACCCGAAAATGGAAAGCATGGTACCAGCATTGGTAGGAACTCGTTGAGATACGTCAAATTCTGTGGCACGCTCTGTGAATGAGATCCATCTTCGTCAATGGCTTATGCCTCGTATCGGCCCAGACCAATACAGTTCACGCGCCACAATCTGCTTTCGTACAATTCGAACGCCGCAGCCAGCGGCTATGGCGTTGCTTGTTCAGCCAAGCTCAATTTGATATATCAAAGGGACCACTTCGCACTGTCGTCTTCCATTCCCACAGCATCCTAGCAGACAATCGATACCGTGATATCAAGTCCACGATCATCGGCTGGAGATTCAGAGTAGAGTCGCTCCATGGTCTAGACCGAGATCTCCGATGACGCAACGGTATCAACGGCTTCAACGAAGAACAGACTCTGAGACTGACACGAACACGGAAAACGTCTATGATTTGGAAATCATCCTCATCCATATCCTTTGTCATGGTATGCGGCCATAGACATGTAATTTCGTTACAATTTGGCTGCTGCTGACGGATTGCATACTGCTCTCAGGCCTGGTCGGCGCTGTGCTGAATGCTCGGCTACAAATCCATGTGGATCGCACAAATCATGCGCGCAACGGTTCACGAAGCGTGCTGTATGCAGGAGTACTACTGATGATTGCGTATGCTCGGTTATACCCCAAACACGAGTTCGTCCGGATTTTCCAAACATCCATACGGATTGACTCAGCGCAATGACCTTGAAGCCCTGATGCGCAATACCATCACAAGCCAGGTTGCTGCAGGACACGATCCCCGGTTATCCGGCTTTCGTCTGACCGTTTCACTGACATGGCGCGACGAGCCGATGAAGTGTGTTCAGGAAAGACACTCTTCGTATGCGTGTGAGACATCTTGGACGCAACCGCCTGTCTAGATACGCTCTGCTGGCCATACATAAGGAATGGGTATGGCCAACCTGTGCCAGAATCATCAGCTCCAACTTCATACTCTCTTTCGCAGACCAACAACAACTTCCTCCAGTACTTTGGTACCAGTCACTCTTTGGCAACATAACGAATCTCTCAACCCATCATCACCAATTCACTTCACAACTCCTTCTTCTACTAGCTCCACTAGACCATCATGCGCTCCACCTTCTCCGCTGTCGCCGCTCTGGCTGCTATCGCTGGCGCCCAATCGACCACCTCGATTGACATTGCGGCCATCTCGGTCCCTGCCCCTACTGAAGTCTTTGTTCTTCCCGTGGTCTATGTGACCGAGGCTGGCGCTCCTGTCCAGACTGCAACCACCCTCGCAGCAACTGCCACAGCCTCCAGCGATGCGCAAGCAACCAATGTCTTTGATTCCTCCGCCGATGTCAGCGCTGCCATCTCGTCTGCTTCCGAACTAGCCATCGCCACTTCCACTCCCATCTCTCGCATCAAGCGTGACACCTGCGTCCAGCAGCCTCTCGGCATCAGCTACAACTCGGTCCCTGACACGGCCGCTGCTTTTGCCGCCGACGCTTACTACGGCCTCAAGGCTGTTGCGGCTGGCGCCCCTACCGGCTACGTTCAGACCATGTCCAACTTGACCGCGTCCAACTCGGCCGACAAGTACATGGGTTTCACTCTACTCCCCACTTACGATGTTGTCTCTTGTGTCAACCAGTGCAACGCCATCAGCGGCTGCAACTCGGTCAACATCTACTTCGAGCGTGACCCCAGTGTCAACCCTGACAGTTCCGCTTGCCAAAACCCCTCAAGCACAGTCAACATCAAATGCGTATTCTGGGGAGGTGCAGTTGTTCCCGCCAATGCCAACAACTTTGGCCAATGGCGCGAGAACTTCCAGGTCCTGATCGCTGGCAGCAACGGTTACATGAAGTCCAGCTATGCTTCGATGCTCGCTGTTCAGGCCACTGCCACTTCTTCAAGCTCGTCTGCCGCTGCATCTGCCACCGACGCCGCTGGCAACATCTACACCATCTACTACTCGTCCGACTCGACCACCGGGGCCTACTCTAACGCTCAGGCAAGCTCTTCCTACAAGGACTGCATGACTGCTTGCGATGCCGACTCCAAGTGCAATGCTTTCACCTACGTTGGTGGTACCAACGGCGTTGGCTCAGGTCAGTCAAGCATTACACTCCTTTTTATCCATTGATGTTAACATAAACTCTAGGCACCTGCTGGCTTAAGGCTTCCCTCGGCTCTCCTTCGAGCTCGGGTAACAACGTGATCTCCGGGACTCGCTCTGGCAAGGCCGTGTCTTCGTCTTCTTCTAGCACTGTCTCAACCACTTCCTCGTCTACCTCGAGCAGCGCTAGCAGCACTAGCAAGGCTTCCACTACCACATCCGCCACCTCGATTAGCTCTACTGCTTCCGCAACCTCGAGCAGCACCAGCAGCTCTTCCGCAGCTGCCACCCTGAGCCCCACCTTCTCCCTCACTTCCGGCGACTCGTACTCCTGGCTCGCGGTCGCTCCCGGCGCAAACGGAGCCACCATCTGGAATATCGACCAGAACGGCCCCAACGCCTCTGACTTCAAGTTCCGCCTGAATCTGACCAACGGCTATCTGCTCGAGGCTCAAGGCGCCAGCACCGGTTATGCCGCCACCGTGGCTCCTGCCACTAACGGCAACGGACTGCAACAGGTCTTCTTCAACCCTGTCGGAGGAGCCAACACCTATGTCTCTTGCGTGCAAAACACTGCCGGCACTCCCCACCTTGACTGCAAGGTCAAGAATGTTTTGCAGCAGGCCTATGTCTGTGACGACAACTGGAACAATGTCTACTTGGTTCCTGTTGGCGGTGCTGTCCCCAACGGCTGTTACCAGCCCAGCGGTATCTTCTACGCTTAGAGAAGGTCACGGCAGTCTTCCATTTGTACAGTTGATGCAGTCATGTTTGTTCCTGGGTTCTTGTTTTTACTCGGTTTTTGGTTGGTCTTCTCTGGTTCATGGTTTTCAGCATGTTTGGGTAGCAATGGTAGTTTACAAGGTGCAATTCAACGATGATTGTATTCTCCATTATCTACTTTGATCAAGTCCTGTTATGATCCTGCGTTGCATGAATCTTTATTGTCTTAGATTCCGCATGATATATGGGAATCTATCCAGGGTAGTGGGTTGATAAACATCACATATAGGAAAGTCATTTTGCTTGAGATAGATATATCTTGTGCCTCAAAGAGTAATTTGATCACAAGCATGTCCGCGAGATCATTGTGACTTGATCAGTGTGTGTCTTGTTGCAATCTCTGCGGTAGTCCGATATTAGCATTGGTAAAATGCTCATGAAGCCATGTCTTTTGGTTTGATTTGATTTCTGCAGCTGACAGGGATGTATCAATCTGCCGCTGATTCTCCATTGCTTGATGTTTCTTGGTGGTATAGCTTGCAGTTATGTGTTTGTATGATACATCGCTGGCATTTGTGGACTCAAATCAAGCTTTTTCCAAAACAGACATTAGGTGACAAGCAGTTATATAGAGGGTCGCAGAATCGTTGCTTCCAAAGAGGTATTGATCAGACAGGCACAATCTGATAGCAAATACACCCAAATGACTCTCGCATAGTCTCGTCTTTCTATCCCATTCACTGAGAACCTTGGATCTCCAGATCAGCCAGGAAAGAACCTTGTCAAAAAGACCATCAAACAGCCAGAAGGAAACCCACTCAAATAACCATATGAAGCAAAACAGTCTTGCATGGCCAAAAGCCTCAATACAACGCCTACGGGAATAGATACTTCGTAACAAAAGGATTGTTCAGTCTTTACATGAACAACCAACCTCCGAACAGCAAACCCAGTCCAAGGTTGGCAAGCCCCACTGTGCGTGACGAGGAAGCAGCACCGGTGGAAACGGCGATACTGCTCGTGGCACTCGCAGCCTTGGATGTAGCCGACCCGGCAGTACCTGATGCAGCTGAAGCGGACGAAGCTGTTGAGAAAATGTCAGTATGTGCCTTGCATGGAACGGACTCAGGAAGAACAATGGACTTACTCGTTGCAGCGCGGCTGGAAGAGCCGCCAACTGCGCCAGCAGCAGAGGACGCGGCACTGGAAGAGGCCTTCGAGGACGCCATCATAGAAGAGGCTTGCGAAGCTGAGGAAGCCATCGAGGAAGCCTTGGAGGACGAGACCATCGAAGCAGACGACGACGACATCATCGAAGCCGAGGACGAAGTCGCACTGCTACCTGCCTGAGAAGATGACGAAGAACCGCCGGCTGCAGCACCAGCGGCCTGGCCGTTGGCAGCCAGGACACCGCCATAGACGTTCCCAGGCACCGTGCTAGTCCCAGCCGTCGAAGCAGCAACGATAAATGCACCAATATTCTCACCACCCGAAGAACTGCTCCGATGATTAGCAACAATCGAAACATCTGTTCAAGGACTAAACTCACGGAGGGTTAATCACTCCAACCATACCGGCTTGGCAGTGATCTCCTTGTGGACAGTAGTACCAAATCGGATCGGTGTTGTTGATGGTGATGGTGAACGTCGTGTCCGACTCCCCACTAGCAACCTTGACAAAGCCAGAGTTGAAGCCATTCTCCATGGCCGCGCAAGGGCTGGCATAGCTGCTGCGAGCAACACCATGGGCACGAGGGTAAAAGTGGAAAGTGACAGTGTCGCCGACAGCGGCAGTGGTCGAGTTGGGAGAAAAGACCAGGCCATCTTCGCCGACGTCGATGGAGTGGGAGGCGGCGTAGGCAGAGCCCAGCAGAGATGAGACGATGGGGAGTGTGTAAGACTTCATGCTGCCGGTTGATAATTGAATGGGTTCTGCAGCGGAGAAAAATGCTAATAGAGTCAAGACATCCTATGACAGGAGAGCGGAGGTGGCTTATATATTCCAAGCAATAGCAAGGAGATGCGCAAACAACAGACTCCATTATTGGTTGTTGCTGGCCAACGCCAGGTACCAAACAAACGTCGGGTCGTCTGGGCCCTGATCTGCAGTGTCTGAACAACATGACAAAGAGAGACGATGTACCTCGGGGGTCATGCGTCTCCTTGACTGGCTCGGAGACATATAAGCGTTCGTGGCGGATGACAAGGCGTTCTTAGCTTGTCAGATCTTCGCACTGCAGTAAGCATCTCAAGCAGGTAGCGATATCCTACAAGGTACTGTAGTTCAGAGTACAGCGTCTTGAATTACCTTTGGTCAGACTGCTTGAAGCCTTCTAACCACGCGCAAGTGTGTAAGACTAGCATTGAACGAGGCCTGATCATTGCATTTGGTCGCCAGAAGGAGTAAGGTTTGGGGTGCATGCGGGGGAAGGGAACGACAGCGTCCAACAGCAACGGCTGAACCAAGTTCCAGAACGATCGTGCAGCCCGCCCAGCTGAGCGACCTCGGATTGGGTGTTAAAGAGTATTGCCAGTTGCGATCAACAGGTTGTGTGAGCCGCAAGAGGATGTGAACTGCTTACGAGGTGGTGAAGGTTGAAGAACGGCAAACGTGTGCTTGTGTCTATCCAAGCCCACCTGAGATATCTTGGCAATGAGGATCAGCTCAGTAGAGAAGAGAAAAGAGTTGGTCTCTGATCAACTAAGGAGGTGGACGGAAGACTGGTCATCGGCTTCCGACACAAGATGTTGGACAAGCAGAGAGGAAAGTAAGAAGGAAGAGGGAGAAATCGGTCTCATACGAGCCATGCGGATACCGTCCTGATATCTAAAGTTCTATTCTTCCACATCCCACCAACGTCAAAGTTAAGTTGACGCTTTGTATCCGTTTCATTCGTGTTGTTTCGTGCAAACATTGATCCCTTGAAAATTGTTAAAATAGTATCCCGGAACACCGACGCTGTTGAAGTCATTTTATGTTGAAAAGATCCCACCACCCATTGTTGTACAAAGATGCAAGTCGTTCTGTGTTGAGAGAAACGACTTAGAAGAGTCCATCGATCTCGCCAGTCTCGGCGTCAACGTCGACATTGAGGTAGCCAGGAGCGGTGGGAAGACCGGGGATGGTCTGAATGTCGGCAGCAAGTGCGTACCTGGGAAGAGCAGTTAGCAAACAGACGTGGAAAAGAGTGATTGGGCGAAGACTTACAGGTAGCCAGCACCGGCAGCCATGCGGACGTCTCTGATAGGGACGACGAAGCCCGAAGGGGCGCCCTTGAGATCAGGGTCGTGCGAGAGCGAGTATTGTGTCTTTGCAATACAGATGGGCAGGTTGCCGAAGCCCTGGCGGGTATAGGCATCGACCTTCTTCTGAGCAGTCTCGCTGAACTCGACGCCAGAAGCGCCGTACATGTTCTTGGCAATCTTTTCGATACGTTCCTGGACAGAGTCCTCGAGACCGTACAGCAGCTTGAAGTCGTTGGAGTCGGCCTTTTCGCAAGCATCAATGACACCCTGAGCGAGTTCGACAGCCCCCTTGCCACCCTCGGCCCAGTGGTTTGCGGGAATGGCGTCCTCGGCACCAGCAGCAAGAGCCTCTTCGCGAATGACTTGTACCTCCTTGTCGGTGTCGGTCTCGAACTTGTTGATGGCAACAACGACCTTGACGCCGTATTGGCGGGCGTTCTCGATGTGTTTCTTGAGGTTGACACAGCCCTTGCGGAGGATGTCAACATTCTCTGTGCGGTAGACTTCGGGAAGCTGGGCACCGGGGGTGATGGCGGGACCACCACCGTGAGTCTTGAGAGCGCGGACAGTGGCGACAATAACGACGACATCGGGCTTGAGCTCAGAGGAGCGGCACTTGATGTTCATGAAGCGCTCACCACCCATGGTGAAGTCGAAGCCGGCCTCGGTGACGAC
Organism: Aureobasidium sp. EXF-10727; assembly: GCA_023848595.1. Taxonomy (NCBI): domain Eukaryota; kingdom Fungi; phylum Ascomycota; class Dothideomycetes; order Dothideales; family Saccotheciaceae; genus Aureobasidium; species Aureobasidium sp. EXF-10727. Next base: position 22,509 of record SWBF01000055.1, read on the forward strand.
GAAACCAGTTCTTGAATTGTAGTCCTCATCAGGCTCAGTACCCGCCAGCTTGAGAGCAAGCTTGTCGGCAAGCACCGAGGAAGCGCCAATCGAGATGTTGGCGAAGGGACCAGCGTGGACAAAGACGGGGGTTCCCTCGAGCGTCTGCATGAGGTTGGGCTTGATGGCGTCTCTCATGAGGGCAGTCAAAGCACCACCAACACCAATGTCGTCGCAAGTGACGGGCTCGCCAGCGCGAGAGCTGGCGACGACCATACGGCCGAGTCTCTCGCGCATGTCGGAGAGGGAGTTGCTGAGAGCAAGCACAGCCATGCACTCACTGGCGACCGAGATATCGAAGCCGGTCTGGCGGGTCTGGCCCTTCTCGGTGGGAGCCTGGCCGACGGTGATGCCACGGAGATGTCTGTCGTTGACGTCGAGCACACGGCGCCACGTGATGGTATCGGGGTCAATATCCAGACGGGCGAAGCGGCGGATCTCTTCCTCGGTCAGGTCGTCGGGGTTGGTCTTGTCGATGCCGAGCTTGTTGAGACGGCGGAACATGATGGGCTTAAACTCGCGCTTGCCCTTTTGTGTAGGCACGAGACGCTTGTACAGAGGACCGTCCTTTTGTGTGTTCTCGTGGAAGATGCGAGTCTCGATGGCGGCAGCGAGCAAATTGTTGGCGGCAGTGATGGCGTGGATGTCGCCAGTCAAGTGCAGGTTGAACTCGTCCATGGGAATGACCTGACTGTAGCCACCACCAGCGGCACCACCCTTGATGCCGAAAGTGGGGCCTTGACTGGGCTGGCGGACGTTGGCGAAGGCAATGCGGCCGAGCTGACCGGCGAGAGCCTGGACGAGACCAATCGTGGTCGTCGACTTGCCCTCACCGAGAGGGGTGGGTGTGATGCCGGCGACTAGGACGTAGCGGCCGTTCTTGCGGTGCTCGAGGCGCTTGAGGACATCGAGTCCGACCTTGGCCTTGTATGCGCCGTGGGGCTCGAGTTCGTGGGCCGAGAGGCCGATCTCGGCGGCCAGCTTGGTGATGAGCTTGGGGTGCTGCTTGCGCGAGACTTCCCAGTCGGCAGGGACGGGCTGTTCGAGCTTGAGGTGGAGCGGCGTGATCTTGCGAGACTTTTGGCGGTCAAAGTAGCTGTCGGCAGAGTCGACGACGTTGCGGAGGAGCATGGCCACCGTCATGGGACCGACACCGCCAGGAACGGGCGTGATTTGCGAAGCGACCTCGACGGCCGACTCGTAGTCGACGTCGCCGACCAGACGCTGGCCCGACTTCTTGGTGTCGTCGGGGATGTAGTTGGTGCCGACGTCAATGACGACGGCGCCCTCCTTGAGCCACTCGCCCTTGACGAAGCCGGGAGCGCCAATGGCAGCGACAACAATGTCGGCCTGCTTGACGTAGCCCGGCAGGTCCTTGGTCTTGCTGTGGCAGACAGTGACTGTGGCGTCGGCATTCTTGAGCAGGTAGCTGACGGGGCTGCCGACAATGTCGCTGCGGCCAATGACGACGGCGTTCTTGCCCTTGATGACGACGCCGCTCTCGCTGAGCAGCACCATGACTCCCTTGGGCGTGCAGGGCGTGAACAGAGGCTTGCCGCCGCGCTTGGCCAGCTCGCCAATGTTGGCCACACCAAAGCCATCGACGTCCTTTTCGTCGGCGACGGCCGAGGTGACGGCGTGTTCGGAAATGTGCTTGGGCACGGGCAGCTGGACGAGGATGCCGTGGATCGAAGGGTCGTTGTTGAAGCGCTCAATGTGGTAGAGCAGCTCCGACTCGCTGATGTCCTCGGGGTAGTTCTCCAGGTCGCACTCGATGTTGGCCTCGGTGGCGGCCTTGAGCTTCATGCGCACATAGGTCGACGAGTCTGAGCGGGCGCCGACCTGGACAATCTTGAGCGAGGGCTTGTAGCGAGGGTTGGCGGCCTTCTTCTCAGTGATTTCCTTGTTGATGCGCTCGCGGATCGACTTTGCGATGGCAGTGCCATCAATCTTTTGGGCCGTCATGTGGCGGAGGGTGGTGCTGAATGCAGCGCGTTGGATGGAGGAAGGAGAGAGGAAGGGTCGAGTCACAGAGGTCGAAGATATGAGAGAGCGAAGATTTTGGCCCCGCAGCGCGATACGCCGACCGCTGATCAATTGGCCGTGCATGGCGCAAGAACAATCCACCTTCTGCTTTGAGAAGAGGTATACCGAGCACAACAACAGAAGAGTCTACGAGCAACAGAGATGGAGTGATGGAGGGCCTGGCGTGGGGCAGCAGCGGCAGTTTGGTTTCAATTACATACAATGAGCAGAATCCGGGTGGACTGTGTGTCACACGAGTCTGGGGAGAGCTCAGAGTGGTGACACTTCCATGGACGGATTTCCGCTGGCAACCCGCTCAGCTTGCACGTCTGCCTCCATACATGACCGAGACGGACTCCTTCTGGTGGTTCTCACGTCCATTGGCCCATCAAGACTGCAACAGGCACAGATGGAGGGCCAGTGAGTCAGAGTGCTGAGGGAATAGAGGGCTTCCCAGAATGCGGAGGTGGACGGACGGCTTGACTGGGAAGGTGCGCCGCAAATTACGGCTAGCGAGGGGAAAAATTACAGCGGAACGACAAGAGGCAGTCGCAGACGCACGGGCCAAGCATCTCATGGCGGGCAACGCACATTTTCATAGACGCCAGCAGCAGCGACAGCGACTCGAAACCCACACATCACCGCCAACATGAGACCCATTCTGCTTTCCGGTCACGTACGTCTCTCCTCCTTTTTATCCTCGCTCGCCGCAGCAACTGACCCCCGTCGCAGGAGAGAGCTCTGACCCAAGTCAAGTGCGCGCCCTCGGCTTTTTCTCACTCACGACGCCCACTGACAGGCAGCGCAGGTTCAGCAAGGAGGGCGACTTCATCTTCTCCGTCTCCAAGGATCACAACGCATGCGCATGGTGGTCGCACAACGGTGAGCGCTTCGGCGTCTACAAGGGCCACCAGGGCGCCCTCTGGACTATCGATGTCGACCCGCGCACCGTCCTGCTCGCGACCGGCGGCGCCGATAACACCATCAGGCTGTGGGAGGTCAAGACGGGCAAGCTGCTGAAGACGTGGGAGTTTGGAACCGCCATCAAGCGCGTCGAGTTCAACGAGGACGGCACGCAGCTGCTGGGCGTCACCGAGAAGCGCCAGGGCCAGCTCAGCACAATCCTCGTCTACGACATCAACCAGGACCCCGAGGGCGAGCAGGCCGCAGAGCACTCGCTGCGCATCGTCGTCGACGACATCCCCAAGGTCACAGTCGCCGGCTTCTCGGCCTGCTCCAGGTACATCATCTCGGGCCACGAGGACGGCTCCGTCACCCAGTGGGACGCAAAGACGGGCGAGGAGTACGAGCGCGCCTACCCTCACGAGGACGGCATGATGGTCACCGATCTGCAGTGGTCCGCCGACCGCACCTACTTTGTGACTGCCTCCAAGGACAAGACGGCCAAGGTATGACTTTGTGTTCCCCTCTTTCCTGCACACCTGCTAACCCGGCACAGCTCATGGACGCCAAGACGCTCGAGGTCATGAAGACATACGTCGCCGACACGCCCCTCAACTCTGCCGCCATCACACCCGTCAAGGACTACGTTATCGTCGGAGGTGGTCAAGCCGCCATGGACGTCACCACCACCAGCGCCCGCCAAGGAAAGTTCGAAGCCCGCTTCTACCACAAGATCTTTGAAGAGGAGATTGGCCGTGTCAGAGGTCACTTTGGTCCCCTCAACTATGTCGCCGTCTCGCCCCTCGGCACCGTCTACGCCTCTGGAGGTGAGGACGGTTACGTCCGTGTCCACCACTTTGACCAGCCCTACTTTGATTTCAAGTTTGAGGTTGAGCGCGAGTTGAGGCTGTAGTCGCCTAATTTCTCTTTGTGAACCACGGCATGGCATGGCGTTCAGGGCGTCGTTTGAAAAGGTCTCTTTTCTGTGATGATATACAACCAAAAGTGTCAAGAAGAGGAATGAGAAGAAGATGAGAAGAATGAAAACATCTAGATCAAATTGTTTGCGTATCTTGTATTGGCGGAATATCTTGACTCGTGAAGGCTGAGCGTGACATGACGCTGTGTGGACGAATTCTGCCCAGGCTCCTTCGTCACAACCAGCTGCGAGAACTTGTTCAAGTACAACATCTATGAAGTCGCTGCACACCAACATCAACTTGGGTGTCGCTCGCATACAGCTCAGACTGCACCCTTTGTTCATGTCAGTAATCCCCTTCCACTCATGCTCCCACGTTGCGGCGTCGGAGCGGAACAACCGCATCTCGAGTGGCTTGCCCGGCCACCTCGAATTGTTCCGTCGCGACAACTATTCATCTCCGACAATCAAGTCAATTCTGCTGTGTTTGATCTTCTTCATCTTCTTGCTGTTTTTTGGTATCGTTGACTCGACTCTAACGCATTCTTGCAGCTTCTTGGTTTTTGTCGCGGGCACTCTGACGTACCTGCACACAACAGCAACAAACATGGCCTCCATCACTCTGCCACCTCCAAACGCCAGATATCAATTCAGCGTCGTGGAGAATATTTTCAAGCAAGGACTTCCCGGTACTGATGCCGATACATTCGAATATGTTTGTTTTTGTCCCAAACCTCTCTCCGCGGCTTATATTGAGACAACATGACAGGCAAAGGAGAATTTTGGACTCATCCAACAAGAGTACCCTTCGGACACCACCCTTGACGATGCAGCAAACAAAACACAATGGCAGCGATTCGAACACCACATCCGTGAGTTGAATGCCCATGCCGAAGAAGGCGTCGAGTACAAAGTCCTGTACTTGGGCAGACATGGCCAAGGGTACCATAACGTCGCGGAAAGCAGATATGGCACAAAGCTCTGGGATGTAAGTATCCTTTCTCTCTCCTCTAGCTTTCCCCAGACTTTGCGTCGCAAGTATTGGTACTGATAGAAGCATGACAGGAATACTGGGCCAAGCAAGAAGGAGACGAACACGCTCACTGGGCAGACGCACACCTAACCCCCATCGGCGAACACCAAGCCCTGGACGTACACGCCTTCTGGACAACCGCTTTAGCTCAAGCAAAAGTCCCCGCGCCAGAAACCTACTACACATCCCCCTTCTACCGCTGCCTCCAAACCGCCTGGCTCTCCTTCCATTCCCTCTCTTTACCCACAGATAAACCCTTCATCCCCATCGTCAAAGAACTGCTCCGCGAGACCAACGGCGTACACACCTGCGACCGCCGCGGCGACTCGTCAGTAATCCGCAAAGACTTTCCGACATATGTATTGGAGCAAGGGTTGCCAGAGACGGATGTTTCGTGGACGGCTACCCATCGCGAGACGCCTGCTGAACATATCCTCCGCGAGCACATTTGCTTGGAGCAGATTTGGGACGAGCAGAGCAACAGAGGGATGTTTTTGAGTCTGACGGCGCATTCGGGGACTATTGCGGCCGTGTTGGGCGCTGTGGGGCATAGGAGGTTTGCGTTGCCGACTGGAGGGGTTATTCCTGTTGCTGTCAGGGGAGAAAAGTTGAGATGATGGTGTGGAGAGCTAGAGAGGCATATATGAATTCGTCTGGGATTCCGGTAGATTAGAACAAATACAGTTTTTTGAATAACAATCATCAAGATGAAAGAGGCCGTGTCCGAGTACGGATCATGGAGTAACAACCTAAGCTTGAAGCCATTGAAATTGGAATTAGGACATTGTGACCGTTGCAGTGCACTTTTCTATCCCAGTAGAGTTAATAACTCTCTAAGATCGATTTTTAACCCAATTACATCTCTAAATATGCTTTAGATGTTATAAGGTTAATAATACACTCTTTTTAAAAGCCTAAGATTTTAATGCCTATGGCTTCTTCTAATAGCAGTACTATATAGCTAAGGTTTATTTCTTTATTAATTTAATAGGTTTCTTTATAATTTTATCTAGTAGCTAAGCTAGTTCTTAAGGGCTTATTTTTTAAGAAAAGGCCTTTTATAGCCTTTTTTCTAACCGGCAAATAACATAGTAATTTAATAATATAAAGACTAAGCTATTAATATAAGAATTCTAGCATAAACTACTTAATAGACCTATAAACTAGGTTTATGCCTTAAGAAATTCTTAATAGTATTTTAGTAAAAGGCTATATTTTAAGAATTTCTTAAAAACATCTAATTTAACCTATTACTAACTAAGACTTAAATATTATCTATCTAATATAAAAGTAATAATAAACTAAAGTAAAGATTTCTTACTACTAATAAAGAAAAAAGAAATAATAATCTATATAAAAAAAACTTAAAAAGATATAAAAAAACTAGTTCTTTTTATAAGAAAAAGAAAAATAACTACCTTATTTTATTAATAATCTTTTTTTTTATATCTTTTTTAAATAATATTAGCTTAAAATAGCTCTTAGAAATCTTAGCCTTATTTTAAAACTGCCTTAAGACTAAGCGCCATTATAATAATAAGCACTTTAAGAATATTACTAATACTACTTAAGTTACTAAGGTTTTTTTAAAGAAACCTTCTATTTTTACTAAAAAAGCTAAAAATAACATAATTACCTACTAGCTAAAAAAAATAAATAACTACCTTATTTTAGTTTTTTAATACTAGTTTAGTTACCCTCTAGATAGTATTAATAAGATACTATTATTTTTCTAGTTTTTATAGAAAAAAGCCTTTAAGTAGTAGTAAAAAAAGGTTATAGCCGTCTATTTTTCTAGTATTAACTTAAAAGGTATTTTTTAGTAAGCTTTTAATTAAATAAGGGCTTACTATATTAATGCTAGCTATAATAAACATAAGCTCTAAAAATAGAAGACTATAAAGTAGGTTAGCTCTATTTCTAACTTTATCTTTAAGCTTATATTCTTAAGTAGAATTCTTAATAAGCCTTTTACTAAGTAAGCTATTATTTATTATTATTAAGATAGCCTTAAAAGCGCTATTTATAACTATATAGACCTAAAGCCTATAGCTTCTAGCAATATTTTCTTATCTAAATATATATTAGTATTTTAAGACTATAATAAAAAGCTATATTACTCTTAATATTACTATAACTAGCTACTAGCTTAACCTTCTTAAATTATAGCCGCTATAAGAAAAGTAATAAAACCGCCTTAAGAAAAACATATTATAGTAATACCTATTTTTTCTAAGTATAAAAGAAGGCCTCTATTTTAAGAATAAAGATTTTCTTTTTAAAATAACGGAAACTCTATAGCTAATAAAACTATAAAATACTAGAATTATAAAGCTATTAGCTATATCTTATATAATTGCCTAGTACTAAAAAACTACTAGATAGTAGTAGTATAAATAACTATTACTTATCTATATAAGTCTAATGCCTTATAAATAGCTTACTAAAAAGCTTTATTTCTAACTAGTTAAGTATAAACATAACCGTTTATTTTCTAGCCATACTTAATAGTTACTTTCTAATATTAATAGAAACTATTAGTTTTTTTAATAAGCTTTAAAAGGTATAGTTTATGCTAGATTTAGCCATCTTTAATATATATATGTTATTATTAGTAGTATGGCTATATTATAAGAGCTTTTTAAAAAAACTTCTAGAAAAGAAGATCTTACTTTTAAATAAAAGTATTATAAAAAGCACTTAAGCTCTTTTTATTCTATATTAAATTGGTTTATAGTAAGACTATATAGAGGTATATATTATTAATATAGAAAAATCTAATATTATTCTTAGCCTTTGCTAGTTTATAACCTATAATCTAACTATCTATTAGTAGACTAGTACTATTATTATAACTAATATTTATTAAGGCTAGTACTAGCTTAAGTTACCTTTAAGAATATTTTATATTAGAAAAAAAAACAATAAGCTTAAATAGCTTATAATTAATAGGCCGTTTCTAATAGCTAGAGGCCCTAATTTATATGCTATAATAGCTATACTCTAAGGTAGTAATAATACTAATCTTAGAAAAAAGCTTAAACCTTCTAATAATCCATTTTTTAAAAAGATATAGATAGAGTTCTTACCGCTCTTTTTTTATAAGCTATTTATTAGTTTACCTAAAAGCCGGAAAATAGACTACTATATTAAGACTAGAAATGCTAAACCTATTAATAACTAGGCTTACTACCTTAATTCTTAGTAGCTAGCTAAATAAGATAAATAGATTAAGAACCTTTTAAAAAAAGGCCTTATTAAAAAATTCTTAAGCATATAGAAAAGTCCTATCTAATTTATACCTAAGCTAGAAAAAAAGTAGCATATATATATTAACTACCATAGCCTAAATGCTATTATAAAAAGAAATAACTACTTACTACTATATATATAAGACTATCTTAATATTATATTTAAAGCCTTATAGTTTATTAAACTAGATCTAGTATAGGGATTTTAGTAGTTACTAATAGCTAATAATGCTATTAAGAAAATAGCCTTTAATACTAGATTAGAAAAATATAAGTTTTTAGTTATGCCGTTTAAATTAGCTAATACTTTTATTTTTTTCTAGATATTAATAAATAGTATTTTATTAGAATACTTCTAGAAGTTCTATATAGTATATCTTAATAATATTCTAATCTTTTTTTAGAATAAAAAGAAATATAAGCATTATTTCTATTAAGTCTTTACTATCCTAAAGAGGGCTTAGTTACTTATTTCTACTAAGAAATATAAGATTAGTATTTAAAAAGTTATTTTTTATAGCTATTAAATCTCCTATAAAAAAATATAACCTCTAGCTAATAAGATTAAAATAATTAAAAAATAGCCTATTTCTAAAATAGTAATAGACATTTAATAGTTCTTAGGCCTAGCTAGTTTTTACTATAGATATATCTAGAAATTTATAAAGCTAGCGGCTTTTTTTTCTAGTTTATTAAAAAAAGAAAACGCTAATATCTAAGCTATTAAAAAGCGTTCTATTATATAAAATATAAGCTATTAGGTTACTTTTAAAATGCTTAAATAAAAGCTAGATAAAGCTCCTATTTTAATAAAATCCTAATTTAAACCATTTTTATATTATTAAGACGGACGCATCTAAATAGGCTATTAGATTAGTATTATATTAAGATAATAATAAGAAAAACCCCTATCTAGTTATCTTTAAAAAAAGAAAACTTTATAATACTAAATTAAATTATTCTATCTATAAGAAAAAAAAACTAGCTATTAAGAAAGCCTTAAGAACCTAGTCTAGTTATATTTAAAACGGTTATTATACTATAATATTAATAGATTATAAAAGCCTAAAGTATTTCTAAACTATAAAAATTCTAAGCAAGTATATTATAAGATAGTTTAAAGAGTTTTATAAGTATAACATTAATATTAAGTATTATAAGGGCTTTAAGGCTATTATTTCTAATATAATATTAAGAAAACTAGACTTTATATTAATAAAGCCCGCTAACTAAGCTAAAGAAATCTAGTAGCTTATAGCTCTTTATTTTAAGCTAGATAAAAAGTAATAATTTATTAATGCTATAAATAACTATCTTATATTTAAGAGGCTATCTATTAATAAGAAACTAAAAAAAATAGTTTTTAAGTAAAAAGATAGCTTCTAGCTAAAAAAAGTTAATAGATATAAATGCCTTTATAAGAAACTTTCTAATAAAATACTTACTTTCTTTTTTAAAAAATAGCTAAGAGCTAACTTTATCTAATATATTTATTAGTATTATAGCTACTTTAGCTTACTAGGTCTTATAGAATATATAGAGTCTAGAGCATAGTAGCTAAGCATAAAGATAAATATAAGAAAATTTATTAGTGCCTATTTAATATACTAGATTATATAGTAAGAAAAGCCGGACCTTAATAAAAAAGCTAAGTTTACTTATATTAATAATAAGCTATAGCTATTTAAAAGATAGGCTATTAATATTATTAGGCCATTTTCTAAATTAATCTATAAAAAGAAATAAGTTATTATTACTATTAACTATATAATAGAATAGCTAGTTACTAAAGTAGTACCTTATGCTAATAATAAGACTATTATAGTATTTCTATATAAAAAGATATATTATGTTTATAGTGCTTTTAAAAAGCTACTATTAGATAATAGTATAAACTTCTTAGCTAGAATTATCTTTTATTTTAATTAAAAGTTAAAAATAAAATACTATCTAATAATATTATATTATTTATAAGTAAATAGAAAAGTAAAAAATATAAATAGTATTCTTAGTACTATTTTTATAAAGTTAGTACTAGAAAATAAAATAGTATTATAGTACTTATTTTTACTAAAAGCACTATACTATATTAGAATAAGAGCTTATACTAATACTAGCTACTTTCTATTTTACCTTTTATATAGAATAAGGTCTTATATTATTAAGAATAAAATAGACATCCGTTTTTTTAAGATTACTATAGTAAACCTAGAAAAAAGGCTAACTATAGTAAAATATATAAGGTAGTTAGCTAATAAAAAGCTAGTTAAAAAAGCTATTAAAATAAACCTAATATTTTTAAATAAGCTAAGAAATATTAACAGCCCTATTTTTAAGAAAAAAAAGTAGGTATTAATAGAAAATCTAAACCCTAAAAAGCTTATTCTAAAATAAATAGAACTATATAAGATTATTAAGGCTAGCTAATTTAGTATATATATACTTTAATGTCCAGATTTAATAAGAATTCTTAAATATCTTATTTATAGCAATAGATTAATATAAGTAAGGTATAACTTAATAAAGGCATTTTAAAATAAGATAATTAATAATTTTACTAAAAGGCTTTATATCTATAAACTATCTTTAGAGATTTTTAAGATATTAGATGTTAATAAGCCTACTTCTAATATATAGTTTAAGATAATGCTAACTAAGACTTAGTAGCTTATTCTATAAAAAAAGAGTACTAGTATATGCTTATTTTTAGTAGAGAAAAAAAAGCTAAATAATAAAGATATTACTAAGTAGACTAAGTAAGCTAGAAAAAGAAAGGCTGCTATAAAGATTAAAAAGTCCGGTAGTAGGTAGTAAAAAGCTACTATTATTAAAGAAATAGAGATTACTAATAAGCCATTTTTAAGCCTAGTATTAAAAAGAACTTTTTTAAAAAAACCTTTAGATCTAGCTAATAAAGTAGCTATTACTAAAAATACTACTACTAGAAAAGAATAGCATGCCATTACTATATATCTAGTTATAAAGAATATGCTAAAAGTATTATAAGGTATATACTAAAAGTAGCTAAGAAAAAAAAAGTCTTTTTATTATTAAAGACTATTAAAAAAAAGGCTTAACCTTATATAGAAAAAGCAAATATATTATAAAATTTATAAGAAAATGCCTAAAAACATAATAATAATAAGTAAAAAACTATATCTAAACCTTTTACTTTTTTTTATTTTTATTATTTTTATTATTTTTATTATTATAGTAATAAAAAATAAAAAAGTTAGGCTTAATAGAGCAATACTTAACCTTATATAAAAAGACAACTTTATTATTATTTTTTTTAAAAAAGGACTTATTTTTCTTATTTAAGAAACTACTATTTCTTTAAATAGAAAAACTACGCTTAACCTTAACTAAGAAACTATACTTAATCTTAATAGAGGATCTATGCTTAAGCTTAACTAAGCTACTATGCTTAGTCTTAATAGCAAAACTATTATTAGTAGTTAGATTAATAAAGATATAAAAAAGGACCTTAGTAGAAATAAAAGGGTAAAAAGCATAATAAGAGCTATAGAAAGTATTATTAGTAAAGCTACTTAATAGTAAGGCATTAGACTTCTTATAAAAGGCCTTTTTAGCACGGCGCTAAAAGATTAGGGCGTTTTTATAAGTAGTATTAGTATTATAGATAGCTAAATTTTAGTTAATATTATACTAAAATAAGGCTAAAAGATTAGATAAACCTTAGTTAAAAAAAGAGTAGTTTTTAAAATAACCGGTTAAGGCATAGTTATTATAGGCACCCTAATAAAGAACCTTACTACTAGTTAATAAGGTCTTATAGTTATAAAACTAACCTTTATTTTTATAATAGTAAAAGTAGGCATCCTTACTATTATAAGTAATAGCACCCTTAATAGCCTATTTTATAAAGGTACTAGAATTATAGCTATAGCCTAACTAGGCGGCCTTACTATAGCCGGAATTCTAGACTAGTTTCTAAGTAAAATAAAGGTTAGAATTAGTCTAATTAATAAAGATACCGCTATAAGTACTAAGAAAGCTAGAAGTAATAGCGCTATTTATAATATAAGAGCGGTTTATAGCATTATAAAAAATAAGATTAATTATTTTAACCTTCTTAACTATAAAGATAGTTAGTAATAAAAAGACATGCCTAAAGTAGTAGTAATATATAATTAGAATAGTAAAGATCTCTATATAAAAATATAGTATAGTAACTAAAAAAACTACTACTACTATACTTATAAAAATACTAAGGATTATTACTACCTTAACTAGTAGTATAAAAACCAAAAGCCTAATTATTAATTATAGTAAAATAACAAACTATAGCTATTATTAATATATAAAAAAGGCATAAAAAGAAAAGAAGAATTAAGAATAAAAAGTAATAAATATATAGTTATTATTATTAATACTAAAGTAAGAAATTCTTAGCAAATGCGCTAAGGTAAGCTAGCTAGTAACTTTTTAATTAAGAAACTAGTAATAGCTACTTAGAAAATAATTAATAGCTAAAGATATACTATAAGAAAAAAAGAAAAGTGCTATATAAAAGGTAGAATAGAAAGATAGTTAAAAAAAAAGAACTAATAACTAAAAAAGCTTTATTACTAACTAGTTAATCTTAATATTAATATTTAAAAAAAGGTTAATATTTAAGAAAGATTCTTTTTTTATACTATTTTTAACTACTTAGTAAGGCCTTAGTTTTAAGCTAAGATATTTGCTATTACCTTAGTAAGGTAATAACCTACTAGTAATAATAAGGCTATATAAGAAATATATACTAAAGCTAGTATTACTTATAAAATAGTAAAAAATAGTATATCTTAAGAAATTAATAGAAAAGTTAAAAAGCCTACCTTTAAAAAAACCTATTATAGCTATTTTAACGGACCTTATTAAGCCCCTAATAATATGCCTAACAATAATTTTCTTTATTTCTAATATATTACTTACTAAGTTAATACTATAAGTGTTATAAATATAAAGATTAAGCTAGAGGCTTTAATCTTAGTAGAAAAAAATAAGATTTTAATGCCTATGGCTTCTTCTAATAGTAGTACTATATAGCCGAGGTTTGCCCCTCTATTAATTTAACAGGTCCCTTTGCAATTTTAAGCCTTTAGTATCGTTGTGCCTACGACCCTGTTTACCGCTAACCACGAATCTCGGCCCGGTATCGCCGGACATGAGCCGTTGGTATGCAGGTCTGTTTCTCATGAGAACCACGCAGATCGAATTTGCAAACGATAATGGAGATTTCACGCGCTCACAAATTGCGTTCTAGGCTCGACAATTCATTTGGTTGTATGAAAATACTATAATTTGATCCAATCTTGAATATATATGTAAATCTGCTTTGCGCAATAACGAAAGAAAGCTATGAGAAAAAGAAAAATAGAACAAAGGAAATAGAGAGGAAAAGAAATGTCTACTACAGATTCAACACCATATGACTCTGGTCTTGCCGAGAGTCTACTTTCTTGTCCAGTCAAAGACTGCATGGCCAGCCCAGGTTGCAGGCTTGTCGATGGCCCAGTGCCACAATTCGCCGCAGAGGATGGATGCGGGCAGGACGACAAAGAAAGCAACGGCCTTGGCCGAAGCGGAGCTGAGTCCAGCCGAGACGTTGCAGTAGAGGAAGAGTTTGACGCCGGCGGTGTACATGAGAAGAGTGGAAACGAGGAAGTAGCCTGGAGATACAAAGTCAGTAATCAAGTCCATGAAGCATGGGAGAAAAACACAAAACTTACTCAACGAGCGTCTTCCGACAGCCTTGAAAGGCTTGCTGGACAGAATGGTCTTGGTGACTTCGCTGAACTCGACGAGCAGCAAGATACCAACAATGACCAGCCAGTTGTCCATGCGTGGGTAAGGCTGGGTGCCATCGAAGTAGCCGAAACTGCTGCCACCGAGGTAGCGAGCGGGGTGGGCATGGGACTCGCCACTCCAGTACAGGTTGTCCAAGCCTGCAGTCCACATGTACTTGAGACCGGTGCCAATGCCGAGCATCAAAACAGCCAAAGACCAGTAAGGCATTCTTACACTGCCACTCTCGTTGCTGTAGCCACGGAACAAGGCAGTGCGCAAAGGAGGGTTGACAGCGACGTCGGCAAGGAAAAGGCCAGTGGCCGAGTACCAACCCCAACTGTTGAACCACCAAGAGCCAAATGCGAACATCAAGAGGCCAGTGACATGCCAAGAGGGTCTGCTGTAAGGCAAGACGACCATGAAGATGTAGACAGTGTAGCTTTGCAGATAGACGGCACTAGGCACCCACAGCGTCCAAGAGGGGAAAGCCAAGTTGCCCATCTGCAACGAATAATCCTTGGTCACCCACAGCAAGTCCCAGATACTGTTGAAGCAGGCCAGTGCAGAGGCTGGCTTCTCCGGTGCTCGAAGGTATGGGTTTCCGTTGAGAATTGCAAAATCTTCGAGGTATTGAGTGTTGATTGTGCTGAAGATGATGCACGAGATGGCAAGGCCGATGGCCAGAGGAATGCCCATGCGGATGGGGCGAGCGATCAAGGAACGTGCATAGGTTGCCGAGTTTGCATCGCGCAGGAAAGGAATGGCGACTGTGCGGGCTGACAAGAGGATGAAGAAGCAGAAAATGAAGGCTTCGTCCCACAGGAGGGGTGAGAGGATCTTGCGGAGAAGTACTTGGTAGTGGGGGGAGACTTCGTGAATGGTCGGGATATCGCCTAGAGGAGGAGGTCAGTAGGAGATACCAAGGACCAATGTGTAGCATGTGCAGTGAAAGAGGTGTGATTTCCTGCAGAGCGAGTCTTGAACAGAATGCTGGCTGCTTCTTCGATCTGGAAGGTGCAAGCCGCACGCTCATGCCCATGAGAACTCATTCTGGCGAAGGTCAGAGGACACATCAACCGGCACAATCTCGACTCCGTCACTCTTTCTACAACTCTGAGCATCACAGCGCTGCTGAACCAGCTGCTTTGAACCCCGCGTGAGATGCTCGTGAGTGGAGTCGAACAGAGATGATGTCGAGGATGCGCCTGCCGATGTTTCTCCGCCAAATTGCGCACCTTCCTCCTTTCCCCGCACCGCTCGCTCCCATCGTCCACTTTGAGTTGCAAGAAGAGACAAAGAAAATGTTGACATACTGAGGTTGCGAGGATACAAGTCGCGAGCATACAGATCGCGAGCCACGATCCCAGAGCCGGCACCAGGAGCGACGATACCGGGACCACCAAACACACCAGGCACTGTCGATGGCGCGTTGTTGGGTACGTGTTCTCCAGTTGTCGTCGGTGCCGGAACTGTCAGCGTCGGATCAAACACCTTGAAGAACAGCCACGCGAAACTCTGCACTGCGAGAATGGCGCGGATGCCCCATAGGTGGTCCTGTGAGTTGCTCAAGACAGCCGACTTTCGCCGCTGTGTCATATAATTCTGAGGTTGGTAGCCGGGCATGATGTCTTGACTTCGCCCAAGGAGCGTGCTTTGGCGTCGAGAGGAGAACAACAAGGTGAGTTCGAGTTCAAATGCCCGAGATGGAATGTCTGAAGTGGTCAACTATCACTTTGCTCATCAACCTGTCGACCCTGACTTGCGTTGCCCGTCCACGCTCTCGTCATGTTTTGATCAAAACGGCGACTATAGGCGTCAATCGCCCTAGCTGTGTCCAGACTTTCTTTTCCTCCATCCGTTCATCTCGCGCCTGGTCCATGGTATGCAATGGACAACCGTCTCGGACCCACGGCGCCGAAGTGACCCGAATATGGCCCGTGATATCAACTGCCAGCCTTCCAACGGCCGCAAGCCGCACCGTTTGGACAACAAGTACAATCTGATCGGTACCCTTTCCTTCTACAGACAATCCATTCTTCACTCGGCACGCCGTTCTGAAACATATGACAGCCATGCTTGCCTGGTTTTCTCGGATAACGTCGGATCTGCGCATTCGCTACCCCTTTGGTGTTCCGATGCCCTACTACGGCAAACCCTTTGTTTTGTACATGCCATAGTAAGACATACCGTTTTGCTTTTCCTCTCATACTCGGAGTACGATGCCTTCCTGTTAATCGATCCCCGCGGTATACACTGGTGGCGTCAGTCAAACTCCGTCCTTTTGGATTCTCACTCTGCCGAATGTGTCAACCGCGGCCGTACGTCCGTACCCTTGGCAATCTCATTCCAACGCGCGACTCTGTTGGAACGGCCAGACCAGTGAGCGCCATGGCGACTACGTCAAGCACTCCCGAAAACAGACAACCTTCGTCGATTGCAGACGTTGATCATTTCGGTGAATCCAATCTGACGATGAGTCTAGAGATTCAGCAGACTTCCGGATCTAGAAGCCTCGTGATGATAGGCTTGCTCAAGGATGCTGTTTGAATAAATTGAATACTTGACCAAAGTCTTTGAAGTTTTGCCGCAATCTCCCCTCGTTCTCTCTGCACCAAAACCACACCTCTGCTTGAACAGCAACACTACCACAGTCATGGCCGACGAGTTCAAGGGTGGCAAGGCCGCAAAGTCAGGCCTGAAGGAGGTATTCAGCAAACTCGACTATGCTGTAAAGTACTCCTCAAACTGGGTCTTCGAATGGACTCCCTTCATCCTCACAATCTGCTACTGGGTAGCATCCATCACTTTCTACGTCTCTTGCGACGAAGGGACCATCAAAGGATTCTACTACTTCTTCATGGTCATCAACTTCTACATCGCCGCCTGTACAGTCATTGAGGCTTTCTTGGGAATCTCACCACTTCGCGATGCGAGAGCAGCTGCTA
Organism: Aureobasidium sp. EXF-10727; assembly: GCA_023848595.1. Lineage (NCBI taxonomy): Eukaryota > Fungi > Ascomycota > Dothideomycetes > Dothideales > Saccotheciaceae > Aureobasidium > Aureobasidium sp. EXF-10727. Next base: position 39,420 of record SWBF01000055.1, read on the forward strand.
TCAGAGTCAATGCCTGCGGCGAGTTTCCCACTCCTGATGATCTTCTTCCCATCCTCGACATCGTCATTGTCGCCTACCTGCCCAACGAGCAGGATATCGTCAAGGATCAGGTCAACTACGCCCTCGAGGAGATTGTCTACCCTCGTGACAAGCTGCGCATCAACCTGCTCTACAACACTCCCAAGCCGATCGAGCCTCTGGAGACCGAGCTGCTCGAGATGGAGAAGCAGCACGGTGGTTTGCTCCGTGTCACCAAAGTTGTAGGCTCCAAGTCCAAGGCCGACAATCTCAACTTCTTCTTCACCCTCGACACTGGCGCTGAGATCATTGCTGTCTTTGATTGCGATCATTTCCCCCACCCTTACAATGCTCGCTGGGCTGCCGAACGTTTCATTGCCGATCCTACTGTCGACATTGTCCAAGGCAGATGCATCGTCTACAACTCAAAGGAAACCTTCTTCACTCGCATGATCGCTCTCGAATTTGACAAAATTTACGCTGTATCGCATCCTGGTCGTTCGCGTCTTTTCTCCTTCGGTCTGTTCTGTGGAAGCAACGGTTACTGGAAGGCCGAGCTCCTGCGTGGTCACCAAATGCACGGTCACATGCTTTGCGAGGATATTGACTCTGCCCTGAGAGCTTACGGTGAAGGCAAGAGAGCTGTCCACGACATGAACGTCAAATCCTACGAGATGGCCCCGACATTCTGGATGGCTTTCTGGAAGCAAAGAATGCGTTGGACTCAGGGATGGACTCAAGCCTCTATTCGCCATGCTCACATGATCTGGGATAACCCTCCCAACGGTACTCGCTGCTTGAGCGAGCGTTACGGCCTTCTTTCTCTCATCATCGTCCGTGAAATGAGTTATTACCTCGTTACTCAGTAAGTTGCCATGTCTGCAGCGGGTCGTGCATTATGCTAATCAACCGTCAGGCACACTTGTCTTCTGTTCAGTTTCCTCATTACCGGCTGGCCCCACAACTCAGGCGAACTGGCCAGATTGATCTTCTTCCGCTACGCCTTGTCCGAGTGGTTCCTCTTCCTCACTGTTGGAAGTCTGATTGTGACGCTATGGATCACTGAGATCGTTCGATCCGAGTTCACTTCATTCTACGACATGATTCTCTTCTCCGCTATCTACGTGCCGTATCTGATCCTTCAGGGTACAATGGGTAAGTTCCCCTATTAGCTCGAGACATTGACGAAAGCACTTGCTGATCACGCATTCAGGCATCTACGGACACTTCCGTGAGATCATCGGATACTCATCCTGGAACCCTACTTCAAGAAAGTAGGATCGGTTCAGTACTCCACCATTCTTCTTTCACCACCATTTTTCCTTTCTCCATCCTTTTTTTTTCTATATAACTTGTTTCCTTTGTCATCATAGTCTAGACTGCATAGCTTAGCATTGAAAAAGATCTATACGATCGCTATTGATAATATTAGCAAAACTTCCCACAAGATTCCCTCAATAGTTTGACTGGAGTCCTTCGGGAGTTGCGGTATATGGCCGTTGCTGCAAGTCCTCGATAATTCTACCATGCAACGCCTTTTCCAACGGTTTTTCGCTTGGTACAAAGTCCGCATGATTCATGGACGAACTTGTGGGATAGGCGCTGATTTGAAGTAGTCAAAAAAGCCGTTACATGAAAACGGCTAATACAATCCTACCCTTAACCATATACACTCAAATCTTGGGTTGCTCCACCACGAGTGTGACCGGTACGTACGTTGTGCACGCATCGCCGCTTCCTTTTTTTCACCTCACCGTTGAACCCGGTCTATTGATCTACAGAAGCAGTGGAGTTTACCGCATAGAACAAACAACCACGAGAATAAGCAACTGAAACAAGGTAGGCTGATCCCTACGGTGGCTTGTTGACTTGTAACTGTCCATAGTGCCGACCTTCACGCTCCACTTATGTCCAGATGGCAATAGCAATCGGTCAATGAGGCCATTGCGCTATGCGGCTGACGGTTGTGTACTGGTCATGTTGATGAGCGTCGACAACAATAATGGCAAGCGTGCGCATTGCCTCGGGGTCCAGATCGCCAGTAACAATCCTTTGCATCATACATTGATACATTGATCGCCCTTTCCTTCCTGCTTGTTCTATTTCCAATACCTGCCACTCACACGTCAACCATCTGGTAGGATAAGGCACGTGCGGCTTGGATATAATCCAAAACTGCCTACTGCTTACTGCCTTTTTGCCTTCTTATACTTCTTACCTTTGTGTTATCTTCTTCTTTCATCGTTTTGCTTGCTCTCTACTTCCATACCGCAACCATGAAGTGGCGGATTGCACTAACAAGTGCCATCTTGGCGGCCACCACGACATCCGCTCTGGATGTTTCTGACTGCTCTTGCGGTTTCCTCGATGCTGCAAATGATCAGATCTGGACAGATGCACTGATCGTGTATTTCAACGAGACTAACCAACTACCCCAAGAATTCAAAGCCCTTGACTTTCACCATCGCAGAGAGTTTGGATACAACTCGTTGTACCGACAGGGTGCCACTCCTGATAATGTGATGATTGGCAATGCCACAGATGAGAATGTCAATGAGCAGGTGCTGCAACTCTGGATTGATCAGGGTACTGGACAGCACTATGTTCAGGGTGCTGGTATCGAGGCTCTGAGACAGGACATCCATTTTGGCACTTTCCGCGCTTCTATGCGCGGACCGAACAAGAACACCGGGTGAGTGACTATCCGCCTTCGGGGTTGAGAGATCGATTGGAACTGACAGTTATGCCTTCTCAGTGGATCTGCAATGTCGATGGAGCTCTACCACAACCGCACATCTTTCATCGAAGTTGACATGTGTAACATGCAATACCCCGAGGACGCCAAATTCTTGGCCCTCAAGGACGGCGAATTCCCAGACACTAAGTACCAGCTCAACTACACTTACTTTGCCAACGACAAAAATGCTACCGCCGGTGGCGACCCTTGGGAGTTTGTCGAGAGTAAGATCGATTGGACCGCCAAGCACGTCAACTGGACTTTTGGAGGAAACCAGACTAGATCTGCTAAGCGCAGTCGTACCGATCTCTATGAGCCTCTGCCTCTGGTCTTCAAGCACTGGTCGATTGGTGACAAATACTGGATGGCCGGTCCTCCCAATCAACGCAACCAGGCCGATCTTGCTTGGGTTCGTGCCTTCTTCAACTCTTCTTTGACCACCAAGGATCAACAGACTGCCTTTGACGGTCGCTGCAGAGGGGTTCAGATGTGCTCCGTTGACGACATCACTCTCCGTGGCTCTAGTCCTTACGAACAAGCTGCTCTCATCCCATTCAAGGAGCCCCCGATGAGCAAAAGTTGGCGTGTTCCCGCCGGTGCCACTTCTGGTGCTGTGTTCGCTTTCGGCTGCTTGACCCTTATCAACGTTCTCTTCAGAAGAGCTCCTTGGAAGTTGCTGCTCGCCAGGAACAGAGGCAAGAAGGTTCATGTCGAGCCTGAACTCAGCTCTCCCTCACCTTTCGTTCAGCAGCTCTTGGGTGTCTCCAAGGATGAGAAGACCTTGATTCCTGCACCTCCTGAGAAAAAGCCGTCGGTTGTTGGCTTCGTCGATGTCGCCACACCTGTTGAGGATAAGCGTGATAGCATGCGTAGAAGAAGTGTCAAGTTCTTCAACCCCTTCGACGCTGGATCCGGAGATGACTTTGTCAAAAGACACAGTGAGGCTTTCACTTCCGCTGCGGAAGTTCCCCGAACCATGTCCAACGCACAACCCACCGACTGGCGCAGAAAGAGTATGGCGTATCACGGTCAACTCCCCGAGATGCTCCCCGAGAGAAGTGAACAAGCAAAGAAGGTCAGGAAGGCCAGTGTTGCTTTTGCCGAAGACACAACCTTCCGTAACCGCCAAGCTAGCACTTTCCAGAGCATCAAAGGTCGCAGTGGAAGCACTGTCAAGGCTCTCGGACATGTTCTCCAGCATGGCATGCACGATGCCGAACGCGTGGAGCCCATTGAGCTGCAGCAGCACCTGGTACACTCCGAATCTGACTCTGACAATGGAAAGCCCAATGCTGCCAGAAGAGAGAGCCATGCAAACTTCGCTGGTGTGGTCATGCGTGACCCAGATACTCTGCAAGATGTCGACCTTTCCCACCAGTCCCCCGATGCCCGTCGCTCCACTATCATCAGAGGAAGACAGCCCAGCGTCCTCGAGCGTTACCGTGAGAACCACTTTGCCAGTATCGGAGGCGTTTCAATGGCGTCCGGCGTATCTCGTGGTTCTATTCCCATGAGAGACTGGAACACTCAGGAACTGCACGAAGTCAGCACCATTGATCCTCCTCACGAGTCGCAGATGAAGATGAACCGCCGCATTACTCTCGCCGAAGCCGTCCCCGTATCAGCTGTTGATATGCCCCTACCAAAGGCAAAGGAGCACGAAGCCCGTATCAACTACCTCGCTGGTCTTGTCGCTTTCTCCTCTCTTGGTGTTACTGTCATTCATTTCATGCTGTCATTCAACCCCTACGCCGGTGGTTTGAACTATGGTCAGCATTACAGAAGCGAATACTGGGCTCGTTGGACCGTCACTCCCGCTATCCTCAACCCCATTTGGGTAAGTCAGCAAACCAAAATCATATGCATCCCTACTGACACAGTCGATAGCTTGGACCTTTCTTCGTCACTTCGTGTAGATTCTTGGCAGCCAGATACCTCCGTGACGGCGACTTGGGCATGATTGCAGAGAAAACGCTTCTCCGTGCACCCCGCTTGCTCTTGCCCTGTTTCATCGTCGCCGCGCTGGAGTACTTGTGTTTCGAGCTCGACTTCATGCAGTGGTTGCAGTACCTGCCGTCCATCTCCTGGTCCGAGTGGGCTTTCATGTCCAACTACGACAACTTTGGTCACTACCTCAACGCAATGCTGGAGCTGGCATACCTGATCCCTAACGCTGCTCCTCAAGTTGTCAGTCACTACTGTGTCGGTGTGCTCTGGTCCATTCCCGTCCAGCTGCAGTTCAGTTTCATGACTCTCCTGGGTGTCGTCATGATCCGCGATATCAAGACCCACTGGAAGCGCTTCGCATTCTACTCTTGGTGTATCATCGCCCATTGGTACTCGCTGAGTTGGGGATCCTGCTTCTGGGCTGGTTTGATGCTGGCAGATCTGCAGGTCACCTACAAGTTCAGTGCCAAGGTCCAGGCTCGTCCCCTTGTCAGCGTGCTTTTCTGTATGGTCATGTGGGTTTTGGCCATCGCCAGTGCCGCCATGACTCTCTTGGAAGATCGTCTGGATATCACGACCATGTCTTCGGAGAGAAACATTCACCCTGACATGTACACCGGCAAGAAGCTTGGTGACACTGTCAGAGGCGGTTACCCATTGTACTTCGAGCCTCGCCTCAACACCTTGGTCTTTGCTGTCTCCATGCAGTTCTTGGTCGAGACGAGCACATGGTTCCAGGCTTTCCTTTCCATGAAGGTCTGGCAGCCCATTTTCCCTCACGCTTTCACCATCTACCTCATCCACGGATTCATCTGGTGGACTCTTGGTTCGTACATGGTGGTGATGATTGGATCCTCCGGCGCACCCTACTGGGGCGTTCTTCTGGCAACAGCAGTCGTGTGTTACTTCACCCTCGCCATCACAGTCGTCGCTCTGTCCTTCTTGACCGAGACCATCACGGCAGCTTGCTGTCGCAACATTGCCCGCTGGGCCATGGAGCCTAAGGTGCCCAAGCAACCTACTCTTGAGCCTTTCCCTCGCAATCTCTTCCTTGACCGCAACAGCGATACCGCAGCCCTCAAGGACGAGGAAACCGCCGTTGGAGAGACTGGTGTCGGCGCTGGCAACATGGTCAGACGCCCTACTCTTCTCCCAGGCTCCATCTCGGACCCCACAGCCAGACGCCCCACCATCGTCGACGGCGCCATTCTTAACGACGCCGAAAAGGCCGCTTTGGGCGCCACAACCATGTCGTCGCCCAAGCCTGCACAAGGTTTCGAGCAGAACAATCGCCATAGCAGAAACTTTGAGAACAACCGTCACAGTCAACACATTGCCGACTTTGTCATCGAGGAAGAAGATGAAGAGGAGATGGATCCTGATGACCCGCGTTACAACAAGTCGTCTGTAGCGTCCAGCTCAACGGACAGAAATTCCAGCTCGGCGGGCGCAAGTTCGAGTTCGGCATCTACTTCGAGGCAGGCTCCTTGATTTTTCTTCTTTCTTCTAAGAAAACTTCTTTGATCCCTTTTTTCTTTTTTCTTCTTTCCTTTCTTTTTGTCATTTTCTTCAAGCATACAGCCTACTACATTTCCTATGTTAACATATTACTCAAATATAATCTCCTTGACCTCTTCAAAATATGTTTCGGTGTAATGTGTGATTGTGTATCTTGTAAGTGACATGGAGGAAAGGAGGTGAAGTCGGACCAGTCGACACGGACCATGGTGCTGTCATGACGGAAGTGTCCGCTTCCTCGACTCCTCCACTTTCTCCCCCTCCGTACTGCTTGCTCCAGCATCGCTTCCCGTACCGTCGCGATGCAAGCCCTACATTCGGATAACAGAATACAGTGCAGATGCATGTTCATCACGGGCAGAGTAGAAGCCGACGGGCTATGCAACGGCTCAGGTAGGGCAAAGCCGATCGTCGGCCGGCAAGTGTCGCGCAACTCCGCACGGCATCAGGACTTCACGCCGGAGCACCCATCTCGAACCCAACCATGATTCTCTCTTAAGGTAGTATAAGTTTTCCATACCTTCTCTCATGGCTCAGCTTGTCAGACAATCGTCAAGAAACAGGATAATGTCTGCACTACAGAACAGTAGAGGTGTTCATACAGCACGCGTTGCTTTCCTCTACCAAGCCATCGAGTCGCCAGTCATCAATGGCGTTCGCAAGCCCATGAAGCCCGGTGGTACGTCTAGGCGTCTGAAAGAAATGATGGAGTATGAATTGACTTTTCTCAGGCTACCAAGACGGATGTGCCGACATGGCCTTCAACCTTCGCAATCAACCCGGCATCGACATCATCACGCCCATCGACTCTCCCGACCCTCGTCAGCACGTCGGCTGGAGCTTTCCAGACTCTGAAGACGGTATCCTCGCCGCCCTGCAAAAGGGAGCTACGCATCTGTTCGCCAACACCGTCGTCTTTGCTAGCCACCCACTCCAGACATCTGCAAGAGTAGGCGAATATCAGGATACAGTCAAGATTGTGGGGCACGCGCCTTGCATGGTCGAGCTTTACGACGACAAGCACTACGTCAACGACATGTTGCGCAAGTCTGGCAACTTCACTCTGCCGCGCGGATGGCTGGTCGAAGACGACGGCTCAGATCTATCCGCAAAGCTCAACTCGCTCGATCTACGCTTCCCCGTCGTCGGCAAACCAGTCAGAGGCCGCGGCAGCCACGGCGTCAAAGTCTGCAACACCGCACAAGAATTACTTCATCATGTGCAGTCTTTGTTCGCAGAATCCCCGGCCGTGATCCTTGAAGACTATCTCGCTGGCGAAGAGGCCACTGTAACGATTCTGCCGCCTTCAGAGGAGCATCCCTCTCACCGCGCTTTGCCAGTTGTCATGCGGTCTGGCCACACAAATGGTGTAGTGCCCTACAACGGCATCGTCCCCGTGACCGCAAACTCGCGCGCCGTCACCGCAGACGAGTACGCTAGAGATCCTACGTATGCGGCTATAGCGACCGAGTGCGAGAATGTGGCCAAGGTTTTGGGTGTCACTGCCCTCATGCGCATTGACGTGCGTCGCGTTTCCACACAGCCAGGCTCTGAGTTTGCGCTGTTTGATGTTAATCCAAAGCCAAATATGACGGGACCTGGACGGCCTGGGAGAGATGATCAGGCGAGTCTAAGTGCTATTGCTGCTGCAGAGGTGGGATGGGATTATCCAAGGCTGTTGACTGAGATGGTAGGAAGTGCACAGATTCTGCGCCGCCTGAGAGATATGCGACCCGACACTCTGTAATGCAAGAAATGAAGGTCTGTTATATTACGAGATTTGCTACATATACAAGCTTCCGGGAATGATTACATGCCGTTATTCAAGGTTGTTCTTGACCGCATCAGAGTGTAAGGCGGACTGGAGTATGAACTCGCTTTGTTGCTGATACATCTAGCAGCTAGCAAAATCGATCAGCATCGTTAGTGTATGACTTCTACTATTCAAGCACCATTGGTCTGCCACTCTTTTGATGTCAAGAGACCCAGAGGATAATGATGCTTCATCACTTCCAGGACGCTAGAAAGAGCAATGACGCTAAGGAAAAGCAAGCATCAGAGGGATTGCCGAGATGTCTGTTGGTGTAGATTGTCTAGATGGAAGAGAACAAATGAACCAGGACTCCGTGGTCCGGCGCGCTTGTATCCAGAGTTGAGCTGGAGTTGGGTGCGGGAAACTCCTGATGCAGAAACTCCAGCGAGCCATCATCCAGAAGAGAAGATGAAAAACTTGATCAGGAGTTGGCCTTGTGCATTCAAGTCTGTGATTGAAACAGAGAACAGGGTCCTGAGTCCCTGACATGACTCTCATTTCCGCTGGACAATGGCTGCGTTACACCAAGCTGTACAAGAATCGAAAGAGTGGCCATAAAGGATCCGGCACATGCTAGCCTTCAGAAAGCTCGCGATCTCACACGGGTAGTGATTTACTCAACCGCGCAAGCCGCTCTTGCACATCCACTTCCAGTTGCTTCATCGTTGTTTCGTCCGAGGATTGGGGCTCTGACAGCATCGAGCCGGGCAGCGGGCCAAGATATACCTGCACGGCATTTACCTGACGCTGTATCAGGTAGCCGCACATTTGTGCTACCATGGCTGTCCGCATCTCGCCGAGTGGAAGAGCATATTGCTGTGCGTCGGGTGTGCTCAAAGAGGCTCGTTGCTTGTTGACTGCATGTTGGAGAGCCATTATGGCGGCGAGGTATGTGTTGAGGAGCAGCATGTGGTTGGCCATGATCATGTGCCGTATGATACTGCCTGACCAGTCACTTACGGATGGATGGTGTATACTACCCGGCAGAACCCTTGATCTCTCATCTTCCGGCGTGTTAGACATCGAGTCCGCGTTGGAGAGTATTGGTAGCGATCTCTCCGATGGTAGTGGAAAAGGGCTAGATGGCGAGGTGCCATCATTTAGAGCATGTAGCGTGTCGAGCAAGTCCTGAGAAGCCGAGAATACATTTTGGAGCAAAGCACAGCCATCTTGTGCAGCTGCGGGTAAGCTCTTATCCTGCTCGCTACTACTGACGGAAGGATCTACCATGTTCGAAGAAGCACGCACAAGCCATCCTGTCAGCTTCTGGAATGCGGAATCATCTGCGAAAGGACCTTTCTGGAGTGTCGCAGTGTCCTTTTGGTCTAAAGCATCGGGTGAGTTGGCGATGTCGAGGACTGCACTGTGCAAACTACAGATGTGCTGACTCAATCGAGATAGACCAGCCATCGGAGTCTCCGCCTTGAGGGTCTTCGTCGTGGTGTCCTGATGGGACTTTTGTCGTGTAGGCATATGTTGTACATTGGGCTCAGGAGTCTTGCTGAACAGATCGGGCGAAACGACATATGGTGAGTTTAGAGTGTTATCGCTCATGCTCCCGTTCTCGATATCGAGCTCCTGCGGATCAAAGTGCCACTGCTCCGGATTCGTGAAGTTATCGTCAACGTAATTCAACCAGTCCATAGACATCGGATCAATGCACACATCAGGATCTGTTTGATCGTATTGTTGCTCTCCAGATGTAAGTCCATCCGCGAAATTAGCCGGGTGATGCCCATCCGCCTCAGAGTTACACTCGGTCTGTGTATTACCGGTGTATGGCTTACTGGTGCATGAATCGTTTTTCTTCTGTCTGCTCGGCCCGCCTTTCGGTAAGCTCGAGCTGTATACACATTGCGTTTTCAACCGAATGCAGCGCTCACATGCACCACTGCTGTTGTCAGCCGGACGTTGACATCGTAGTTTCTGCTTGTAGCATCGATCGCAAGACTGCCGCTTTGTTGTACTTGGGAGGTTTTGCATTTGCGAGATCTCTGTGTCATCAAGGCATGCACTGGCAGATTTGATGTGGATATACAAGACAATCAGTCCGACGACGCTCAAGTAAGGAGGAAGGCTTGGGACTCGGGAGTGTCGCGGAGGAAGTGGCATTGGGCTTAATTAGCTTGTAATTACCGCTGATCTACCGGGCTTGTTGGCGCCCTGAACCGTGATTGGCTAGGATTGCAAGATATACACCAAATCAGGTCCGCATAGTTGGTGGCACATAAACTTCGTCTATCGCCGTGATAAATACAAAACTGACATAGCCCACGCCTTGACAGATACCAGGGCAATTGTTCTTGAGTGAACTGAGATATTCTTAACCAGAAAAACGACAAGACCAAGCAAGATTCAGCATGTCACCGTTACCACTCGCAATTCGCGACCCAACAACATCGAGACGTATGTTTGGTCAATCATGTGAATGAGCGACTTGACCTAGGACCAAGACCGCTCTTCTCATATGCCATGTCGATCATCTTCATCTGCGCAATCGAGTCCTGTCCAGTCACCCAATGCTGAGTCTCGCGACCACGAATCTTGTTCACAAAAGCTTCCAGCTGATACCTGTAGGACATCCAGAAAGTTTTCCCGGGGAGGTCTGTGAACTCGCCACCAGCTTCTTTGAATGTGTAAGCCTTGCGGGATGTGTTCTCTGTCCATTTCTTGATCATTTTGCCCGTGCGTCTGCTGCGAATCACAAATCTGCTCTCGATGTCGATGCGATGCCAGAACACACCGTGGATCATGCCATTGAGCGTCAAAACTTGCGAGCGGAACTTCTCTTGGTCTTCGGGAAGATCGTCGTCCAGTACAGCAACCTCCCTGGTGATCACCGTGACGAAAGATGGCTTGAGAATTGTGCTTCCTTGCAGGGTACTGCTCGCTTCACCAATTCCACCATTGGGAAAGCGGAACTTGGCTTGAAACTTGTAATCACATTTGTCATGGACTCCATCGGTGTATGCCTGAGTTTCGCAGCTCATACATTCCACAGGGTCGGCATTAAACAACAGACGGAGTGCAGCGTAATTGTAGGTGCCCATGGCCATCATGGTGCCGCCAGAGATGCTGTAGTTGAAGTGTATGTCGTCTTTGGAGGAAGCCCACCAGGGGATCATGGAGGTCGAAGTGACGTGAACCACGTCCGCAGGATTAATTAAGGACTTGAACAGATTCCAAGACGGGTAGAAGCGGTTGTGGAAAGCTTCAAGTATGATCGGGGCATTTGGCTGAAACAGCTCGGGCATGTTGAAAAGAATCTTGGCTTCGGTTGCGTTCGATGTCGAAGGCTTTTCCAGGAGGACATGCTTGCCAGCACGGATCGCACGAACCGCCCATTCATAGTGAAGTCCGTTGGGTAGCGGTATGAAGACGCAATCGATGTTAGGGTCGTCGAGAATATCTTTCGAATGTCAACTACTACTCAAGAATCCTACACTGAGAATAACGCGAACCTTGATATGAATCCTTGACTTCTGGAATACCGTGCGACTCCGCGAATGCCTCTGCTTTTGATCGTTCACGCGCTGCGACAGCTTGGACAATCACTTCGGGATGAGATTTGGCAGGGATGATTAATGACAAGGGACTGCTCTTTGTGGTCAGAAAGAGACTGCGTAATCAAGAAGAGAAGAGACGCATGCTATGCTTGCGGCACCTAAGACACCGAACCTGAGAGCGCCTTCCTGTTTGGGTGCCTTCGGCGGATTGAACGCGGACCATACACGACTGACCATGGCTGCCATCTTGTAGGGAACTCAATTTGGTCTCGCCGAAGTTTGCGACTTGTTCCTGATATGCCTTCGAAGGGATTGGAAGGTATGAACCAGCATCATCCCGGCGAGTCGGCCAGGTTATTTAACACAAGTTGCAACTGCAATCGGGGACTTCCACATGCTCGTGCCATTCTGTTAAACCACCGACCGATCAACAATGTCCTGTGCGAGAGGAAGGAGCAAAGTCGATGATATCGTCGGCGTCGGTGCCATCGGTCATCGTCACGTGAAAAAATCACCGAATCTCTTCCCAAAACCGCCGAACGTGGCTTCCTCGGCAGGATCATCTCAGGCCGCATCCTCATTCTCACCGATCAAGAAATGAGGCTGCCAGGACTTTTCCTGGCTGCTGTACATGATTACTCTGCTTCGCGCTCCCTGAAACGATGTAAGAGGCGCGCCACATCGCGACACTCCATTCCTCTGTTGTGAGCAGCCTGTAGACGCGACAGCGACAGTCGACTGGCTTTACGACGCGCACTGCTGCTACTCCATGGAAAGCACTGCGGTCATTGTCCGGACAATGAAAAGTCCAAATTCAGGCAACTGAGCGATATTCTGGTTTTGAACATGGCCAGCCACTCACTATAGACGAGGCAGAGCATTGGCTGACCCTGTGGCGAGTCGAGATTATGCACATGCACCTGAACGAATCAGAAACATTTTCGCACGCCCGCATGGAAGAAACGTCCGCTCTGCAAACATCACAACGAATCGTAAATCGCATGAGAGTTCGGGGCCATAGGCGCGAAACAGCTGCCCCTAGCAACCACCCACCTTCACGGTTTTATGTTTCTGGAGTGGGTACGATGAGATACCAAGGTGACATCTGAAAATGGCTTATGTGCCACCCATACGCTTGAATGACAGACCGATTGGTCTTTGTGAACGTCCAGCACTGTACTGTACAGCACAAGGAATTGCCAGTCGCAGTTTGATGCTTGCTGATATACTTAGATAGACAGTCCATGATTCCAATCCCGCAGGCAGGCCCGCTCGCTTGGTGGCTAAGCCTTGAGACTCGCAGGCAAAGTCCCGTACAGATGGTTACGAACTAATCTGTGATAGGTTTGCAACTTGCATAGAGGCTTGAAGGATCCTTTGACAAGGCTGGACGTGTGGAGGACATAAAAAAGGCTGCCCTCGAGGAAAAAAGTATTTGCTAACTCTACAACTTATTTTTGCATAAGTCAAGCCCGTTCGATTCTTGGTCTGGGTGGTCGGAGCAGAGATTTGACCAGCTTTGCTCCTAGTCATATCATGGAAAGCACTTCATACAGGAGGTTGCCTCCCAGTCATGCGCACCAAGCTGGTCGAGAGCTTGTTTCGAGTTCCCTGAATCTCTCAAAGACGACCCACACGACTTCACATGAACTTGACGAACTCCATGCGAACACGCCTGTGGCTCAGCCCAAGTAAGTGAGATAAGTCCTTCTGGCAGATTTATCGTTCACCGCAACCCGTCAGATGGAACGCCAAATCTCGGACACACCCTACAACTTTCGGTCGCAAATTAGCAGATCGACTACGAGAAACACTACGCAGTCTTCGCTTGCTTATACTCATGGGCATGGGACCCTGGAAGAAAAAGGAGGAAGAGCCAAAGATTGCATTGCACATAGGATGGTCATCCGTGCTCACTGGACTCCTAATCCACGTACTGCCGCTGACCGCGTGTATCACTCTGATTGTCCTTAACTCGAGATCTACTTTTCTCAGCGGGCATGTCTCCACCCTAGCCTTCCAGTTCCTCGCGAAATTTCTCGAACTGCTTGCTCAAGCGTCTTTAGCAAGTGCTATCTTTGTCTATCTCCGTGCACTCTATACAGGCTCGGAACCTATCCCTTTTGGAGCACTATTCGCCGGACTGCAGATTTCAAGTATCAATTATCTATGGTCTCTTGAATTTGCTGGCGTGGTCACATCAGGAAGATTCAAACAAACCAAGAAGCTCGGATTTGTTGGTTTGATCACGTTGAGCATCATCTTGGCCGCTGGAATCGGTCCATCGATTGCTATCGCTCTGACCCCGACGCCGGGTTACTTCTCCAGTGGTTGGGCCGAAGCTTGGGTCAACGCGACAGAAGACCAACTGTTTCCATCCAAGGTCGACCCGGATGTTTTAGTCTACGATTTCTCAAGCGACTGTACCTCAGGATATTGTGCAAGATATGGGTGGCAGACCGCCATGAGCATGGCTCAGTCATCTCAGAGATCGAACGACCATAATGTCTCGCAACATATAAATCTTGCACTGACACAAGATGCCTTACCGAACAGAGAGATGCAATGCAATATCGGCATTTCTGATGGCCCGACTGATATGTCTGCCATAGCCACGATCCCGAGCAAGGTGGTCGCTTGGTCGCTGAGCATGATGGCTCAGCAAATGTACAGCAGTACGGCCCACCTATCTGCCAGTAGCAAGAATTTTACTACAAGAAGTCGCCAACCTCTTGTGGAGGTTGCTTGTGAAGAAGCAAATTGGCTTAGTCCTACCTCAATCAACATTACCGTGCTCGATGACGAATACACTCTACAGTCCGAATCCTTGCACCGACTGAGCGTCTCTGACTCCTTTGGATGGGCATTTCTTGACCGGAACGATTCATCCTCCAAGAATGCCACAAGCTCTGGCCCATCGGTCTGGATCGTCGTCAGTCACCCTCAGGATCTCAAGCTCTCAGGACGGTCCGTCGAGGCTTGCGCGATATATGCAAGATATGCCCACGTTCGAAATACGATCTCGTTAGATGAAGATACGTGGCTGTCCGGCAACGCGCTTGTTGTCAGTCGTTCCAATATCGACTACGCCCAAGCCGACGTATCCGAGTCCATCATGCTCCCAGCACTATGGGTCAACAGGACTTTACCGCCCTTGAGTACATTACTGAGTAATGGTCTTAGTGATGTCGACTTGGCCACGTTCTTCGCGACATCATTGGCTATCTCAATGGCTCAGTGGCCGCAACAGGTGTTCCCATCTCCGGACGATAGCCCGGCACTCTATGGTCTGAATCCTGATACCGGCATACTTGTGGGAAACCAAGAAGACGACAACGCCATGGACCCGAACTACTCGCTCCACTGGTTCAGCCGTTCAGAAAGAGATCATGTGCTGTATCCAGGCTCCGAGATTGCCGAAAAAGAGGGCAAGTACAGATTGCAGATGAACGTCAGCTCTTTTGGTTATGGCTACAAGATCGACCAGCCAACCAAGATCATCGCAATATCTGTACTTGCCGCGTATTGCCTTTACATCATGACTTTCATCATTCTCTCACTTACATTCTATCGAGTTCATTCGAATGCCTGGGACTCGATCAGCGAGCTTACTGCTTTGGCACTCATGTCAAGACCAGACGACAAATTGCGAAATACCAGCGCGGGCATCGAGACCGTTGCTTTGTTCAGATTGCCTATCAACATCCGAGCCGTCGACAACTCTCATTTGGAGATTCTTTTCGAAGATGGAGAAGGTAGATCAAATTCTGGGAAAGTGGAGAGAGGTGTTGCATATGGATAACATGCCATCAATCTATGCGAAGGCCTCGGTCGGTGCATGAATGTGATAGTTGATGGTTAGATGACTTCTTGCTGTATAACTTGGATTTTGAAGTTGCGTGTCACTTTTGTATCAAAGCTCAATGTGTCTCATCTGCTGCCCTTCGGCTAGCCAGTCATCAAGTATTTTAACCTTGTCACTGTCCGCAAGTGCAAAATCCGTGCGTATCCTTGACCATCCCCATCCTTCTTTATAGGCTTGATCAAGTGTTTCTTGGGTCCTCTTCACCCACTCGAGCTTCTTAGCCTTGAACAGACCACCATCAAATGCTTTTTGCGCAGTATCCAAGTCCTTGGCAGTATCGTCCCATCCAGCAGCCAGATACACATCTCTCAAGCTGAACTTGATAAACCGCAACTGATAATGTTCCAAAACATCTACATTGCCCTTCATAGCTTCCAAATCGTTCTCATCAGGCTCTGTGATCAGCTCATTTTCGAAAGGTACCCATTCAAGTCTCAGCAGCTTCTCGATCCACGGCCCCATAATCTGCTCTACTGGTTTCGCATCATCCATCTCGAAAGGATTTTCAATCTCTGCAATCTCAAAATTGACGTGCTTGCCCCATGCGTCCCAAGGTAACAGTTTTGCCGAGACAGTATCGTAGATCAGAGATGTGCCGTAGATATTTGGATTACTCAGTACAAATGCATGTTTGGAGATTTCTGGTGCGTCCTGGAACGTGGGGCGTCGTGACCAGTCAAGGTCGCCGTCGTCGTAACAGACGGATTGCGAGCCGTTGGGGAGTATAGGCAGCGAGTAGAGATCAGGGTTTAGTTGTGGTAGTTGTTGCAAGAGAGATATGGCTTCGGAGGAGAGGCCGGCTTCGGCAGCGGCATTAAGATTTACGGTGGTCGGCGGGAAGAAGATGTCGTCCGGGAAGATGTAGTGAAGGGCCGCGAAGGTCCTGTATAAGAGGGTCAAGTGGTTGATGAGGGTTTCATGAGACATGTCGGACCCTGAGTTGATATGTTTGCCACCGCTGTTCATCAGTTGGCTCTCAAGACTGTGGTCGCAGGTGTTGGTGAAGCCTCGGACGTCAACAAACAACAACAAGCTTCCGAAATGGTTTCGGACGCCAGCGAGCTGCCCAAAACGATCACTCTACAAAATTTGGTCGTTATATGCTTCTCGGATCCAAAGATCCGATCGAAAAGCTTGTTCACATCTGTATCGTCGAGGATTGTGCTAATAGTAAGTTGTTGATGGCAGCGAGAACAGCAACCCTGTCAGGACGAGAGCCGAAATTTCTTCACGCTCGTCGTAGGTCGCTTCTCATCAATCTCTCACGACATGCTCAGGGGCCCACCACCACTATAGCCACTTGTATGGTTCATCGCAAGGCGTGCTCTTTCCAACTCTAGCCTTCTGCCGACAACAATGGTCCGGGGATAGGAGATCCGACGACCATGAAGCTGCGACTTTATTCCCGGCTGGCGCGACGAGACGTCCAGAACCAACCATCTCAAAGGCGGACTGTGATCAGCAGTATTCTGCCGACACAGTCGGTTGCCGGCAGATATGCGCTCTTCCATATCACCAGTGCCGTAGCAGTGAAGACGGCGATAACATCGATTCCATGTGTGCTGACGACGCGACGACGTGGCCGCAGCCAAAAGCTTCGCGGTTTCCTCAACGGTTTCCGCAACTTTTCTTTCAATGCCCTATCTCCATATCATTGTCTATCGCAAGACGCGTATACATTCTGAATCTGCCATAAAAACTTCGTCGCCAAGGAGCCGAATTAAATCAATAATGATGAAATTGGCACGTTGAGGCTTTTTCATTGTGGTGGCTTGTTTGGGTAGGAGGCACGGTAGGAGTCGATATATTCTCGTCCATGTCTGCCTGGCAGGTCTTTCGTTATCATCTGATCTGCCCTCTATTTGTCCGCTGGGAAGGAGCGACACTCAATCAACATCTCATATCGCGACTTTCGTAACGTCCAGCGTCGCCACCTTCAAATCACAATCAGCATCGCGTCAATAAACATCAGCTATTCGAGCTATACTATCGTGCGCCCACCACCGCTAGTCCACAACATCATCTACCATGTCGAAACTCAACCCTCTCCACTGGTCACGGAAGTGGCAGGTTATTGGCGGACTTGGAGCTACGGCTGTCATCGTCACAGTGATTGTGGGTGCTGTTGTAGGCACAGAAGAATCAGGCTCCAGCTCGTACCCAGACTACACTGCGCTGAATTACACGATCTCCGAGCGCATGAACGGAACGACATTCTTCGACCACTTCGATTACTACGATCAAGCTGATCCGAGTAGCGGCTCGGTCGTTTATCTTTCTCAAGAGTCGGCTGCCTACAGCAATCTCACATATGCTGGAGCGTCATCGGCCATCCTCAGAGTCGATAGTACAAATTCGGGTACCACAGACAGAAACTCTGTGCGCATCACGTCCAAGAATCAATGGGATACCGGACTTTTCGTGTTCGACGTCATCCACTCTCCATATGGCTGTGGTACGTGGCCTGCTGTGTGGCTGTCCGACCCGAACAACTGGCCAGAACATGGAGAGATTGATGTTATCGAGGCTGTTGAGCAGGGCAACAAGGGAAATCAGATGACATTGCACACCTCCAAGGGCTGCACGATGAAGACGAAACGTGAAGAGACCGGCACAGTGTCTGGCACAAACTGCTGGAACTCGACAAATGATAACGAAGGATGTGGCGTTTTTGGCCCCAAGAGTAGCTACGGAGCAGCTTTGAACGAGGCAGGTGGTGCAGTGAGTTGTTCCCTGATATCGGTTTGTCTCCGTATACTGATCGTTTTGTACAGCTTTTCGCAATGGAGCTCCGCAATGCAGGTATTCGCATGTGGACGTTCAGCCGTTCGGACCCACCTTCAGATCTCCTCTCCACCAACGATTCCTCCCCTGATCCATCACAATGGGGCACTCCCGTCGCCGACTTCCCTAGCACCGACTGCGATATCTCTTCTCATTTCAAAAACCAGTCCATCATCGCAAACATCGACTTATGCGGTAGTTGGGCAGGTGCAACCAGTGTGTATTCGACAGAATACGGCTGCCCTGGCACCTGTGCGGATTTGGTCAAAAGCAATGCTACTGCATTTGAGAATGCGTATTGGGAGTTTGCAAGCTTCAGGGTATGGACGGCCTCATAGAAATGGTCTTACTAATCAAGTAAAGAATAATCAATCATCAATCAAGAATCACAAACATATCAAGGTCCTGCTTGACTAGCCAAAAGCTCCGATGCAGTCCTTTGTACTGCAGCCAGTTCGACATCCGAAGGCATGTCGACGATGAGGAGGTACAGAACATCCTAGTTTCTGTGAGTAAAAGATCGGAGCAGTAAGCAAGAGTTGAACGTACCTTCTTCATGAATTTCTGCACCATTCCCAACGGGCCTGGGCTGCTCCCACCTCGTCCGCCACGAATTGCTCCCAACCCGCGCTGTATTCCTCCATTGGACGCCGGGGGCTCATTTCTGGCCTGCACAGTCTGAGTAGACCCACCAAACTCTCTGCCAAGCACACCTCGACCGCTCATACCTCGCCCAGTCATGCCACTGTGAGTCTGATCAAAACGTGCTGCACTTAACTCCCTCCGACCACCTCCAAGTCCGCCTCGACCGCTCAATACATCCGTACGGTCGGGCATCTGAATCGCGCCGCCCGAAAGCAAAGCAATTAGAGAACCGCTGTTGGCTGGATGGCTCGGATCCGCAAAGCGAGAGGCAAATTCTGGTTTCGGGCCTGCAGCTAAAGCACTATTCGGATTCTCCATGGCCTGTACGACAACCGTCAGTGTTCAATGAATCAGGGATGCAGACTGCCGTCGTCAACTTACAAACTTGGCTTGCGCTCTCTTGTCCATATAATCCTCCACAAATCGCCTCTTCTTCTGCAAAGACGACTTTTTGGTTTGCGCTGCCTCTCCTGAAGTCGTGGCTAAAGCATCAAGAGCTGGGTATATCAAGGGTGCCATCTCAGGCCATTGGAACTCCCCATAAGTCTTTCCGTTGGACTTGTGTAGAGATTTCAAGTGTCCATTGTGTTTGTTCATGACCTTCGCAGCCATGTGTTCAAAACTGACAGTAGTCTTTGCATCACCGGTATACGGATTCCAAGTCAAGACCAGACAAAACAAACCCCTGGGCATGAAGAAGTCTCTGTTAACTTTATCCAAGAATCTGTTTGTTTTGTGACGGCCTTGAATTTCCATTGCTGCTGTTGTGGCTGCGGTGATGGCCATGGAGACTAGAATCGAAGTCACAGTAGGCAACCAGATTGTCCCGATTGATGCGAGGTTTAGGGCTGCTATCCACTTTGACGCTTGGGTGGATTTGTTCAAGGTCTCGAGGAAGTCGAGGAAGGTGGTTTGGTCGATGCCGCAGGTGGACAGGATGGGTGGGTAGGCTCTCACGAAGCCGCGATTGCGGTCTTTAGGGCGGCGTTGGGGGATGATGATCGGGAAGGGGAGTCTTTCTCTTGAAGAAGAAGAAGGTCCAGCTGTTGGTGAGGGTGGCGGTAGTCGTGAGATGAATGCGTCGGCAAGAGTGCTTGGGTCAGTCACTTCGATTGGTTGCTGGGGTTGGGATTCGTCCACGAGAGCATCTTGAGCTTCATCGAGCTCCCATGCCTCTTCATCAAGGTTGTGAGGCAAGGCTTCAAGCTGTTGTGAGTGGGCTTCTGCTTCTGATTGTGTCTTGTTTGCCTTGCGTGCTTTGTAGGCTTCCGAAACCAGACCAATGCCACCTCCGACATTCTGAACGATATTGGTAATGATCTGAGCCATGATGTGCCGAGGAAAGGTGACGAGAAGTGGAGCAGACCAATGCGATGGTATCAACAAGGACTTCAGAGCGACACAGACCTACTTATGTACATCGCTGAAGATATCAGCCTTGTTTGCTTACTCTTAGAGACGGAGTGTCGTTCGTTCGGAATGTCCATGGATGTGGCTGAGGTGATCCTACAGCTCCTTCGCTTGATCTTTGGAGCCTGGTCAATGGCCTGCTATGAATGCGTTCATACTTCAGGCACTCAAGAGTGCCAATTGGACAGTAATGAGCCTGTTCGTGTACAAGCTCGGGTTCGGATTCGCTCTCGTGAGGTTGCTGCATGCAAGTTGTGGCTCAGTGCCTGCGGCGTGAGATAGTAGCGCTGACTTCGTATTGGATATCATCCTATATAACCTGGTAGGGCAAAGTTGCATCTTCGCTCAGCCCCAGGACGCTCGGTTTCGGTTTCGCTCTTGTCAGATCGCTGAGTTCAAGGTGTGGCTTGCGGGCTGCAAGACGAGGCTGTGATCTCGGTTTCGGATTCGGGTTCGCTGTCTGCTCCAAGAACACCACCACTGCACTCTCTATGTGATTGCAGCAAGATACTGTTGCAGTGAGGACTTGGTGATAAACACGAGCAAGTGCTGTAAGGTACGTTTTCACAAGTGTCAATCAAGTAAAGGCGTTGCATGAGAGAATTCGACTGATCTCGCATCTCCAGCAGTGACTAGGGACCGACCATTACGGTTCAATAACTTTTGCATACCTGCCTATATAACATCCCTCCGAGACGGAAGAGTTTTCTGTCTGTGTAGGCGACGCAAAGAAGGACAAAGACACGAGATGAGGGCGCAGCTCGATTGGTCACAACTTTTGGCCAGCTGGGAGATTCGCTCTGTCCAAGTGGTTTGCCGAAACGCCTTGCTTCTGGGCCAGCGCTCAATCCTCCTAGGCAGCCACCTTCCGACTTTCAACTCCCAAGACTTCGATGCGAGTGAAACAGTAACTTGACTTTTTTTGTGTCGCGGTTCATTCGAAGTAGCACCGCAGAACATGAAGTTCCCATCGATGCACACATATCCATCGATCGGCTGGGCCTCGAAGGATCGTAATCCGCAGTCACGGTGACCGCACCTTTCCTAATCTGTTTCGATGCGCGAGGCTGCTCTCACCGGACGTTCTGTTACTCCGACCAAGCACGTAGGTCACTTGTATAAACTAACATTTCTTCTACCCTCCATGAAACAAAGCTGTCCAAGACCTCTTGCAAGTAATCACTTTTGCTATCTCAAGAACTACTAACCACTTTCCGCTATGGTTGCTCTCGAGACAATTCGTGCCTCGAACAGGAATATCGCCGCGACTCTTCCAGGACTCGTCGCTGTGTTTGTTGGTGCAACAAATGGTGTTGGAGAGGCCACTGTTCGACAGTTCGCAAAGTACGCATCGGCACCGCGCGTCTACCTGATCGGTCGGTCTCAAGAAGCAGGCACGCGCATAACAAACGAATGCAAAGCTCTCAACCCCAAGGGCGAATTCATCTTTATCAGCAAAGACACCAGTCTTATTCGCAATGTCGATGAGATTTGCGCTTCCATACGGAGCCGCGAGAAACATGTAAACCTGCTATTCCTCACCATCGGGACGTTACAAACTGGCAAGAGTGAGTTCTCTAGCAGCTACATCATTGCGATCAGCTCTGACGTTGCCTCAACATAGCGACCGCAGAAGGCATTCATTATCCTGCTGCACTGGCCGTTCATGCACGTAACAGATTCATCACCGACCTACTCCCTCTCCTCAATAACGCTACTTCTCTCCGCAGAGTCATTTCTGTCTTCATCGCGACCCTCGAAGGAGAAATCCAAATGAACGATTTCCAAGGTTGGCACATGAAGCTTATGGCAAACAGAGATCATGCTGCATCCATCACAACACTGTCTCTCGAAAGCCATCACAAAGATAACCCAAACGTGTCGTTCGTCCACAATTTTCCTGGTGTGGTCAAATCGGGCATCACTCGTGGGACTTCTGGACCGGTGTTTACTGCTTTGAAGGCTGTGATTGGTCTATTTGGTTCGCTGTTCTATATGCCTGCTGAGGAAGCGGGTGATCGACATGTGTTCTTGGCTACGAGTGCAAGATATTCGACTGGTCTCGAGGACTCAGCGGCCGGTGTGCCATTGGCTGTGGCTGGAGGTTTGGCATTTGCTCGCGGCACTGACGGCAAGGTAGGCAGTGGTGTATACTCTATCGACGCTAGTGGAGAGAGTGCTGGGCCAAAGGTTGAGCAAGCACTACTTTCGTTGAGAAGCAGAGGTATGACAGAGAAGGTCATGGACACGATTAACACAGATATCGAGAAGGCGCTGGCGATGGGTCAGAATTGAATTTTCGTTGGGACATTATAATCTAACAGATGTCGGTAATAAGTACTCTCCGGGTCCATTGCTCTTTCATGCTTCTATACAAATGCGCAATGCAGTCGTAAATTTCTTCTCATCCACTGAGATCTCAGTCAAGACTCATGCGCTCATTATCCCCCCGAGCTTAAAGGAAAACGACCAGAAAGCCATGCTACTGCTCAGTTGACTCCGGGGCAATGTCGGAGGACAAGCGATCACCGAGGCGAAGAGGCAAGGAAAAGACAGGGTAATCGGCGGCGGCAGTGGGGGCAGGTGCTTCGGGCTCAGAGGTAGTGCGAGGAGGACGGTCGAGATGCACAGTGAGTTTGTGGTTCTCACGCTGCTCAGCGGAGAAGATGATACGGTAAAGCTCCTCCTGGGCACACAGAAGTGTAATCTCCGGGTTCTCTTCGTGTGCTATCATCTCGTCAGCCTCATGTCTTCGTGCTCAAGGGCAGAACATCGACATACCCAACTCAGCGAAATCAATCAGCCCCTTTCTGACCTCTCCCGTCTGCGCATGACCGGCACGATAACATTCCATCTGCTCGATCAACTCCAAGTCTTCCATTGGGTGTCTCATCAGGCAAGCCACCAAACGCCTCTGAGCTGCCGTGTAGCTTGGACGAACTCTGCGAGGGTTGCCGCGGTAGATGCGGTAGCAATAGTTGATGAAGGAGGCTAGGAACCACCAAGGAAGGTTCTCGTGTAGTAACCATTGTTCGGCCTCGCCGCCGTCACTGCACCAGAGAATGTGAGGGGGAAGGAGAGTTGGTTTGGCGCCATCGGCGGTCATTCTGCGGGCGTGGGTGGATTGCGAGTGTCGGATGGAGGCTCCAGAGCAATCTATGTTTTGTCTGAGTGCTTCTTTTGTCATTCTTCAGTTGATGATGAGTAGTCGTTTGTAGGAGAAGAGATAAAGGTGGATATACGAAAGCAAAAGATGTTTTATTGATAGTCTGCGCGTTGATTGAGTGAAATGTGACATGCAAATGTGACGGTGTTCGCATGCGCAAGTCAACCTTCTCTGCGTCTTGCACCATATTGAACTTCTTGTTGCTAACACTTCGGGATGCATCAATTTCATCGCGGCTTGAACTTCTGTTCCACCGATACATCGTCGCTAACCTGTCAATCACAGCCTTGCATCGGTGGAACAGAAAGGACGTCAGACAAGGAAGAAATTAGCATTGCAGCAAGTACAATGTAAATCTACAATCTCTTCAGCACCATTTCCTGAACGGCTGCTGCCTTTTATGCAAGGACCTCCTTGTATATCAGCTTGTGGTTGCAAGATATAGATACCAGAGGAGCAGCCGGCTGGCTACTTGGGGAAGAATAGGCTCGCTAGATAATGAGCTTGTGATTGTAGGATATATAGGCAAAGCGCTTTTGCTGTCAAGCCACCGCCCCTTGATGCGCGACTCCTGCAATAAGCGAAGCAGGTCTCAACTTTGTGAGATTCTAGAATACCTCAGCTCATATCGATTGGCACGTCATCACGGCTGCCATTTGTTTTGAACAGCTCGGCCGTTCAAGTTTCGGCTCTTATCATCGATACCAGAACCTGAACGGGCCGAACTATCATACACACATTCCTCGGAGGTGCCGAGTCGCAAAGATTCCCGAATAACGGGCCGAATGTGATAGATCTCCAGGGCTCAAGCGATCATATATATATCGACGTCCTGAGGGCAGTCTCTTCTTTACTCTTCTCTCAAACATTTCAACGCTGGATAGTCAAATCCCTGTCCCGCATGAGCAGCAGTCGTGCGTTGGTGAGAGCAAATGTCCGAGCGATCACGGCTTCTCTGGACACGCACCGGAAAAAACAATAAGCTACCACGCAACTGACCACAACAGTTCTACCATTGAGTCCTTGAAGCCGACGAACAGCAGGTAGGTACCAATAAATTGCGACAATTGTGTCCCTGCAGATCAAGTCTCATCCCTTGTTTCCTTCCAACAACACTGCACTGCGCTTCCGAACTCCCAGGTCAATGCCGCAAAGCTTCTAGGCACGCAAGAATCGATATCTAATTTCCTCCCATCTCAACGTGGTGCTCTAGTCACACTTTCGGGTTATCGCCGTACCGATGATGTATTGTCGACACCAAACTCCAAACCAAGTCTTGTTCGTAAGGTAGGTAATTTACAGTGAGACTTGGCTACAGATGATCGATCGGAGAGGCATCTACCTCAGCGTTCTTGAATAGTTCTACATATCGTCGTGTCAAGCTCGAAATTAGCGGATACGAACCTGAAGAACCCGCGCGATGGAACGAAAAATTTACTAGGAGACGCGTACATTCCTCACGAATACACAATGCACCCCAGCTTTTGGACCTCTGGGGCTGTCAAGCACCTGGATACCCGAGCCTAACTCACTTCTTCATACCTCTTGGCTATCTTTTCCAACTGTCTTCGTGAGAACCCTACCCAGAGAACGCGGCGCTCTCCCATCTGCTCGGGCTAGTGTGTCAACATCTTCACAAAGATGGGACACTTCAGCAGGCCCTTTCTGCTGGCTTTGCTGGCGTTGTCGTCTCATGTCACCGGGCAAGCAACGACGAACACTGCGACGCGTAAATCCAGCCTTCCAACTCTTCGGGATGTATAGAAGCTGATGTTTATCCTTTAGAGACTTCATGCCCTGTCACCACCACTACTACCATCTATCCCAATGGATACACTACGAATTCTGCGGGAAGCGTGATCTATACCGGCTTCACAACCACAACCACGTCAACTTCGAGTTCGCTTTCGTCCTCATCATCAAGCGCTTCCAGCAGCAGCAGTTCCAGCTCATCTTCCTCCGTATCGTCTTCTCTATCATCCTCAAGTTCCTCAAGCAGTAGTAGCATTTCATCATCAGCGTCGTCACTACTCAGCAGCTCAGCAGCCGGCGTCACCGCGTCTATATCAAGCTCGTCAAGTTCTTCAAGTTCTTCTAGTTCCTCGAGTTCTTCGAGTGCTTCAAGTTCCTTAAGTTCTTCAAGCAGCTCCAGCGTATCATCTTCGGCGTCTTCGCTACTCAGCAGCTCAGGGGCTGGCGTCACGGCATCCATATCAAGCTCATCAAGCTCGTCAAGCTCGTCAAGTTCTTCAAGTTCTTCAAGCAGCTCCAGCGTATCATCGTCGGTATCGTCTTCCCTGTCGTCCTCAAGTAGTAGCAGCGTTTCATCTTCTGCGTCGTCACTTCTTAGCAGCTCAGGGGCCGGCGCCACCGCGTCTATATCGAGTTCATCGAGTTCTTCAAGCAGCTCCAGCTCCAGCTCGAGTTCGTCTTCGTCACTGAGCAGTTCAAGATCTTCAAGCAGCTCCAGTTCCGTATCTTCCAGTTCATCATCGTCGGTCTCATCATCAGTCTCATCATCAGCAAGCAACCTTGCCGGACAAATCACCGCCTCAAGCTCTTCGAGCAGCAGTTCTTCGAGTTCCAGCAGTTCCTCTGTATCCAGCAGTCTTTCTTCATCAAGTTCAAGTTCAGTCTCATCGAGTGTGTCGTCCTCGATATCATCTTCGATCTCATCCTCGGCCAGTGGCCTGGGCTCCCAAATTACGGCTTCGGTATCAAGCAGTAGCTCCAGTTCGTCCAGTTCATCTAGTTCGTCAGTATCATCAAGTCTGTCGTCTTCTAGTAGCTCGAGTGCGTCCTCGAGTCTATCATCTTCGATATCATCATCAGTCTCATCTTCAGCAAGTGGCCTCGGCTCTCTGATTACTGCTTCCGTATCGAGCAGTAGCTCAAGCTCATCCAGCTCATCAAGTTCATCTAGTTCGTCAGTATCTTCGAGTCTGTCGTCTTCTAGCAGCTCGAGTGTGTCATCGAGTTCGTCGTCCTCGCTATCCTCATCTATATCATCCTCAGCCAGTGGCTTAGGCGCGCAATTTACCGGCTCCATATCCAGCAGTATTTCCAGTTCATCCAGCTCATCTAGTTCATCTAGCTCATCCAGCAGCTCATCAAGTTCGTCGGTTTCGTCGAGCCTGTCGTCATCCAGCAGCTCAAGTATTTCATCCTCAGCTAACTCTCGAATCACTGCTTCTGTTTCGAGCGGTAGTTCCAGTTCATCCAGCTCATCAAGTTCATCAAGTTCATCAAGTTCATCAAGTTCATCAAGTTCATCAGTATCATCAAGCTTATCTAGCTCATCCAGCTCATCAGTATCATCAAGTCTGTCGTCCTCGATATCCTCCTCAGCCAGCGGTTTCGGCTCTCAAATTACTGCTTCCGTATCCAGCAGTAGTTCCAGCTCGTCTAGCTCATCAAGCTCATCAAGCTCATCAAGCTCGTCAGTATCATCCAGTCTTTCTTCCTCCAGCAGCTCAAGCGTTTCATCGTCTATATCGTCTTCTGTTTCGAATGTTGCGGGACAAGCTACCTCGGCTTCAATATCCTCCAGCAGTTCTGCCTCATCTTCGTCGTCCTCCTCCTCCTCATCTTCGGTACTATCTAGTTTGTCGTCCTCATCATCTTCATTCTCATCGAGTCTGTCATCCTCTAGCAGCTCGAGCGTTTCATCGTCTGTGTCGTCTTCTGCTTCGAATTTTGCAGGACAAGTTACCTCAGCCTCAATTTCTTCCAGCAGTTCAGCTTCATCGTCTTCGTCGTCTTCGTCATCTTCAGTCTCATCTAGTCTGTCATCTTCCAGCAGCTCGAGTATTTCATCGTCCATATCATCTTCTGCCTCCAATCTCGCTGGACAGGTCACCTCAGCTTCGATTTCGTCCAGCAGCTTTTCCTCATCTTCATCTTCGTCCTCCTCGTCTTCAGTATCGTCCAGTCTGTCATCCTCCTCATCTTCAGTTTCATCGAGTCTTTCTTCCTCCAGCAGCTCGAGTGTTTCGTCGTCTGTTTCATCCTCTGCTTCGAACCTCGCGGGACAAGTCACATCAGCCTCGATATCGTCCAGCAGCTTTTCCTCCTCATCTTCGTCGTCTTCGTCATCGTCACTGTCCTCCAGTCTGAGTTCTAGCAGTAGTTCATCGGTTTCGTCTTCGGTCTCGTCATCAGCCTCTTCGACCCGCTCAGCTTTGGCTGGCCAGATCACGGCATCTGTTTCCTCGAGTTCATCAAGCTCCTCAAGCTCCTCAAGCAGTTCCTCAGTATCGAGTTCGATATCAAGTTCGAGCAGTTCGAGTGCTTCCTCATCAAGCAGCTCAAGTGTTTCCTCATCTAGCAGCTCGAGCCTATCCTCATCGATATCTTCTTCAGCGGATTTGGCCTCGGTCATAGCATCCTCTGGAAGCAGTTTGACATCAAGTTCAAGCAGCTCGAGCAGTTCTTCAGTATCCAGTTCGATATCAAGTTCAAGCAGCTCTTCGGTCAGTTCCAGCCTATCCTCATCGAGCTCTTCAAGTAGTTCTAGCGTGTCGTCGTCGGTATCGTCTTCCGTATCGTCTTCGGCTTCATACGCTCAAGGAGTTTCGGCAAGCTTGGCTTCGGCGACATCTTCCAGTGTCTCCAGCAGCAGTTCTTCATCGAGTTCTTCTGACAGCTCAAGTCTATCTTCGTCGAGTTCCTCGTCTAGTTCTTCAGTCAGTTCCAGTCTGTCTTCGTCAAGTTCGTCGTCAGGATCAAGCTCAGTATCATCTTCCGCATCCAACGCTCAGAGTGTCTCGGCAAGCCAGGCTTCCGTAACATCGTCCAGTGTCTCAAGCAGCAGTTCGAGCGTGTCATCAAGCAGTTCGAGCGTGTCATCATCAAGCAGTTCGAGCGTATCATCGTCGAGTAGCTCAAGCGTATCATCCTCAAGCAGTTCAAGCGCATCATCCTCGAGCAGCTCGAGCGTATCGTCATCAATATCCTCGGATGTCTCATCCTCAGCAGATGTGGCTTCAGCCTCCGTACTATCGCGAATCGGGTCGATATCATCATCCTCGTCTTCTTCGTCCAGTTCTTCAGTCAGTTCGAGTCTGTCTTCGTCCAGTTCCTCGTCCGTTTCTTCGTCCAGTTCGTCATCAGTGTCAAGTTCTATATCGTCTTCTGCATCCTACGCGCAGGGGGTCTCGGCAAGCCAGGCTTCAGCAACGTCCTCCAGCATTTCTTCAACATCCAGCTCAATAAGCTCAAGCCTTTCAAGTTCGTCGTCATCGAGTGCTTCATCTTCAAGCAGTTCAAGCGTTTCCTCGTCGGTCTCTTCGGACATCTCGTCGTCAGTGGACTCGGCTTCCGCTGCGGCTTCAGTATCGTCCGCCTCAGTAAGCAGCACTAGTTCAAGTGTGAGCTCCTCGCTATCATCGTCCTCGTCATCTAGCGCATCTTCATCTAGTAGCTCTAGCGTTTCTTCGTCTAGTAGCTCGAGCGCCTCCTCGTCGGTGTCCTCGGACATATCTTCGTCAGCGAATGTGGCTTCCGCTGCCGCCTCAGTGTCGTCGGCCTCGGTAAGCAGCACAAGCTCAAGCGTGAGCTCTTCGCTGTCATCTTCTGCGTCATCTAGCGCATCTTCATCCAGTAGTTCAAGCTTTTCGTCGTCTTCGTCGTCTTCAGTATCTTCGCTAGCGGATGTTGCCTCTGCGGCTGCGTCCAGCTCGTCAAGCGTTTTATCTGTTTCTCTGAGCAGTTCTTCAAGTTCTAGCAGTTCCTCATCATCCAGCGCGTCGTCTTCGAGCAGTTCCTCGGTATCGAGCAGCGTAAGTTCTGATGCTTCTTCGCTGAGCTCAGTTCTGGCGACACCGACGACAGCGACTACGCCTACGACAGCGACCACGCCTACGACAGCGACCACGCCTACGACAGCGACCACACCTACAACAGCGACCACCCCAACCACGGCAACGATCCCGACGACGGCGACAACTCCGACCACAGTGACTACGCCATCAACCGAG
The DNA here is from genome assembly GCA_023848595.1 of Aureobasidium sp. EXF-10727. Taxonomy (NCBI): domain Eukaryota; kingdom Fungi; phylum Ascomycota; class Dothideomycetes; order Dothideales; family Saccotheciaceae; genus Aureobasidium; species Aureobasidium sp. EXF-10727. The sequence continues at coordinate 68,807 of SWBF01000055.1, forward strand.
ACAACTCCAACTACCGCAACGACACCAACTACGGCTACGACGCAAACAACTGCGACGACATTGACAATCAGAGATATGACTTCCTCTAGCAGTGCATCTTCGTCGACATTATCAAGCAGTGATTCGTCCTCGACTCTCAGCACTTCCAGTCCATCTTCTGTGGCCAGCAGCAGTTCTCTGTCTTCCTCGGTTCTCACAAGCTCCAATTCGTCTTCTGCAGTCATACCCATTCAGACCACATCGACCGCAAGTACTCTGATCGTGGCCTCGGAAACGATATACCTTACGCCAACGCCCGGCACAGTGACGAGTACGGTGACTTCAACGACAGGTTCAATCACCGCGCTGAGTTCATCTTCGGAAGCATCATCCAGCGACTCAGCAGCCGCCGCACCTAGCTCTTCCAGCTCTTTGAGTGGCTCGTACTCATCTTCAGTAGGCGTTGCATATGTCGGAGTCACATTGACCCCTTCGTACTTCTCGACAACGGTAACCACTACCACGACTACGACTTCTAGCTCTGAGTCCAGCATCGCACCTAGTGTTAGCTCAGTATCTACCAGCGCATCCTTCTCATCTGTGGTCGGCTCGGCTTTCGTGGGAGTAACTCTGACGCCTTCATTACGATCATCCAGCTCAAGTCTATCGGCGAGTCAAGCAGCGCCATCTTCATCTTCTGTTCCTCCTGGCTCTGTGTCCAGGTCTTCGGCCGTTTTCACATGTCCTGATGACGATGGGACATATTACACCGATCAGAACGGCAACGGTTACCAGATCCAATGCAACACCAATGGAGGATCCCAAAAGCGTGCCCTCCAAGAACACAGCTTACACGGACTTAAAACAAACCGAGAACCAATTTCACGAGTCCCCATCACTTCAAACACACAGCCCGACTTTGCTGCCTGCGTCAACGCCTGCAGAACCATTTCCCGCTGTATCGGCACAACATACGCGACTTCCTCTCACCTCTGCACCTACTTCTCAACACTGACAAACATTCCCTCGGACACAGGGACAAATGTAGCGGTCCCGATATCCATCACTTGTCCTTCTCTGAACGGCCTCAGCTACCTTGATTCTTCGGGAGCAGAGTATGGTGTTTTGTGCAATGTTTCGTTCCCAGCGAGCAGCAAGATTACCTCTAGTACTGGATATACCAATCCTGGTGCTTGTGGGAATGCGTGCTCGTTTAGTGCTGGGTGTGTAGCGGCGTCTTTTGTTGATGGGAGATGCACGTTTATTGGGGACCTCAATGCGGACGACGGGTCTGGGGAATCTGTTGCTGGAGCGGTTATGCTTGTGCTTTTGCAGTCGCGTGTTGTGGATGTTGTTTCGATGGCAGGTATTGTGTCTCGCAGTACATCGTTCTCGGTTGTACGAGGTCTTCCAAGTGCTGTTGCCGCGGTCAAGAGGGGACGGGAGGGATATGATGTCGCTGCAAGCGCGATGGACTGTGGAGACGCTTTCTGGCAACCTGGATGTGCGACAGCGGCTATCACCACTTCTTCGGCGGTCTCGAGGTTCTCGACCGTATACACGCCAACGAATCAAAACTCGAAGGCAGTCGCTCTGGTATCCACTTCGAGCAAAAGGGTCACAAAGGATGCTGCAGTAACGACCGCCAGACTCAACAGTGTTCCTAGCAGCACTGTGACCCCTTCAGCCATCTGCACCTCGAGACTTCTTGGTTTGATCCCCGTTTGCTAGAATGGTGGAAGTAGTCAGTTTTATCTTTGCATTGGCTTCTTGTATCTGGGGCAGCACGAATGAGTTTTGCGTTAGCATGGGCACTATATAGTAATTAATGATCAAGTAATTCAAGCCCAATATATCTTACAGATTGAACCAATCCACATGTGCTCCAACTCCGCCGAGTATGAGAGGTCAATCACAAAGTTATTGGAAGCTCATCGGCCTTTAAGATGACAAGGGCTTCTCAAGTTCTTCTCAGTCTTTCCTGCAGACCAAGCATCTGTCCATACCTCACACCGAGCGCCAGAACAACAAGAACAAGCCACCTCTTGATACCTTGACCCAGACTAGCTCCGCCCAGCGCAAGCAACTTCCCCACCAGACCAAACGTGATCACCTTACCTTGTCGGTCAAAGTTTGGCGCAAAATCGTTCATCATCTTCAGCTGCGACAACTTGCCCTTGTAGGGTGGGTATCTGACACTCAGCAAGCTCTCCATCCAAGCAGGCGTGTTGGTGACGATGCGACGATGAGTAAAGCAGTCGAAAGAAGCTTTGCCACGGTAACAGCCAGCGCCACTGTCGCCCACGCCACCAAACTCGACAGTTGGCAGCGAGGCGTGAGTGAACCCGTCGTTGATACTGGCACCACCACTGCGAGTTTCGGAGAGAATGCGGGTGGTTTCTGCTTTGCTACCGAAAGCGTAGAGGCCGAGAGGTGTGCTGTGGACTTCGTTGGCGATGCGGATTGCTTCGTCGAGATTGTCGACTGCCAGGAGAGGGATGAAAGGACCGAACGACTCGTCCACGACAAGCGAGTCAGAAGTTGATGTGACACGAACGATAGTAGGGGCGATGTAGTTTGTCTCTGCATCCATCTCTCCACCGTGAAGAATCTCACCCTTAGTGGAGTCGAGCATCTTCTTCAGACGCTCGAACTGGCGCGAGTTGACGATACGACCAAAATCCTTGCTTTCTTTGGGACCTTCGGGATAGAACTCCTTGATGGCAGTCTTGAGCTCCTTTACCAAGAACGGCAAGACATCCTTGTCAACCAAAATGTAGTTTTGGCTCACGCATACCTGGCCTGCGTTCAGACCCTTGGCCCAAAGCAAACGTCTGGCAGCAAGACGAGGGTCGGCATTCTTTGTGATGATGGCAGGGTTGCGACCACCGAGTTCGAGTGTGACAGGGGTCAACGTCTCAGCTCCCTTCTTTGCGATGATCGTTCCGACGGTGGCAGAGCCGGTGTAGAAGATCTTGTCCCATTTGAGCTCCAACAATGCGCTGCTTTCTGGCACAGCGCCCTGGACGCAGATGAAGGCCGAGGGGTCGAGGGAAGCTTCCATGGCTTCTTGCAAGAGGGCGGCAGTGTAGGGCGAACTTTCCGAGGGCTTGAGGACGGCGGTACATCCAGCAGCAATCGCACCGATCAATGGACCAAGCGACAGCTGGACAGGGAAGTTGAAGGCGCTATTTGAGGACCGTCAGTAGTCTGCACCTCATTGTGTCTCTCTCTATACCACCCACCCAAGAATCAAGACAATGCCCAGTGGCTCCTTGCGAACACGCGGCCGCATGGGCATGAATGTAAGTGGCACGTCGCCAGCAGCCTCCTCCTTGGCCCACTTCTCAATGTTGTTGATGGTAAAGATGATATCGTTCAACACCCAGCCAATCTCGGTCAGGTAAGCCTCGTAGAAAGGCCTTCCCAAGTCGCGCTGCAGAGCTTCGCCGAGCTGTTGCTCTCTATCCTTGATGGCCCACCATAGCTTACGAAGCTGCGTGATGCGCCAGCTCAAAGGCTTCGTCTTTTGCGAATGAAAGCTGTCGTGAATGCGCGAGTGGATGCCTCTGATCTGCTCGATAGCAGTGTGCTCAAATGCTGGGAGTTTAGTATCCATTGTGGGCTTTTGTGTAGACAAGAGAAGAAGAGAGGAGCTGGTTGGTGAGCTGTTGGCTCAGGGTCGCTTATGATCCCCTCATCTGACACAGCAGCCTGCCGCTCGTCGTGCCTCGGCTTGATTCTGTGCCTCTCGGATACTCGCGAGTGTCACCTCGTCGCTCGAACGACCTACCTGTATGACATCTACACAATAACAACTTTGGGAACCAGTACTTGAGAGGAAGGACTTGTGAGCTCCCTGCCCTCGTCCTTTCTTCTCCCCAGGGTCTTGTACGTCACAAAAAGCAAAGGCCAATCGGGGACTTGGTCGAAACCCCTTCCGCTTTCGAGCTGAACACAGTCAATGCGTTCTTGGCAATAACTCCAAGCTGTCGGCGGGATGCAGATTCCACTTCCGTCCACTTTTTGTACGCAGAACGACCCTGACGCTCAAGCTCATGATTTTACAATCCACGACACAGCAAGCGAGCTGTGGTTTCTGCGATCCTCATAGCAAGTGCTGAAACAGTAGTACGGCCTGTTATTTTCAGAGTCACTCAAGCAGGAAATTACATGGTTACGCGGCTCTAGCATATTCATTTATGCTCGGCCGGCGTCATCCGCAACGCCGAGTCTTGCCAATCGTGCGTCTTCCAATGCGAACGTCGCACCTGGGCGATGAGAAGACGATACTCTAAGAGAGTTGATGTGGTCCCACATCTCGGAAATGCCACTATGCTGTACAGATTTACTATCTCGAGTATGTACGAGGTATCAAACTACCTGGACCTACCATATATATCCTCATAGACATTTACAGGCACCTGCGAAAAAGGATACAATAGCTGCCGAGAGTCACCTTGACTTCTGTGAATCATTGACGGCCGTGGAACCACTTCTCCCGAGTATCCGGACGATGCAGTGGGAACCCGATTGATTATGGTAGTAGGTCCAAAGAAGGTGGATAGTAGACTTGACTGATGATACATTGCTTCGTGAGTACATAACACATACAAAATCATGAGTGCTGTGAGGAAGAGATCGAGCCTCGTACCTTCAGCCCGGCTTTCATCTCCCAAGCTTCCAACTCCTCTTGTGTCCAGTCCCAGAGCTCGTCTTCCAGCCCTGCATTCTTTTGGTGACTGGTGAGTTTCGGCCGGACTCCGACAGGCTCGTAGTACTCTCCCCCTCGAACTTGTCCTTTTGATGTCCCTCGTGGAGCTATTGCAGCCCAAAGACCATTCCAGGCAAGCTGGTCTACTGAGCTTCGCTTGCCTATTGTGGTGACCCACATGACGAACCGGTCAAGCACAGAAAAGTTGTCCTGCAACCCTGTGTAGCCAATACCCGGGTGCACAGAGACAGTCGTGACACAAGGGTACTGTCGGTTCAAAGCTTTGGCATACAACATGTTCGCCAGTTTCGATTGTGCATAGCGACGCCATCGTCCTGCGAACATTCTCTGCTCTGTCTTGAGAGTACCAAAGTCAATACCGCGCTTTGGTACTAAAGATGTCGCACCGGCTTGTGAAGTTGTGATGATAATTCGGACATCAGAACCGGGCGACGCCGCCGTGTCCTCCAGAATCGGCATCAAGAGATCGATCAACAGAGCATGACCGAGATGGTTGGTCGCGAATTGTTGCTCGTAGCCGTCCTTACTCAATCCAGCTGGTGATGCCATGACACCGGCATTGCAGAAGAACAAGTCGATTCGTGATGCTTTGGCAGCAATTCTGTTACTGGCTTGACGGACAGAACTTAGATCCGCAAGGTCGCAAGGAATGAAACGTAATTGTACTTGTGGATTTAGAAGTTTCATAGACTCGATGAGGTTGTTGGCAGCTTTGGCATCGCGTCCAGTGAAGAATATCTTGCTTGGGCTGTGAACCGCAAGTTGCTTTATTGTTTCTGCTCCCACTCCCGATGTGCCTTTGTCTTGTCAGTCGATTTCTTGGAGTACACCGGAGGTGTGAAGACATGCCTCCAGTAATGAGAATGACCTTTCCGGACAGATCCGGTATGTCTTTTAGCGTGTTGAACCGGTAAGAAGGCATTGTCGTTGATGTGTGCAAGAGAAGAAGTTGAGATTAGAAGAAAGCAAAGTCACATATACCAATTTGAATAGATGCTCCAACTGTTGACCTTGTGATCAATTCTTATGGTTTCTGATACTTACTGATGCTGACATGTATTCAATTTTTTCGAGTGGAACGATGTATCGATCCGTCTCGGATTCGGAGACGCGGTTCGTCCGGCTTCCGTTCCTGCAGGGTTGCTTAGGCAGCACTTTGACACATTCCGGGGTTTGTTTCTGGAGACAACTCCATTGGTTCGCTCGCACCCTGTAAATCGATGCGATGCGATGCGATGTCCCTGTTGTCTTGGCTTGCGAAGCAAAGCATACCAAATGCCTTCAGGCCACAAGGCAGACAGAAATTTTAAGGTTCTTCTTACCCGCACAGTCCCATGACAGCGGCTGGAAGGGAACCACAACGAATAATTAACCAAAACGATTGCGCTTCGCGGTGCGTAATATACTTAGCACTTGCGAGGAATGCTGAAAAACCTTGAGGCTCGGTCGTGACCAACGTTTGGACACGAAGGATGAATTGCAAAAAATGAAAAGACATCGTAATCCTATCGGTCGTGCTGTTCCGTGTGGCCGAATTCTTGATCAAGAGAGCTTCGAAATCCAAGAAGACGATGCTCCTCCGGCTGTTGACAAGTTCCACGATCCACAGATGTATGATGAGTCAGTCGGCATCTGGACAGCTTTATCAAAATCCGAGCTGGACAAGGAGGTGTTGTCGTTGTGATGTTGAGAGTTTCGGCAGACAAGGAGCCAAAAGCCCCCGAATCCGCCCCACACGTCATCTCTTGGAAGAAGTTCTAGGCGATGCTATGACATTTTTCTCAACTTCTTGGCAAGATTGCCCACATCTGATTGGCCTGGAAGTGCTGAAGGTCCGCTCTCCGGCAGATTAGTGTGCTAAAGACGGCGCAACCCTCCACGAAAAAACACCGTCCCCGATTGCTGTTGGATCTATTTGGACAAGGCGTTTGTATATATGACCTGCGCATCGCGCCTTGCAATCTTCTGCTCATTATTGGAAACGTCTTGTTTTCTTCGTCCCTCGACTTGTTCGCCTCGAGACTCCTCCCTTTGAGGCCACTTCGAGACTCCTGCCTTTGGAGCCACCTTTGATCACGACCTTTGTGTACATAGAAGCCCACAGCCTGTCAATACTGCGCACACTTCAATCTTGTTCATAATGGCTACCAACAGCCAGATAGCCTGGGCTCCTTCGCTCAATCATGGCTATGGCGATGACCTCATGCGTCGCATCTCTCGCACAGTTTCTGGTCGCTCAAGATTCTCGGACTACGAGGAGCCCAAGGAGGACGAACACATTAGCAAGGCCGAGGATTGGGCTTTGATGCCCGAAGTCAAAAGATACGCTGACAACGACCCTGCCACCGGACGCAAACTTGGAGTCACCTGGAACAACCTTACTGTCAAGGGCGTTGGTGCTGACGCAGCTTACAACGAGAACTTCCTCAGTCAATTCAATGTCCCCCAACACATCAAGGAGGGGCGTCATCCTGCTCCTCTCAAGACCATTATCGACAACAGCTCTGGATGTGTAAAACCCGGAGAGATGCTGCTTGTGCTTGGCCGTCCAGGAGCAGGTTGTACCACACTGTTGAAGATGCTCTCAAACAGGAGAGCAGGCTACGCAGAAATCGACGGTGACATCAAGTTTGGTACCATGGACCCCAAAGAGGCTCAGCAATATAGAGGCCAAATCGCCATGAACACCGAGGACGAACTGTTCTTTCCCACTCTTACCGTTGGTCGCACTATGGACTTCGCCACCCGCCTGAAGGTACCCAACAACTTGCCTGAAGGTACCGAGACGCGGGAGCAGTTTCGCACTGAATACAAGGATTTCCTCCTCCGCTCCATGGGTATCTCACATGTTGAATCGACGAAGGTCGGAAACGAATACGTACGTGGCGTAAGTGGTGGTGAGCGCAAGCGAGTTTCGATCATTGAGACTCTCGCGACCATGGCCAGCGTCTACTGCTGGGACAATTCCACCCGTGGTCTGGACGCCTCAACAGCTCTTGAATACACCCGCGCTCTGCGTGCCTTGACAGACAAGAACGGCTTGGCCACAATTGTAACCCTTTACCAGGCCGGAAACGGTATATACGATCTCTTCGATAAGGTTCTGGTTCTCGACGAGGGAAAACAGATCTACTACGGCCCTCGCGCTCAAGCCCGCCCTTTCATGGAGAAGCTTGGCTTCATTTGTGATGATGCTGCCAACGTCGCCGATTTCTTGACTGGTGTTACTGTGCCCACAGAGCGCAAAATCAAGAATGGCTTCAAAGCCCAATTCCCTAGGAATGCAGTCTCGATCCGCGAACGCTACGAAAAATCATCAATCAAAGCCAAGATGGACAAGGAGCTTGACTTCCCCGAGACCTCGCGCGCAAAGGAGTGGACTGCTGACTTCCAAAAAGCGACTCATGAAGACAAGGCCAAGGGTATCCCTAGCAGCAGCCCCAACACAGTCGGCTTTCAGTCGCAAGTCAAGGCCTGCATCATCAGACAGTACCAAATCCTCTGGGGCGACCGCTCTACTTTTATAATTAAGCAGGGATCTACTCTGGCTCAGGCTCTCATTTCTGGTTCGCTTTTCTACAATGCCCCCAACAACTCTTCCGGTCTTTTCATCAAGGGCGGTGCTCTCTTCCTGTCTCTTTTATTCAACGCTCTCCTGGCCATGTCTGAGGTTACTGACTCCTTCTCGGGCCGTCCTATCCTGGCCAAGCACAAGTCCTTCGCCTTCTACAATCCTGCCGCCTTCTGTATCGCTCAAATCGCTTGCGATCTGCCGGTGCTCGTCTTCCAGATCAGTGTTTTCTCCGTCGTCTTGTACTTTATGGTTGGCCTGAAGGTGACCGCTGCCGCCTTCTTCACCTATTGGTTCGTCATCTATCTTTCGACTCTGGTCATGACCGCGCTCTTCAGAGCCATCGGTGCTGCCTTCCCCACTTTTGACGCTGCCTCTAAGGTGTCTGGTTTCATGATTAGTGCCCTTATCACATACATTGGTTATCAAATTCCCAAACCTGAGATGCACCCTTGGTTCGTGTGGATTTACTGGATCAACCCAATGTCATATGGTTTTGAATCACTCCTCGGCAACGAATTCAAGGGTCGTGTCATTCCTTGCGTCAACAACAACCTTGTTCCTAATGGTCCCGGTTATGCTGATGCTGCTTTCCAAGCCTGCGCCGGTGTGCGTGGTGCTCTTCCTGGTGCCACTGAGGTTACCGGTGAGCAGTACCTCGACAGTCTTTCTTACAGCTCGTCTCACATCTGGCGCAACGTCGGCATCTTGTTCGCCTGGTGGTTCCTATATGTTGGCTTGACCATCTTCTTTACCCTTCGCTGGGACGAGAACGGCAACTCCAGCGGCTACCTCTTGGTCCCTCGCGAGAAGGCTCACCTCGCCAAGGGTCTTATGGCCAAGGCTAACAGCGACGAGGAGAACCCCGCCGAGAAGTCCCAAACTTCCATCTCAAGCGCCGACACTCAAGTCCCCACTGGCGAGAACGAGAAACCCAAGTCCGAGTCTGACAACAACGACCAACTCGTTCGCAACACTAGTATCTTCACCTGGAGAAACCTCACCTACACTGTCAAGACACCTTCTGGCGACAGAGTTCTTCTCGACAATATCCATGGTTACGTCAAGCCCGGCATGCTCGGTGCTCTTATGGGCAGTTCGGGTGCTGGAAAGACCACTCTTCTCGATGTCCTTGCTCAGCGCAAGACCGACGGTACAATCAAGGGTGAGATTCTCGTTGACGGTCGTCCTCTCTCGGTTTCGTTCCAACGTTCTGCTGGTTACTGTGAGCAACTTGATGTGCACGAGCCTTTGACTACTGTCAGAGAGGCACTTGAGTTCTCCGCTCTTCTCCGCCAAAGCCGTGATACTCCTGATTCCGAGAAGCTTGCTTACGTTGACACTATCATCGACCTGCTGGAGCTACACGACATCGAGCACACTCTCATCGGCAAGCCTGGCGCTGGTCTCTCCATCGAACAAAGAAAGCGTGTGACTATTGGTGTCGAGCTTGTCTCAAAGCCTTCAATCTTGGTCAGTATTCTATCACACAGCTCTTGAACACGTCACTAATATTCGGTAGATCTTCTTGGACGAGCCCACATCCGGTCTCGATGGCCAGGCTGCTTTCAACACCGTTCGCTTCCTCCGCAAGCTGGCCGATGTCGGACAGGCTGTCCTTGTCACCATTCACCAGCCTTCCGCTCAGCTGTTCGCTGAGTTCGACACACTGCTTCTGCTCACGCGTGGTGGCAAGACTGTCTACTTCGGTGACATCGGAGACGAGGCCAATACCATTAAGGAATACTTTGGTCGCTACGACGCTGCTTGCCCGCCTAGCAGCAACCCTGCTGAACACATGATTGATGTCTGCTCCGGTTCTCTCTCACAAGGCAAGGACTGGCACCAGGTCTGGCTGGACTCTCCGGAAAACAAGAAGATGCACGAAGAGCTCGATGCCATGATCCAAGATGCTGCCGGCAAGCCTCCTGGTACCAAGGATGATGGTTACGAATTTGCCACCTCTCTCTGGACCCAGACCAAGCTGGTCAGCAACCGTATGAACGTCTCCATCTACCGCAACACCGACTACATCATGAACAAGATTATGCTTCACATTGGTACTGCCTTGTTCATGGGCTTCACTTTCTGGATGATTGGTAACGGTGTCGCTGACCTCCAGCTCAACCTCTTCGCCCTCTTCAACTACATCTTCGTCGCTCCCGGTGTCATTGCTCAACTTCAGCCCTTGTTCATCGAGCGTCGTGACGTGTACGAGACTCGTGAGAAGAAGAGTAAGATGTACGACTGGAAGGCCTTCACCACAGGTCTCATCGTGTCCGAGATTCCTTATCTCGTCCTCTGTGCGACTTTCTACTTTGTCTGCTTCTACTTCACTGTCGGCTTCCCTGCAAAGGCCTCCTCTGCTGGCTCAGTCTACTTTGTCATGTTGGTCTACCAATTCATCTACACTGGTATTGGTCAGTTCGTCGCCGCCTACGCTCCCAACGCAGTTTTCGCCTCGCTCGTCAACCCTCTCATCATCGGTACCCTCGTCTCTTTCTGTGGTGTCCTGGTGCCCTACTCCCAGATTCAGCCTTTCTGGCGTTACTGGATATACTACCTCAACCCCTTCAACTACCTCATGGGCTCCCTCCTCGTCTTCACCTCTTTCGACCAAGAAGTCCGCTGCAAGCAATCCGAGTTTGCCATCTTCGACCCTCCTTCAGGTCAAACTTGTGCGTCGTACCTCGCCAACTACCTGCAAGGCATGGGTCACGCTTCCAACCTCATCAACCCTGAGGCCACCTCCGACTGCCACGTTTGTCAATACACTCGTGGTAGCGATTACCTTGCTACCTTGAACCTCAACGACTACTACTATGGCTGGAGGGATGCTGCCATTTGTGTCATTTTTGCGCTTTCTGGTTATGCGCTTGTGTTTGGTCTCATGAAGTTGAGAACCAAGGCCTCTAAGAAGGCCGAGTAAAAATGTTTTTTGTGTGTTTGTTTGTTTGGGATTCGCATATCAGCGTGGCGTTGAATATAGACTGGGGTCAATGTAATACCGAAATAGACTTGAATCACTTTCTCCACTTCTGTCATCGTGTCAAGTGTCTTACCCGTCTTTGTCTCTCATGACCACGTTGTCTGTAGGATAGCTACCGAAATGCACATGTTCCTGTTGCTGGTTGACCGTGTCCACCGAGAGGCAAAATATGGAAACCTCTCACCAGACATGGGTACTGCTTGTATTCGATTCTTGCATCTCTATGAGTATATCGCAACAATTCCGCAATTCAGACATCTCAGACGACAGTTACACAGCATCGACAACCCGCCCATTTTACTTGACTCTCCAACTGGTCTCTTCTCTCCTGATGGCGTACTGATGGCTATCTAGGACGGTAGGGAGCTGGAAAAGTGATGTTGTGATGTTTTGGGGGTCACTCGGGAGTTTGGCTTCAGATGATGGTGACGGTGATTTTCGATAGTCATAGAAATGCACAGTGGTTCTCCATCAAGTGTGTACGTCCAGAGAGAAGAGTCTACGGCATTTTGAATCAAGAACGGCTTTTGTCACAGGGAAGAGATGAAAGTATGAACAGAATTGTATTGAGATCGTCACTTTCTCCAGTTGCTTTCCAACCATTCTCACTGCTAGTTTCCAGTAACTCTCATGAACTCCAAAAAAGCCTCGTGGATCACGTCCGAGGAGAACTTCCCCTTACTCTCAGCATAGCAGTCAAGGAAGAAAACAATACTCTGTGCCTGAGCAAGTTTAACAACTCTGACGCGCTCCTTGCTGTCATACATGGCAAGCACAGTACCAGCAGAATAGTCAAACAACTTGAAGATGATGTCGGGAGGAATCTTAGCAAAGTAGCGAACATCCTCGTAGATAATGCCAATCGAGACTTCTGTGGCCCTGTGCAAATGTCAGTTGTGTTGGAGGATGTCAAGACGTGGTACTGACATCTTTTGGGGAGTGCCTGCGGCCACGATGCATAACACGGCATTGCTAGCGTTGATAGCCATATTGATGAGATCTTTCTTGCCGATGGCGCTGGCGTCAAAGTCCTTTCTCAGGTCAAACACGATGTCTGAGACGGACTAGATACAAGAGATCAGTTGAGAATTGTGGATTGAATGTTGTGGTGCGCACCTTCTCGAAGAGAGAGGGATACATTTTGGATGCGTGATGCTTCGGTTGTGACATGTATGTGTGGTTGCGTCGAGTAGTGTTTGGTGGTTGCGGCTGTGGATGGTTGAGACTGAGCAGAGTCTGGTGTTGATGCGGCCGCTGCCTAGACGACGGCTCTGGTTCCAACACTGATTGAACTTTGACTTTCACTCATACGCTCAAGTCCTTGGACTTTAAAGGAGTTAGACAATTCAATGCAGTGTTGGTGAAGCATGGTACAGAGTTGATCAGCTCAGGTTTATCTGACCCTGACGAGCAACCCGATCGTTCCCTGCTACCTTCTTTTCAATCGTTTGGATCGATCACCTCAGAAGAAGTCACCTAAGATTAGGCCCCGCAGATAGAGTGATTTACTACATTTGCTATTTGAAGATTGTGAGGAGGCTGGTGGGCTCGATCCTCAGGAGACTGACCTGGCTTGAGGCAATGACGTTCCATCCACATAACGTACATTGAAGATGTCTCTACACAGTCGTGCACTATACTGTAGATCCGAAGAAAGCTTCTTCCCAGAAAAAACGTGACATATACATGTCCTTGCCCTTCTCAGATCTTCACGACGTCGACAAAACTCTCCAAAGCCGCTTGTCCAATTCCGTCTCTTAGCGTACAACAAGATTCCATCATTTTGAAAGAACACACATCTCACCAACAGAATGCAAAGACTCGAGGAAGCTTGGATTGACCCACCTCCAAGTATGAACGGGCGTCAGGAGACCCCATGGGAAGGAGATGATCGAGTACTTGATAGCTGTCGTCTCAAATTGCCGACGCAACAACAATGCCCACCCTTTTCGTCATTGGACACTTGACAGCGTACCAGGAAACCACCTGAAAAGACCTTGAGTCGAGGAGTTTGAAGACTTACTTCGTGCTCCCTCATCAGATATAAAAAGGGACGAGAGTAAGATCTTCCGATCGCAGAGCTCGGTATTAGTTTAGATGGTCAAGCAAGAATGTGTGCCTAAGATAATTTTTCCGCTTGACCATGTAGTAGGCAGCTGTCACCCAGCGCTGCTGGATTACGACTGTTTTCCGTCTTATCATCGACAAGAGTAATATATTAGCAGATTGGTATACAAAAGCTTGTCTAGGTAAAGAACAAGTAAGTAACGTCCTCGGTGAATAGCATGTCAAAGAGGGGTGAGTACATTCAATGCCGTCTCAACTTCTGATACGCCAACCCACTTCTCCTCGACTTGACCATACGATCAACGACAAAAACCACAACGGCAATGACAAACACCACTCCCACCACCGACGCAACTCCATTTTCCACAGGCGCCATCTGAGTAATCCTACTAACCATCCCTTTGGCCCACATATCCACCGTCTCCGTCTTACCAAGCACATTGCCATCCTCATCCAGAGCCTCTACAACCACATATCTAATCGATTTCCTCTCGACGCCATTTGGATGGGGAAGCTCCATTTCCGTCTCGAAGCCCTGTTTCAGGATGTTTCTGTGCACTTGCCAGGTATCCTCGACCATGAAGCTGAGACGCCAAGCATAAACACCTGTAGCGCCATTCCAGCTAACAAAGACAGAAGTCTTGTCTTTTGCAGGGACGGCAACAGGGGGGTAATATGGCGTTCCCTTCCAAGGAAACTTGAGGACCGAGTATGATTGTACGTATCCTTTTCCGGGGCTGTTCATAGCTTTCTCGACAACGATGCGCGAGTCGCAGAGTAAAGTGCTGTCAGCGAGGTATTCGGTCCAAGTGCCTTGCCAGCCAAAACCGAGGAGGATGTGAGGGTCAGAGGTAGTGGTGAGGTTTGAGTGGACGAGTTGCAGGGATCCTTGAGAGACAGAGTCGATGTGTAGAGGGTGTTCATAGGATTTGATGAGTTTGGCGGTCAAGGGTGCGTTGCTTTTGATGCCTGGGCTGGGATACGTCAACTCGAGGATGAGGCCTCGGGCAGGGCGTGGTGGGATGCCGTTGTCGAAGAGGGTCAGCAATTGCTTAGTGATGCCGTCCTTGTGCATCTTCTTCCCATGTTCTGCAATCTCCTTGGCCATCAATGTGGGAAATGTAGTCAGAGGTGTGAAGCGAGCGAGATGTTGATACTGCATACTTGTCGCGTGACCGTTGCTCAAGTCGGAGAATGAATTGCGCTTTCCGCCCAGGACCCAGATGATGGCGCCGGTTTGACCGTTGATGTATGTGATGGTCGAGGTGAAGCGGGCAGAGACGAGATAGTTGCCGAGGTCATCTTTTTGGACGCTGTTGATGTGATACCAGTCGTACGGATGATCCAAGCTGAGACCCTCACCACCCAGAGGAGCATAAGATTCGTTGAGGTGATGGTGTTCAGAGGCCCTCCACTCAAAGATGAGTTTCTGAGAGGCAATGTCGAATTCTTGGAACAGGCAGTCCCAGATGTAGACGGTGTCGGTGATTCTGAAGACGCCAGGCTGTCTGAGAGGGTAGATTTGGTAGAAGGTGACGAGAGCAGTGCCGGCAGGAGTAATGGTCAACTCGTGTAGGTCGGGACGCAGATTGTTGGCACCGCTGATGCGGGCGATTTCCTCGTAGTTGTTGTTGAGGACGTAGAAATAGCCTTCTCCATGTCCGCCGACGGCATCATCGCCGATCCAGTATGTCAAGACTTGTTCTCCCTTGTACTCTTGAACTTTAAGGTTGTATGCCTGCCCCTTGACGTTTTGCGACCAGACGAGCTTTCCGTGGTTGTCGATGATGGTGACGGCAGGGTTTGGAACTCGAAAACCTCTTGGAGAGAGGAAGATGTAGTTGTCGTCATAGCATTGCGACGAGTCGACAGCCTTTCTCACAGCAGGAGAGGTGATGTTGGCCGATCGGTACGAGTGGAAGGGGTAGGGGCCATAGCTGGTCTCCCACGTGTTTGCGTCAGTCAACGAACTGTAGCTGGGACCGACATCGTTGGCGACAGCGAGAGCGATAAGCAGAAAGAACAGGGCGAGTGGTCCGGATGTCATTGGCGCATTGTGGTACGCGTGCAGTGCAAGCCGCCCGATCCGGACGTTGGAAGCTATAGACAGAAAGAAAAAAGAATAAATGAGATAAAAGAATCCTGCCCCGCAATCCATGGCCAATCACACAACCATCTGCCTCGACAGTGACAACCACTTGTTATTCCACACTGTTGCTCTCTCGTATTGTGACCTGATCGCAAGGCAGATACCATTGACACCAAAAGGAAATAGATCATCGACTGTAAGCAAGACAAAACAGCAATAGCTTCGAGAGATCTCAAGTGTGAGGGTGAAATAGTCTTGGTATTTTTACAGATAATAGTACATACATATACAACGTTCAGGATCGAGTTCCCAGAACCGATGAGGGAAGCAGGAACCGGACGGCCGAGTCTAATACTTGTTCAGCGTCGCCTGCATCGCTTGCATCTCTTCATGTAGCTTTTGCCATTCATCCATGGCCATCTTCTCCTTGTTCTCGAGTTCCTGCTCCCGCCTCTGTTGTTTCTCTCTCATCTCGGATTCGTCCTTCATCCGCTGATCCTCCCGCACTCGCGCCTCGAGTCTTTGCTTTCTCTGCTGTTCTCTGAATTCTTGCTCTGCGCTTTCTTCCCTGCTTGTTTCTCTTCCTGACGCCTGTCGCATCTCCTGTGCCTTCTCCGCTTGCTGTTCTGCTATCGCGTCGACCATGTCTCTTGCCTCTGCCTTCATTTTGATCTCGTGCTCTCTTTGCTCCCTCTCCTTCTTCAACATCTCCCTCTCCTTTTTGAGACTTTCGATCTGCATCTGAAACTTTGCCATCTCTTTCTCGAGCCTATCCTTATGCTCTTTGAGCCTCAGCCTCTCGGCATAGGCTTTGGCCTTTTGCTCTTTCTCGAAAAGCTCTTTCTGCTTTGCGAGCGCTTGTTTCTCTTGTTCGAGGACCTTTCTCTCCTGCTCGAGCTGCTGTTTTAGCTCTGCATCTTCTTGCTTTTTCTGCGTTTGCTCTTTCTCGATTCGTGTTGGCTCTTCCTGTTCGGCCTCTGTCTGCAGCCTTTCCTTGTGCTCCTGCATAACGACATGGCGCTTCTTCTTTATCTTGACTTCGACAACCTCGGCAAGCAAGGTTTCAAGTGTGGCAGGTTTGTCATAGCCTTGTTGCTTCCAGAGCAAATCTCTGTCGATAGCCGCACGCAAAGCAGTCAAGAAGGGAAGGACAGGAACAAACTTTTCGCGAGCGAGCAGGTCGGCAGCAAGGGCAGGGTGAAGGCCAGGTCTGTCGAGGTTTTTTGAGTCGGCGTTTGGTGATTCGGCGATGGGTGAGTCAGTGATTGGCGATGGTGTTGCTGCCTTGAGTGTCGCCAAACGGCTCGACAACGACGTAACTGGTCTCCTCACACCTTCTAATCCCCTTTCAATTCCCACCGCGATAATAGGAGCAAAGGCTTTGAAGCGTTCTAGTCGACTGACAGTGCTCTCCACGATATGACCGAGGTTCAGATTTTGCTCGTGAATTGGCTTCACAGACTCTTTTTTACCATGTAACGACGTCATAAGCGTCTTCTGCATTTTTCGAAGAAGGTCGCGTGAGACGTTGCCGTGGAGACATGCATATGTCCAAAGCACTCGCAGCGTATTGTACGCACGCACTTTGAAGGCAAGTTGGCCAAGTCTGTCAAAGGTATGACGGCATGAACCAGGATGCAGTTCTATCGTGTCTCTAAGGGTAGCGTCCAGAGCGTTGAGGACAAATGTCAAGTCGCGGTATGAGACTGCAGCGTCAATGAGAATATTCGTAGTGACGATATTAGGTTGCTTGTTTCGGCTCTTCAACTCATCGACCAGGGCGATGGTGTCATCCAGATTGCCATCTTCAATGAGGACAGACAGGATTTGATTGCAGGCACGTGTGTCCAACCATTCCTTGCCCTTCCAGAGTTTATCGTAGTGAGCGATGAAGTCAAAGATGGATTCTCCCCTACGCAGCCATTCCGAAGCATCTGTCTGTGACGTCGCATTTGCAGTGGACATCTTGGCCACTGGAGACGACAGCATTTGCCGTTGTCGCATTGTGGTGATGATGTGTTTAGCATTTCTTGGACTTACTTTCTGGACCAAGTGCAGCAGAGAAGACCATGTCTCGATATTGGGAGGAACGCCGCGGTCTGTCATCATGCGAAGGATGAAGTTGTAAGTGTGCAAGTCCAAGGCTTGAGATGCCGAGTTCAGAAGTACATTAAAGACAGCTGGGTTGGACAATGCCATGCGCAGATGAGGAATGGTCTTGGATTGAGAGTCAATGAGCTCGAGGACACGACGGACATGCGGGATCTTCGCATGCGACCTGAGGTAGTTTAAAGTTTGGGCTGTGGCGTGCATGGAAGCCCAACGGACAGAAGCCGGGTTCGTGTATAGGTCCATCAACCTGTCAGTGACAAGATCGACATGTGGCTTATTTCTGGGGGAGATGTGGATTCCAAAAGGTCGAAGAGGAGGCGCAGTACATGTGACCAGCTCGGCGACGTAGGCAGCAAAGCTTTGGAACGACCAGGAGAGCGGCTCGGACACGTCTGATAGCTCTTTTGCTGCTGTATGTGGCATACTCCAGACGGAGCGGGGCATTACATTGTCCATAACAACGGGCGTGGCTGTGGTGGTGTAACTCCCCATGGCGCCTTTGGCGTTCAGATCATCGTCGCTCTCGACCTGCACGGCCTCGTTCAAAATACTCCTGGCTAGGTTGATGTTCGTCAAGGTACCAGATATCTCCAAGGCCGAGAACTTGTCATCTTTGTGATTGTCGCCACGCGAAATCTGGACGTGACATCCGGTGTGCAAGTAGATGTCCAGGAAGAGGTTGTAGAGGTTGCCAGGGTAGAAGCCTCGCATGCCCTGCGGCATCTCCAGGCGCGCGAGGTGTTTGACATGGTGTTCTTCGCCCTCAGGGGTATGCTTGCGGAGCAGCATCAAAGGGGTGCGCCAGTCATTGGCATAGAAGCTCTTTTCGCGCAGCTCTCTGCGCTTGGTTTCTTCCAGTTTTCGCACCTGGACCTTGCGCTTCACTGATTGAGGCACACGTCTCAGTCTGACGGGTCTGTCTTCTTGCGCTCCATTGTATCGGACATCCGAAGACGCCAGCGGTATCTTTCCTAGCCCATTTTGCGTCGTCTTTTCTTGTTCCTCGAGTGCAGATAAATCTTTCGGCGGGTCTGCAGAAGTAGCTTCAATAGTAGCACTCTCAATCGAGTACCAGCGAGGGTGAAGAAACGGCAGTGGTTCGTGTGGCGGAAAGAGTCGCGGCCACTTCAGGCGGGTGGTTCGTGGCGGCATTCGCTCCTTCCCTAGGTGTCAGTAAATAATTGTTCGCTCTGCTTGCCGCTTCGCGATGCGTCTCGATCTCCGCAATTGCGGCTGCCGACGTTTCGCCGGTCGAGCACCTTGATCGCGACTTTCAACCACAACAGGAGACCATAAGATACACATACAAAGAATTGAACAGCGACCCGGCAAAAACTCGACAAAAACAAGCTCTTGCTCCATCGGACCGAGTAATCTTTGTGGGCTATCATAATGGACCCTAACCCCGACACACCCACACCACAACCCTCCCCTGGTCTCTTCCGCTACGTGCTGGGCTTCCTCCTCGTAGGCGCAGCATGGGGCCTCACAACACCCTTCATGCGCCGCGCCGCCGTCGCCTCGTCTGCCTCTCAAACCCCCGAATCCCGCGCCTGGCTCGAACATCCCAATACCCCTTGGCTCAAAGCAAAGATTTGGGGTGTGCTCTATGGCGTCTGGGATGTGTTGAGAAACCCTGCTTATGCGATTCCATTCTTGATCAATGTGACGGGAAGTGTGTGGTTTTTCTTGTTGATTGGGCAGGCTGGTGAGTTGGAGTTTTGCGATTTGTGTTTATGGCGATTGATGGTTTGGGTTGGTACTGACTTTATACGGGAACAGAACTCAGTCTTACTGTTCCCATCACAAATTCGCTTGCTTTTCTGTTTACCGTCTTGGGTGAGTGGTGGGCTGAGAAGAAGGTCATTACCAAAGGTATGTTCTCATTTTGCGATCCTCTTCTGTCTCGGAACGACATCCTAACCATTTCGACGCAAAAGATACATGGATAGGCATGGCCCTAGTCCTCGGCGGCATCGCCCTCTGCGTGCATTCCAAGAACACTTGAACCGCCCTCAACGGGCACGAGAAATATCAACTTCACACATACAATATGGCGTCAAAAATGTCGCGTTCTTCCCCTTCTCTCTTGTCCTTCCTTTGCATCTATCTCCCATTTCCCGGCCATCATCACCTTGTGCTACTGACTCCTCCTGCCCTGGGGCACATGAGCAAATGCTGATTCAGTCTCCGGCCTAAGTCACCACAGGCCTGTGCCCAAAATGATCGGTCACGCGTAGTTTTCATCACGGCCTTCCGCTACACAATCTTCCTAGCCTATATGCTGACTCAGCTTGCTTGCGAAAGCCACTCTGTCACGCTCTTGCCCACGTTTTCAACTTTCTTTTCCTATCCCCTGTCGTCTACTGTACTGGACAATTGTCTCAAGAAAATGCCAAGAATGGCAAGATCGGTCCAGTGCTTCGGCCGTCAGCTCTCGCAGCAGTCAGAGGTGCCAATCCAGTGGCGCCAACGCTAACGTGCAGGCTGCAGTCGACTCGCAGGATCCAGGGATTCTTCCCTTGTATCAGCAGCGCTCGCGACCCGGCCCTAGTCTTATCGCGAGTCCGCTCACGCCGGACGTGAAGGTACCCTGTACATACATACATGCACAACCAGATACCACAGCCGCTGTGCAAAGTCTGGTCACAGTACGATAGGAATTCCCACTTCTTCGTCCATGTGCATCGAGCTTTTTGAATAAATCTCTGGCGATCTTCTCAAGTATAGCCTTCAAACTGCCAAAAGCAGAATCATCATCCGCGTTCTTGAAAGATCTCGCGGGCCAATTCGATTGACGTTGTGCATCAGGATCATGCATCAGCCTTGGTCATGCGAGACTAAGCAGCAGCTATCAAGCCATCAAGCCATCGAGGCTATGGCTGCGCACTCAAGCCCCTCCCTGCTGCTATCATTGGAAAGAGAGGCAGGCGCGTACGCAAAAAGCAAAACCAGGTCCTTTGTGTAAAACCTACAAGTGTCAACTGGCAACCTCTCTGCAATCGAAGACATCTTACCAGACGCCATGGACCGCGATGCTAGTCAAGAGAATCTTATCCGAACTCACAGTCAGCAGTCGGAGCCAAAGTCACCATCTCTCTCGAAATCCATGTTCCCGATTTCTCACTCGTCGGACCCACAATGGCCGGCAGAATCTCGTTTGGCTGCAACAGGGGAGAGGCATTCTACCACATACTGCGAAGAGAACATGGACGAAGCAGACAACAACGAAGGTCAAATATCCAGGGCAAAAACCGACTGCACACGAGCGCAGGATGATGAGTCTGGTAGGAACCCGGGTGCAACACAATTGGATTTATCAACAGCGCCTGCTCATTACAAGCATGCGTGCTCCGTGTCGTCTCGGGAAAAGCGCTCGGACACGACTTGGCTAGGGCGAATACATGGCTGTGAGTTATACTGGACGCGACCAAAACGTCAAAATTGACAGACGACCAGTTTTCACGCCAAAAGTCTGCGGATCCGCCAATTCCTACCATCAAGGGCGTAAAAGCCCTTTGTCCATTACCATTGTGGTCCTCGCTGTGTATACGACAGTGTTCTCTGGACTTTTTCTCGTCATCGGCCTGATTGCACCAGAGTATACCTGGATTCGTAAGGGAGGTTCCCTGTCCCCATATCAGGCAGGACTCTTGGCTGCCTTTTTTGCAAAGACGATTGAGATATCATTTGCCACAGTTTTTGTGGCCTTCATTGGGCAAATGGTGTCTCGCAGAGCCCTGGATGTATGTCCAAGACAACGTCAGACTCAGAGCGGGATCACTCTTGCCGAAATCGATCTACGAGCCTGGGTTGTGCAGCCAGGAACAATGCTTACCCATTTTTCCTCGTTTAGATCTTCTGTCATATCACCACTGGGAGCCTTTTCATTGGTTGCTGCCATTTCGGCTCTGCTTTACACTACAGCATCCGACGCACTGGGTGAGTCTTTGACGAGACAGTCAAAACTTCTAGGCTTGCGCTTTGTGTAGAGTGTGCCATACTGAGACCTTCATCAACAGTACAACCCAATCTTCGAACAATATCAAAGTACGTCCGTACGCAAGGCTTGGTGCAGAGCGCGTTTGCCAATCCGACGTACTTGGAAAACGGTTGCAAATCCCCAGTTGGAGGCGAACAAGAGGGGACGTCGTGCTTGTTGCTCCAGTACGCTGCCAGAGGCTACTATGATTTCTCCAACTTCTACACCGTATGGAGCGAGATTGCCCTCAACGGCGAAGGATCTGGTGATCTTTCGCGTCGGCCCGAGGCAGCTTCTCTGCTCTATGCAAACACGACAGTTGCGGGCTCCTGGGTCGAGATTGTCGATGTCGGGCACAACTATCAAAGGTATGGCAGAATCATCAACAATATCACACTCGCAATGCCTCATGCTGGTGTACCGGCTGCCGCCCACGACGAGAGGAATGGCATCATACAACCCCAGGTACGATTCAAGAGGTGATAGCCCAAAGTCGTTCCAAGCCTTTGCTGATCCGTGTGCGTAGAGTCAAGACAAGCAAGCTGGTTACAATCTGCAAGCCTCAGTTCCGTCTCCTGCTGTCAATGTCATGTGTGTCAATATGAACGCAACGGAATTGGCACCCATCGTGTATACCGCGTGGGGCAATACTCTAAACACTACCCTCTGGTCCACAGGAGCTGGGATAGGATGGTACGGGCCTGGAAACTACCTCAATAAGACCGTAGTCGACGAGATATTCCACTGGGGAGCAAAGTACCGCGTCTCACCTCCGGTGTTTGCGACGTATCCGACCAATCACAGCACACTTCTCAATCAGACCGGGTCGTATGGCCGCGAAGCACTCTATCTCTTGGGCAAAGGATCTACTGATGACTACGCTTTATGTTCCATCAAAGCTTTTCTGACGCCCTTTTGCTTCACCAGCTATACTGTTTCGTCGGATACTGCAAGTCTTCGCGCCAACTGTTCCGATCACGATCCTTATCATATGCGTTATGTGCACAGTCTCACAAACGCAAGGTCGGGGAATGACACCGTGAACCGCGATTGGCCATATCTGTTGAACTATTGGTCCACCAGTCTTTCCCTCAATCAAGGGCTATATGGAGGCGTGTCCAACAATGCACAGATGCTCACGCAACTGATGTTGCAAGAGGAGGTGTTGAGCCCAGAGATGCCGAGTATGGCCGAAGGCATCGCAGTCATGGCTGGCAGCGCTCTCCTCATGGCCTCGGAAGCATCTCCCTTTGTCCAATTCTGGAATTACTCGACTGTCATGTTGTCGCCAGGACAATACCAATACTTCAACGCCACCCTCGAAACACAAATGTATGCATCTGGCGGCAATGGGGAAGCCGGCACCCGCGCCTTTTTTATTGTACTGGTCACGGTGTTTGTGGTCAATGTCGTTTGTCTCGTCTACTTTGTCCGTAGCGATGGACTGGTCACGGACTTCAAAGAGACGTTGAATTTGTTTTCGCTGGCTATTGGTAGTCCGGCTTCAGAGTTTATGGCTGGCAGTTGCGCCACGGGGCCTTTGAGCCAACACTTTGGACCCGAGTGGGTTATTAGGGCTAATGGAAGGGATTTGTATCTGGTGAACAAGGAGGATATGGATTCAGAGACGGAGTCTGTCATTCTGGATAGCATTGATGGCAACATGTTGTCCCGGCTCAAAGGTGTGATTAGAAGATAGATCGTCATTGCACCAGATGATTCTAGAAGCATGTCAGAGACTAGACTGCACAGGGATGTTCATGCGAATGTATGTCAGCGTCAGAGAAGTTATTGATTCGACGTCACTTTCGATTTTGATGTATTAATCAATCTGGGCAGATGAAACGCGCTGCATTGATGTATCTCCAAATGTCGTGGTTCGTTCACACGGTGATCATGACAGAGGCATTCTTGTACCAGCTCAGAAGCGGATTTTCTCCATTCCTCGTTTGGGTGTCCTCGACGTAGGCCCATCGCTTGAAAAAGTCTTCATGCTTCATGACGCGGGTGAGTTTGCCTGTGATGGCGCGGTAGATGGCTTCATTCACGGCAAAGTCTGTGGGGAATAAGATGTCGAAAAAGCCTTGGTGGACCTGTGAAAAGCTCGTGTTAGTTTTGTTCGAGGTCAAGAAGGAAATACATGAACGTGAGGGGCGGCACGTACCAGTGGTGTGGTGACAGGAACCATGCGACGTTGATAGCGCGTCTGAACCACGGGTGCATTGACACCGTCCACAGCATCAGGAAGCGCGTGGAAATCCGAAGTGACCAATTTGTGCGCTGGGAAGTATTTGTGTAAGATGTCGAAAAAGTGCATCAATCTCGTGGGAATATACTCTGGTGTGCTGAGATTGGGAGCAAAGGGCAATTTACTCCTCAGCTTTCTGAGCATGGCGGGAGAGTTGCGTAGGGGATGTGCGTAGTTGATGTCGTTGCATGCGGCGTCTCTGACACGCAGGAAGCGAGAGGCGACCGGGTCTATGTCTCTCGAGTAAAACTCATAAAAGTCGCCGTTTGCATCGACAAGGGCGGAGCCTTGGAGGGGCTCTTCAGTGAAAGGGTCGTATCTGATGACATCGTGGGCAAAGTTGTCAAAGACCTCCATGGCTAGGAAGAAACAAGGTGAAGCCTCGTAAATGTCCCAGTCGAAGATGGATTTGTTGATGATGGAAACCTTGTCGGCATGGCCTTTTGCTTGAGCGTTTCTCATCAACTGGCTGCCTTGGATGGAGGCCAGAGCGGATGAGACCTCGATGACGCGAAAGCGTGTGCGAGCATAGACTTCGGGGTCGGTCTGACGAATGTAGTCGAGGATGTTCATCATGAGAGTTCCGTTTCCGGCACCCATCTCGTAGATGAGAAGGTCGTGATAGGGATATAATTGCAGCTTGTAGTTTGCGACCAGGTGACGGGCGATGGCCTCACCGTAGTATGGACGGAAGAGTTCTGTGGGAGTATGCCATAATTGACGAGTCTCATTGTATTCCTTTGCATCCAGCTGATCCTCAAAGTCGTTGTAGCGTTGGCCGTACTCGCGGTAGAAGGATTGCTCGTCAGGAAGTTGGTTAAAGTCGAATGGTTCACCAGGAGTCCAAATGACGACGTGCTTTGAGAAGTAGCCGTACTGAGGGTTGTACAGACTGTCTTCGATAAAGTCGCGCATCAGCATGCGCACTCTCCTCGGTCGCTCCTTCCTCGCGCGAAGGCCATCTGACGTGACTTGTGGATATCTCTTGAATTCGTCTAGCTTGTCCGGAGGGAACGAGATGGAGCGTTGCTGCCAATTACTCTCAAGCTTGCTGTCTTCCTTGCGACGTCCTTGATAATTCGGGCTTGTGTGTTGCTTCTGTGAGCTGTACAGGCGACGGGGCGCTTGCCGAATCGGCGGCGGGAGACATGTTCGGCAGGGGCGATGTTGGAAAAGCTGCTTGAACAGCTGCGACACGGCAGCTGACTCCATTGCTGTGCTTACAAAAGGCAGGAGCGACGGCGTCCTTGCCAGATCAAAGTCACAAGCTTGCGGGAAACCCACCATGTGGCTGTGCACCCTGTGGCTGAAGCTGTGGCTGCTCCTTCCCGATACTGACGCATGCGACTTCCTGGATTTGTTGACACAAGTTGCATACAGCATGTGACAATGAACAAATGTCGCTCGACAAGCACACGAAACTCTACCTGGGCCTGGCCTTCGCTGCCGGTATCCTCATAACCCTAGGATACAAAGACTTCTACCCGGACCTCGAACGCCGCTACCACGATCGCCTACGGAAGAATCGCACACGCCGCCGCTCCAGCACCCAAGTCTCATTGCAAGTCAATGAGCCTCATGATGACTCGCCCGCCGCTCCTCAGCCCGCGAGTGCCATCCGGGAAGGTATCGAGGGCGCCATTGGCAACACTCCTCTGATTCGCATCAAGTCTTTGTCCGATGCCACGGGCTGTGATATCCTGGCCAAAGCAGAGTTTCTCAATGCTGCTGGCAACTCGCCCAAGGACCGCGTCGCTCTGTCCATGATCCAGATGGCCGAGGCTGAGGGCTTCCTGACTCCCAACTCTGGCGACAAGGTCTACGAGGGTACTGTTGGCAGTACTGGAATCTCTCTGGCTGCCATCTGCCGCGCAAGAGGTTACACAGCACACATTTGCATGCCCGACGACGTCGCCATTGAGAAGTCTGACCTACTGCTCCGACTTGGTGCTGTCGTTGAACGCGTTCGTCCAGCCTCGATCGTCGACAAGGGTCAATTCGTCAACATGGCTCGCGCTCGTGCCCAGCAACACACTTCGGATCCTGATCAGAAAGGCCGTGGTTTCTTCGCCGATCAGTTCGAGAATCCTGCAAACTACTTGGCCCATTTGCATGGAACTGGCCGCGAGATTTTTGAACAGACTGCTGGCCATCTGGATGCCTTCGTCGCTGGTGCAGGTACAGGAGGCACCATCTCTGGCTGCGCGCTTTACCTCAAGCCTCGCTTACCCAACATGAAAGTCGTCTTGGCGGATCCTCAAGGCAGTGGTCTCTACAACAGAGTCAAGCACGGTGTCATGTTCTCCCCCACAGAACGAGAAGGCACTCGTCGTCGACACCAAGTCGACAGCATTGTCGAAGGCATTGGTGTCAATCGCGTCACCCACAACTTCGAGGCTGGTAGAGAGCTCGTCGACGACGCCATCAGAGTTACTGACGACCAAGCTATGATGATGGCTCGCTGGTTGGTCGAGCGCGATGGTCTGTTTGTGGGTAGCTCGTCGGCTGTCAACTGTGTTGCTGCTGTCAAGACTGCCATGGAGCTGGGTGCCGGACACCGCGTCGTGACTATTCTTTGCGACTCTGGCACCAGACACTTGTCCAAGTTCTGGGCCAAAGCTGGCTCCGTCGGTGGAGACGATGAAATGACCATGGACAAGATCCTCAATCCGCCAGCTACGACCCCATGAGTCTGACATGTATTGCTCTGCTCTCAAGCACACCATATTCTGCTTAGGTAGAGCACAAAGTTCACAGTGAGCAAGTTCGCGGGCAATATTATAGCACAAGACTCATCCTACCAAACTTTGCAACATGACTCACTGCTGCTCTTATATATCTACTTCTGCACGCGATCCCATACGCTGTGGTCCCCACCCTCAGTCTTAGTCTGAACAGCCGGTTGTCTTCACATCGGACCATGGCCCTTTTCGGTCTTCCAGCACAACCCTCTGCCAACGCGGCGCCGCCGCTGTTTGGACATCGGACGATGTCCTTGTTCTCTCCTCCATCGCAACCCTCTGCCAACGCGCCGGCGCCGCTGTCTCGTCGGACGACGTCCTTATTTGGTCCTACAGGGAACTTATTCTCTCCTTCAGGGTCCTTGTTCTCTCCTCCCGGGTCCTTGTTCTCTCCTTCGGGGTCCTTGTTCTCTCCTTCGGGGTCCTTGTTCTCTCCACCAGGGTCCTTATTCTCTCCTCCAGCACAACCCTCTGCCGACGTGCTGGTGCGTTATCAGTATTTGAGCGCAAGCTACAACGACAAATTGGATTCAGACATCGTCCTACGTTTTGGCGACAACGAAAGAGTCTATGCTCACAAGGTAGTCCTGAAAGGCGCGTCTGGCGTCTTCAACAGAGCATTCAACGGCCAGTTTCCAATCGCCACACAACCCGAGTACCATATTGAAGGACACTCGGATGTTGTCGTCTACGCCATGCTTCGATATATCTACGGATCGCCTTTGGATCCTCAACCCAGCGGATTCCCAGCACACGAGCAAATCGATCGTCTGTTCGGCGTCTTCGCCATCGCCAACGAGTATCAGATCCCTTCACTCGGCGAGGCTGTAACTCATCGTGTCGTCAAAATCATGAGGTCATGTGCGATGCACGGGACACAAAAAGACAAAGAGCTTTTCGGTACTATCGTCGCCAAAGCGGCGGAGCTTTACATCAAGAACAGCATCGCGGATCAATCTTTGATGGACGGTGTACTCAACGCTTGCTTTGCGCTCACTCCTGGTATTCAGTGGCTCGAGGAGAATATCAACATCTCATCCATAATTGAACCCCTGGATCCGTTCTGTGGACGTTTGCTCAGAAAGGCTCTTGGAAAGTGATCTTCGGAACGGGCTTTCAAGCATAGGCTTCAGCTGGCGCATGAATTCCTGTCGCACCACACACACTCTCTCTCCTCCTGTTGTATTTACTACCATCACCACCGCGACTCCCGACATAGCACAACCTTCGCGCCCGTGACTCCCGACACAGCACAACCCTCACGTCCACAATCACAATCACAACCACAACCACCTCCGCACAAAGTCTTTCGGCGGACCACACGACTTCTTGCGTGGCCACTGCACGCGCCCCTCGACCAGACTCTCGTATCGTACCGCGGCTCCTTAGCTTGCAGAAGATGCACTATTGCTTGGATGGCCGCTGCACACATGAAACCCTTCGATCAGACACCATTACCGGATCGCGGTATCTTGGCTTGCGGAACGAGCAAGAGACGGCAGCTCGTATTTGCTTTTGACATGGCTCTCTTCACTCACGCCCTTGTTCGTTTTTGGTGGTTCTTGGAGCTCATGTCAACAAATGAATTGAGGGCAGCACTGTCTTATGGCTTTTTTCGTTTTCTTTGCTCGGAACATATGCAAAAGAAAAATTGGAACCAAAGAAGGAATCAACAAGAAGATGGAATTGATGTACTGAACACGTTTTATTCATCTTCCATTGCCGGCGATGCACAGACGATGACTTTATGGGTTACTTTAATTCTATTGTAGATAGGTCCATAGCAAACAAAGAATAATATCCAAGAAATCAACAGTACAACAGAGATTTTTCACGGCTAGTCTTTTTGTCTTTTCTTTGTGGGCTTTGAAGCTTATACCATCAGAAGAATGGAGATTGCCGGTTTATGTTTTTTTCTTCTCTATCTGCTCGGATGTATGAAAGGCAGATGGAATCGAAACAAGGAAAATGAAGATGGAAATGATGTACTCTAGATTTTGGATTTGTTTCTCGCTACTGGCGATGCGCTATGGGTTACTTTACTTTTATCATAGATAGATATATAGCAACAAGAACATAACCAAACAACAGCATCACAAGCCAGAGTCTTCTGAGAAACAAAAGCAGCGCGAGAGAAAAGAATAAACGATTGATAGAGAACAACACCCTGACGACACTCGATTTTTCTCGGTCCACGATGGCAATCTTTGTTTTGTCGGTTCTTGAGCTTGTCAATGCTCGGGCTACAACTGACACGGCGTTCCTTTGAAGACGTCTTCGAGACCCTTCCCCCTTCAATTGAACATACTGATAGAAGAGAATAGGTTGACACTGGGTTCGATGGCGGCTCTGAACTACAAGTCGTCCGCTCAAGGTAAGAAGTGTTCAAAACTTCGGTAATCTGCAAGATGAGCGCGTGAAAAGATTCAGACGTCGGGAAGTCAGCGATGCTCTTGATGGGCGATTCGCCTGCAACGACATTATCTCGATGGAAGACATGGAAAGGTGCAAGCAGATGACGAAGGCCTGCGAGACACCTATTTGACAAGCTGAAGGATAGTCAGTGGAAAAGCATCTCTAAGACTTATGTTCAACGCGTATGAGAGCGCGATGTGAAGAAGAATCGACCTCCTTGCCATCATTAGAATGGTACGGAGTATCGTGAGCGATGAGATGGACGGCAGTCTGGCAGCTTCGGCCGAGATCATATAGAGAAGATGTGCAGATCATGGAGTAATCCCAGCGCCTAGTCATGGCGACACCCTCACCTTTAGGCTATGCGAAGAGGGCCGGTAGAATAGACATAGTGATGTTGCGATCGTCAAAGTCCTCGGGAACCCCGACCCTCGTGGTCATACGCCCGTATAAGCCATGTCGATCTCTCTTCGATTGACACTGTGTCCAGCGCCGGCGGTGTTGCGGTGTTCGGAAAAGAGGGTTGAACTCTGGACGGAGCAAATACGAGAGCCAAGGGCTTGAGGACGTGCCTGCAGATCTGACGTTCGTAAGGCACGTGGTGTTGAACATAGCTCTGCTGTACCAGATCTAGAAGTCTCTAAACTCAGGGTAGGAGCGGGAGCATGACAAGTGGGTTGTGCAGGTGGAGAACGAACGGTCGATAGGGCTGAACTGGGGATAGCTCAGTATAGCCACTGAAGATATAGAAGTCGGCTCTTCATCGTTTCAATGACGAGATGGCTTCAGGAGGGGTTTGTTAAAAGCCAGGGATTTTTCTTGATTACAAAGCGCACACACAGGAAGAGGCCGCAACAATTCAACGAGGAAGAAGAAGAAGCTTCGATACGAGAGTTGGACAAGAAAGAGAGTTTGATTGGCCATTGACCGTTGAACGAAGATGTCAGAGTCGCGTGTAGAAGGTAAAAGTCTTGACTCGAGCAGGGTATGAAACGGCATGAAGATCGGAAAACGTGGCAGGCGCAAAGCGAAAAGCGCAACGGCTTCTCGGGTCCAAGACTGAGCGATTGGTGGGACCGAGATTGGACATGGAGGTGGAAATGGGAGTGTGGGAGAGAGAGAGAGAGAGAGAGAGAGACGAGTCGGATGTCTCCAGTGTTAGTGACGACAAGCGTGAGAGAGGGAAGGGTTGTGGATGGTTGGAAGAATGGAAGGTGGTCGGACAAAGAGGAGGAGGCTTCGGAAAACAGAAGCCGGCGTTTGAAAGAGCCTCCCGTGGTCAACGGTCGTGACTGCCTTTTGGAAAATTCAAAGCAGTACGACGGTGATGAAGGAACATGATCAATGAGATGGTTCTTGCTGCAAGACATACACTCTCAAAGCAAGCACGCATTATCTCTCTCGACATTGACAAACATCAGAGTCTTCTTCCGCAGCGTGAAATGGGTGCCAAGGGCTCAAAGTCAGTCTCTGGAGACGGCCGTGCGCTCGCTCGGTCCACATGCGGCAGACGGTTAGACTTGTACCAGCGAGCGACTAGCAGGGACCAAAAGAGATGGAATTGGGATGACCCACGGCTATTATGCCGGCCATGGAGAGGGTGCTTGGTAGATAGATGACTGACCTGGTCGTCGTCGCTCTCGTCGTCGTCGTCGTCTTGTATTGACACACCTTGAAGGCTGGTCGCCGCGACGATCCTACGGACTTGACTTCAACTTTGTGGCGCGGCTGATGCGAAACATCCGACATTGTACGTTCGTACCAACGCGCACCTGAAACGCAGTCTTCGGACGTTTGTTCTCGTCGCTGTGCCTGCGAGTCTGAGTCTGTCGTTCGTGTCTGCGCAGCATGGCGGCACCTGCTGGCTCCTTGTCTGCACACGTTGCTGCGCCTGCATCTGCAGCAGCTCCAGCTCCAGCTCCTGCCCCAGCCATGGGCTACTCGTACGCCAATTCGGTCGCCAGCGACGCTCCTTCCCTTGCTTCGGCTGCCACCTTTACCACGACACCCCCTGCAGTCGCCAACGTCAAGCCCGCCCCCGAGTACATCTCGCTGTCCAGCGCCTCCCAGTTGGCCACCGACGTTGCTGACACTCGCGCCGACGACGACCACTCATGGCGCCTTCACCACCGGGCCACGGTAGCCGAGAGCGCCGTCGCGTCCATCAACCAATTCCTCGACCGCCAGCTCTACGAGTACATTGCCGTCGCCAGAACCACCGCCCTCAACGCCCTGAGGCCTGCCGTCACCGAAGTCCTCAAGAAGACGCTCGCAAGAGACGCAATTGCTAGCGCCCAGGACAATCTTCAAGACCTCCTTGCTCTGCGCGTAGACGACGACCTTGACGAGTCCCGCCCTTCGAGCCAGAGCGGCCCAAAGTTCAACCTGGACTTTACCTGGAAGAGATCGCGACTGAGAGTCATGATGCGTTCCGAAAAGAGCGAGTTCGACATTGACGACGATGAGCGCTACGTGCGGCAGGAGGGCCTCAACACGACCTTTTCCGAGACGGCCGGCGTCATCAGTCTGGCCTCGGAAATCTTCTTGGCCGGTGTGCTTGACTACCTGGGCGAGATGCTGCTCACCATGGCATCTCAAGTCACGCTCGGTCGCATTCAGCGCGCCAATGCCAGCTCGGGTCTGCCCCAAAACACCGACGACGTCACATACATCCTCGTAGATGACACTGACTTGGAACGAGCCGTGCTCAATTCCCCTCTGGATCGCCAATGGCGTGCATGGAAGAAGTCGGTGCGCATGCACAACCGCGCCTCTCAGCAGAGCCATTCTGCAGCGAGCAGCCCCGTTGTTATCCGTCGAGGCAGCTTGTGGGATCGCCTTCCAGACCGCCCTGAAAACAATTACCCGGAGCATGTGCTTGCTTCCAACATTCCATTGCCCGAGAACCAGCGCGATGTCGACGAGATTGAGGTTCCTGGTCTCGCCAAAGACCCCGATCGCCCACAGTCTGCCCAGCAATCTCACCATGCGCCTCGCTCTTACCGCCCACAGAGCGCTGGCTTCGCCGCCCACCGCCAGTATCAGTACGACCACTTTGCCAAATCTCGTCCACTCTCGGTTCCGCTACCCATGACGACTCCGCTGGTCGAAGCTCCTGGAGCTTGGCCTACAGACACACCCGCCGCAGAGATCCTTGGTCCTGCTTCACAATTCGCCGAGGGTCGAGCCGGAGAGGGACTGCCCAGCGTGAACCTCGACAACTCGGAGAGGCCAGAGTCCAGAGATAGTGCTCACTCGGGGAAAGCCTCCATATCCTCTCAGCC
The DNA here is from genome assembly GCA_023848595.1 of Aureobasidium sp. EXF-10727. Lineage (NCBI taxonomy): Eukaryota > Fungi > Ascomycota > Dothideomycetes > Dothideales > Saccotheciaceae > Aureobasidium > Aureobasidium sp. EXF-10727. Next base: position 101,019 of record SWBF01000055.1, read on the forward strand.
CACAAGCCTTGACGAGACTCTCCCCGCTATGAAGGTAGTACAGCGACCTAAGAGACTTGCTATCTACGGTCCTTCATCAGCCAGATTCACACAGGCATTCAACCTCTCACAAGAAGGTCTAGAACTCGCAGCAGATCTGGATCGTCCTTTCAGTCCTGAAGACTTCTTGGCAAGCCGCAATCTGAGTGGCTCTCACTCGGGCCTGACCCCAACATCCAGTCACAGCAAGCCTCAAGCCCTCGGATCGCCTGCTGAGCTCTCTGCCGAAACCTTTATGCATTCAGACAGCGGCAGTGACACGGAGAATGAGCCTGAGCCCGTCATCCACACAGCCCTCAGCTCTCCCATCATCGCCACGAGTCCCTCGGTCAGACAATTCCCTGGTCTAGGAATCTCACGGTCTGGGTCAGACGCCTCTTCTGGACGTGCAAGAACTCCCATCTCCGAGCAACGCGTTTCTGCCGAGTTCGTCAAGACAAGGAGAACTTCGAAGTTGGCAGACTCAGACTCGCCTAGCCCTGGCAACCGAGGCGTCCGTCAGATCTCAAGACAGAGCGTGGACGAGAGGAAAAAGCTTCCCACCTCGTCACTAACTTCGGAGAAAGACTTTGATGCGCTTTTGCAGAGAGATGAAACAATCAAGTACACTCTGACTCCGGAGAATGTCAGAGATTCTTCTGATAGGGCGTTCAGCCCACAAGCAAGAGCCAGAATGCCAACAGTGTTTCGTTCAAACACAGGGGACAACTCCAGGAAAAACAGCGAAACACAGTCAATGCGATCGAACAGTGCAGGTCGATCGACCGCAGCCGTCAATCAGGTCAAAGAGTCAAAGCCGGTCGAGGAGACCAGACTCAGGAAAACGTCCATCAGTCGTCCTTCGCCCCAAAACCTTCATGCTCTACCTTCAGGCCAAATGGCCCGTGAAGCAGTCATGCAAACTGAGTCGACAAGAGATCTTGCAGACTTTCTACGATCAACTGCCCCAGACAGGGAACCCAACCCAGTTGTACCTGGTCTTGCCACTAGCCGCAGCGTGACTTCTATGCGCGCCACAGCTCAGGCGCAAGCTGCAAGTGCAAGGGATGCTCCACCTGTGCCCAAGCCAACAACTTCCAGTGGCAAGTACATCCCAAGAAGCCCTGCAGGACCGGCGGCAAAACGTTCAGCCAATCGACCAAGCTTGACTGCCAGAGCAGCAACTGGATCATCCGACAACAATAGTGATCTAATTGACTTTATCAGAGGTGGACCACCCGGCCCTGATGGAAAGGCGCGCGTTCCGAACCATATCGCGCCTTTTGCAGACTGGGAGGGCGGAGACATCCCAACAACAGTCACTGGTGCTCACAACCTGAATTCCAATAGGCCTTTGACATCTTCCACATCTGACTCACGCACAGGACTCTTGATGAATGGGTCCAACGCAAACTACGGCAGCGGGAATACACCCAAGCTACCGATGTCACCCTTGACTCAACCTAGCTCTCCTGCAATGAACCTCGTAATACCGAACACACGTCCCACTGTTGGTAGTGACGGCCGTACACGGAGCAGGATCAAGGACCCGTACGCCATCCCTGACGACTCTGATGATGACGATGAAGAAGATGTGCTTGCCGCTTTGCCAGCAACCAACAGTAACAATAACACTGTCGCAGGTGCTGAGAAGCCTCGTGCTGGCTCAATTACCAGCATGCACTCTTCGGCTGGACGCTCTCCAACTATGGGCAACGCCAACACACCTGCTCTATCTCCCAATCCAGGATATGCTCCCAGCATCAACAGCATGCGCTCAGCGACGTCTACCACTGCTGTTCGCCCTGCCCACATCACTTCACAAATATCCAGTGGCAACGTCCCTCGCAGCAACAGACCAAAGATGGAAGTGCGTTCAGCTGGCGTCGTCAGAACTGCCAGACTCGATCCCTTCCAGTCCTCAGGTACCAGTGATCTTGCCGACTTCCTCATGTCATCGGGACCTCCTGAACCGGTTCAAAGACCCGCTCCGGCACCTGCTGTTGGAAAGAACGGGAAGCCAGAAAAGGCCGAGAAGAAGAAGAGCAAGTTCTGGCAGCGGTCGTCCTCTTCCAAGAACACCTATGTCGATATGCCTTGATTGGTTTCTCTACTTTCTCTTCTCTGTTCTTTTCGCATCTCGTTCCCTTTTTGTATTCACTTGTACATGTTGGATTGTACCCCAATCTACCAATTGCAGCACGATCTGGTGGCGAACAGCACGCAAGTCGACGAAAAGCATTGCCCTCAGATTTGAGGACTTTGTAGTCAAGCTTCCTTACGCCTCTTTAGATGGCATGATCATCGCTAAAATTTCCATGTTGAAACAGTCGGACTGGGAAAGGCTTTTTGTGGATCTGATTTCTTTCTCTTTTGTATCACAGGCGCGGATGGAATACCCCTTTTTGTTTTTTTTTCTAGTTGTACAGTAGACAACGATATGTGAATTTTTGATGACTCGATTCGCTTTTGTAAAGTAGATCAGTGATGTGACAATTATGCGTCTCGAGGCCATGGAATTGCTGACGACACTTTTGCGTACAAGCGATCTCTTGCTACACGGACATATTCCTTGCATGTAGAGTAATTAATCTATACAAGTGTTTGATCATTGACACCCAGGATACAGGACAGATGCACGGCTTATACAATCATCTTAACATACCAATCATAACGACGAATAAAAAGACACCTTACTACCCTTCCAATGCAATTACTTCCTTTCCCGCCCATGAAACCGAGTCCTCATCCAACTCCTTTGTCCATAAAACATTAAGCCTCTTCGTCTTTCTTCCTCCACACCCCATCCCTACTCAGCGGCGGCGAAACATCCTCACTAATGGCATCCTGCCCCGGATTCGCAATCTCATACTCCAAAATCTTGATAAACTTGTAGAAAACCACGGCAATGATTGCTCCCAACGCGGGACCCAACCAATAGATCCAATGCTCGGTATCCCAAACCCCTGTGACGGCACAAGGGCCAAAAGACCTTGCTGGGTTCAAAGAGCCGCCGGTGTAAAACACACCGACTAGTTCTGCGATGAAGAGGGAGAGGCCAATGCCCACGGGAGCCATGTACGTGGCCCGATGTTTTTCTTTGGCTAGCATGAAGATAGTAAACACCAGTTCTGCAGTCAAGATCGCTTCGATAAAGACACCGCGGGCTTTACTGGTGTCAGCACTAAGTGTCGTCCTCACATTCAGCGGCGTAGGAAACAGCGCTCTGACCAACACACTCGCCAACAGACTTCCAGAGATCTGCGCGAGAAAGAGTAGACTGCCGCGGATGTAATCCAGGGATTTTACCATTACCATTGCGAGGGTGACGGCGGGGTTGAATAGACCCCCTGAGATGCGGAAGAAGATCCAGACGTTTACCATGAGGGAAAAGCCAAAGGAGACGGAGGTGTAGAGGAGAACGAGGGGTGAGAAACCATTGGTGGCGTTGGTGGTGGTGGTGGATGAAGCGCCCACATTGGCGACTTGGGTGCCAGCAAACGCAAAGAAGAGGAACATGGTCGTGCCGACGAATTCGCCTATCATGGCTACAAAGTCTGTTGGTTGAATCTCAGTATCTGCTCTTTGCAAAAGATCAGCAGAATAGAACAACACTCACGATTCTTGGCTGTCGAATTCATCCACCACGTCAACGGCAATCGCAAAATCTCCTCGACTGGAGTGGAAGGCCGTCCATTTCTGTAAAACGAACCTTCTCGATTGGCGCCTCTCCCACCACTACGCTCGCTCTCAATGTCCGAAAGATTGTCAAAGCGATAAGAGCGTTTCTTGGTATCGTAGCGTAAACTCCTGAATGAGTCTGAGGGCGCACGACGCACTTGATGCAAAGGGCTCTCAGAATTGACAGGGATTCTCTGCACATCAGTCGGGAAGGGGTCGACAGAAGCTTGTTTGATGGTGTTGCGAGGCGTGGGTTCCAGAGCCTGTGTGTCAGAGTCTTCGAACTGGGGACCCATGTTCTCGTAGTCGTTGTAGGAGCGGCGGCTGTAAAATTCTGGACGGCTGCCCGCATTGTCGTAGCTTTCGCTGTTGTAGCTGCGAGGAAGCGGGCCCCAGTACGATTGCGTGTGCGAGTTGCTCATCGTGCGGTGTCGGGATTGAACGGTTTGTGCGGTGCCGGGGCGAGGGATAACTGCTGTCGAGGGACCGCCTGCAGGAGTGCCTTGTCGAGATCCTGGTACTGCTGGAGCAGGCGATACATATCTCCCTAGACCTGGGGTCTCTTGCGAAGGAGAAGTGTGTAGTAAGGGTGCATTGGTTCCATTCGGTGTATCGGGAACATAGCCCAGTTGCCTATTGGACTTTTGGGATGAAGGTGTAGTTGGAGCATATGCATTCTGCGACATGATAGCATCTGGATCTTTGCTGCCAACTTGACTGTACGCCGAAGTGCCAGATCGGACAAGACTGGGCCTGGACATCGTAGCTGACTCTGCGGTCTTTATATGGTGTCAAGGTCTCGGGATAGACTTCGCCGGGCAGTCTGGGAATGAACGGAGATTGACAAGTGGAACCCTGGCAGAATCCAATGAGCGCGGGACCGGAGTGGTGTGAGTGGAGTTGAAGATTCCTGGGATGAAACAGAACGATCCGTCAGAGGCGTTCAAGCAAGTCTATAAGCATACAAAAACGCGGTCATCGCGTGTTCGCGTTGTTGATCCATCCTCGAGAAGAGTTTGATTCGTTGTCAGGAGGAACGAGCTTGACAGGGATGCCCGAGGCAGATTGTGGTAGGAGAGTGAGCTACCAGAAAGAAGCTGGGGAATAACGTGGCTGCACGCATGGCAGCTGTCGACACGAGTCATCATTCGACCTGGCAACTGGCATGACGATGCTGCCCTACATAGCCGGGTATGACGGCCCTCTAGAGAATACTGCCCGAACCAGGTCTTGTAAAGGAGATTGAGTCAGCCTGTTAGGGCTCTTACCATGTCTTGATAGTCGATAAATCGCTAACGACCATGAACCGGGCGGCTGAGCAAAGCTCAAGAAGCGACAACAATCTTTGGTTCATAGATTCTCAAACGCAACAATTAGCCATATCGAGTCACATCAGCCGAGTAGAGCATTCGTATCGATGTCCATAGTGGTTGGCGTTTCCGACAAGACCGAATTGCTACCACGTTTCCAGCTACCGGGTCCAGCAGTTTTCAGCAGATCGATCGACTTCGTATACCCTTGAGAACGTGCGGGGGAGGCCTGAAACCTACCTCTGTTGCTATACTTTCCCCCTGTCGTCACAGAGAAGATATTTATGCGTGTCAGGCCGTCCATCTGCCATGTCGGAGTCACCTTCGAATCTTAAAGACGTGTACAGCTTGCAGAGGTGCGCATCTCAACGCGTATCAGCAGATGCTTCTCTCATGAAATGGATGCTTTGACGTTGCATGCAGTGATGGTAATAATAAAGGGAGCGAAAAAGAGTGTGGTAGGTTCGAGGTTGATGTTTCAAGATGCTCCGCCCGCTGATCGTTCAAAGACAGGGTCTCTGACATCACATCCCTATGCAAAGCCAAGAATCAACAAATTTCCGCTCCGCTCCGCCGAATAAGCTCCGCAGCATCAGCCAACTTTTATCTCACCTTGCTGGGAAAAAAAAGTTTTCTGTTGCAACTGGTGATGCTAATCTGCCAAAAGAAGATTCCGACACGGGGAATTGAACCCCGGCCTCCTCGGACCTTGTTGTGCTCTGTGGAGCACGGTTTGAGAGCGAGAAATCCTAGCCACTAGACCATATCGGATGTTGTTGTAAGCAATCCAGTTCCGACAAGGAATAAGGTCTCACGTTGGCAAGACAGTGTGAGCTGCAAGACTTGTGCTAGAACCCTGCCTCTTGTCCCGACGATCCTCTGTATCATTTTCTACCAAGTCAAATACTCGTCCCCACAGATTCCCATTCTGAAGAGCTTGTGGATCACGTAGTTGCCGTCCTCGATGTTCCAGAAGACGAAAGTACTCGGCTTGCGTTTCCCTAGCACGTCAATCGTACAAACAACACCTTCAAGGTTTTGAATCAGCACGCTTGTCTAGCGAAGTGTTGACCAAGAGTTCGATATGATCTAAATGCATTACTGGAATTGCCGAGACCAGACTGCTCGAATAGCTAAAATCACAACGACATGCTAGCACCGGTGCTAGACAAATATCCAAGATCGGACGCAATCAGAATGTGGTCAGTTCTCGGTCCGGGGTGTTCAACCACGTCCCTTGATAGCAAGCACAGAAGGCTCCTTTGATGGAGCCATGAAAGATTGTTTGACTCAACATGAGAATATACGAGTAGACGCACTAAGTTTGAACCTCAATCTCGAGGGCATAGAAATCGTGGCTTGCACATGATGGAGAACAATGCGAAAGGTAAGGTCGAAGTCACACATGCACTTTACGACGAGATGAATGCCCTGGCTCTTACTTATCATTGTTTCAAGGTCCGGTAAGTGTAGATGTCACCCGATACAGCTTTCACAAGCGTACAGAACATTTTGCAGTATTTTCATCTACATGACGTCGGATGTCCTTTGTCCTTTGTTCGATGGTATGGAGCAAAGCAGACTGGCATCCATTGTCTCGAGACGACAGCAGCTCAATTACAGAACAAAGATCCGCGCGACTCAGACGTAGCTGGCCTTCTTGTGTATCTCGAAGCCATGGTCTCTTGGTTTCTGCCCACTCACAAGAGACGTCTGCTTACAGAGATTCTACTACACTCGATCTCTTTGAAGTCATCTTGATGTCATCTTTCAACTTACTGATAGTGTATGACACTATCAGTGAGTTTCGAGCTCGTCTCAGCGAAATGTTCTACACTACGAGTCTCTTATCTTCTATTGGGAAAGTGCAGCACGCTGAATACTATAGAGGCCACTGCCCGGACTCAGGTGTGACGCGGTAATGGCATTGCCAACATAAATTCTGAATCTCAGCCCCGAGGAAAAGAGGGAAGACAGATGCATTAATTGGATGAAATGCGTATTTGCAGTGGAATAGACGCCATGATTGATTGGTATTTATGTCTTACTCATGGAGCCGTCAGGTTCATCCCCCAAGATCATGCGCGACGTATCGTAACAAATTGACGAACTTCAGACTTCAATCAAGCATTGCTTGACGGTGTGCTTCGTTATGGGTCGTGAGTCGAACGAGTTGCCCTGGCTACTACTCGAATGCCGAGACCCGGGGTGGTCGAAAGAAGGGACTTGTTATTGGCGCTCCGCCAACCATCACTCGCTTTCTTTACCCTTTTCACGCGTCTCAACCCTCCATCTCGCATCATCCTTGGATCTCTCAGACTGCACACAAGTCCCACGGCTCTATACTGCAAATTGTGATACAGACTCCTTGAAGAGTCCTTCGCGTCGAAACGCTCAGGTCTCTCGACGCGCGACCTTGATTACAAGTTTCGGCTAGAACCACGCAGAAGTAGTTTGCCATTGTGCAATCATGGCGTAAGGACCTGAACAACACTGAGTTCTCCGAGATAATGCTCATACTCATGATTAGTCCTGTGTTCAAGCTGTGGCCACACTGCCGCCACCATGAATGGGTCGACGAGTATGGTGCGATCATCACACCCACGTTCGAGATGTTGGCATCAGTAAGAGTGGTCTTGTACCCTGAAAGCTGCAAGCAATGCGCTGCCAGAGGATACCCATATTTGGTCCAAGAGTGCGTCTGCAGAATATGTTTACAGCTTGATCCAGCATGACTGACGATCTTTACAGAGGCATAGATTTTACATCCGCAGAGGCAGCTGCAGAAGAAGTTTTTCACACTGCCACACCAGAGGAATCTCTCGACGAGATCTGGCGCTGGGCAGACCGTGCTGCCAACATCGAGCAGCCTCTCACCATACCTTTTCGCAAGATCAGTACCGAACAAGACTCCTACACTGCTCCACCCAAAGCCGCCGAGGTAGCCAGCCACACTCTCTCCAGCAACAAACAAGGCTCCCCTCAGCCCACCACCATCCAGAAATCCTTCAGCAACATCATCCATTCAAGTCCTTCTACCGTGAATCCCATCGTTGCTTCGTACGCCACTACCGGCATACTTGGAACTGGCACTCTAGCAGCTCCTCTGACCAGCTCTCCACCCCCGCTCGCCTCTTCATCCACCACCGGTCTCTCCCTCAACTCCCTGGTCCCTGCCGGCACAAAGAATCAAGTTCCTGTCGCCGATCAAACCACTTCTCATGATCGTCACAGTGGTTCAAAGTCGATCCCACCTCTCGTCACTCAGGAGAGCCTCAATCAAGCTGATCCGCCTGCCCATGCCAACAAATACTACATCGCCGGCTCCGGCATGACTGGCGTCAAGGGGGGCCACACGTACCCCCTGATGTTCGAAGGCAAGGAGACATGGTTCTGTCAACACCCGGGCTGCTGCGGCCGGTACAGCAGGTATGGCGACCTGGTCAAATTCAGCCGAGAGAGGCATGGCCAGAATTACCCTGGTCCTCTGCCCCAAGCCCATAAGATCGAGCGCAACGCAGCTATGAGCGAAGACCGCCGGATGCAGACGGCCGGGGAAGGCGGTTGGGTTCAGGATGCCGCTGGAGCTATGATCCACGCAGCAGGCAAAAGATACGGCTGCATAAGAAAGGAGACCTGATCTTACAAGCGGATTGCAGGTCCATGACTCATCTGTCTGCCTGGAGGGTCGTTTCGCGGGAGTGAGGTGTTCGCCATGCCATCCAGGACTACTGCGGTCTGCCATCTAGGTGACTTATACCACCTTGTCTCCGGGACCCGAGGACTTGAACATCGTGGAGCCTGATTGATGCTTACCTGGATTTTCTTCCTCATAGCCCAGGTCTTGTTCTTTTTTCTGTTATTGGACTTCTTCTTGATACACAGCACCTTCCCCCGACGTGCTGTAGTGATGAGGATTGACCGCTTTTCAGTGTTGAGGCGGTGTTACATCTCTCATGTCGTCTTTTGCTCCAGCTTCGGGAACTTCAATGAACTTGAGTGTAACTTTGAGATCTTCGATCGTGTAGATTGTGCTTCTCATGTGCGGCAAGATTCAATGTCGATGATGGCCTTCTTGCAGTAAACGTTGATTGTATACCCTTAACCTCTGAATGTGCCTGATCAATGTCTTGATATTTGTCCAAACCTGCTGAAAACGTACAGTAAACACTGCAATGACCGTGACCTGCGCTCGAGATGATTCGAGTGAGATTTGAATTGGTCTGCAACCTCGTCGTCGCTGCAAAGCCAAGGCCAGCCTCGAATGTCCGTAATGTGGGTGCTTCTTTGTTTGCGCTTTCCCTTTTCGGCTTCTGTGCTTTTCTTTTCTTTGTCAACACCACAACTCACGCAGATCAATAACGCCTGATCTCTACATACTGAAGTCTTTCAGTCCCATAACAAAGCAATATGAGAATCCGTCTCGTCCACAAGGCGAGCGGTCATTACCGGTAACCCTTCCTGCTTCGTCCCATCAGACTGACTGAGCTGACTGTTCTGTGAAGTGGTCGTCCCGTGCCCGACGAAGAAGACAACATGACTGGAAGCAGTCAGAATCTACACGACTCTGCAGACATCGCCGACAGTGATGAACTGTACGACATCCGCCGCGACCCTGACGTGGGACCATACGACCCAGACAATGACTATTTCCCAGAGTACGTGATTTGGACCTCTAACCTCCTGAACAAACCTCCACTAACCCTGCTCTCTAGCGAGAACATGACGGACGAGCAGGCCGCCGCAGAGGTGGCTCGCCTAGAGCAAGAAGAGAAAAAGGCCGGAAAAGAATTTAACGAGAAACACCACCCCCACCTCATGCGCAAAAAAGAGAAGAAGGCTCGCCGAGCTGCGGCAAGCTCGAAGAAGGAAGCACGTCGCTCTGCCACTGCCAGATCAGACGTGCAGCCCACTGCTGCCCCTCAAACTGCGGTGAGACCCTGCGACTTGTGCAAGGCACAGCGCAAGGGCTGCGATCGTACGAAACCCACTTGCAGCAGATGTCAGGCTCGCAACGCCCCCTGCACCTATTCGCGCGGGTAGGTAGGCCACCGAGCCAGTCATCGATCTCATCGTCTCCTGATCCTCTTTCGACTTCGACCTAGTCAATCCGTCCGAGGGCAGAGTGGTATTCTTGGTAGAGGCGAGTGGACGGGACACACAATCCGTGTACAGCGAAGAGGAGAGGTTGGTCAATTTTGTTACATCCCCAATACCGACGTCGGTTCAATGCATCGATCAATGCTTGGTATCGATTCTTTGAATACATCTAGCAAGTGCGAGAGAGAGGAAGGAAAGGGGTTTCTTCTACGGCTCAAAAGGCTACCCTTGAAAGCATATCATAGAAGGCAGCGAGCATCACAGAAGGGTGGACGTCCATAGATATGGAAATCGGAGTAATCAATACAATAGAGGCAGGTATCTACCCCTGGGTGCAGTTTGGCTGACAGGTAACTCGTCTCCTCCATACTACCATACGTCAAATGCTCATTCGCTCCATGTTCCTATTCAGCACAACAGTCTTATTGCCTAGTGTTGTGTTTCGCCTTTTGTTTACGTGAAAACCCCGGTAGTCGAGACTTTGTTCCCCGTGTTTTGAACCTGCTTCCAACTACACAACACAACATCTTCTGAGTTTCACGTATCACGACGCCACTCTACTACAAACAAGAAGCAGCACCCCTTATCACGTAGCGATTTCTACCGCAGGTATGTTGATCAGAGATCTTGAGGTACCTGACGCGTTGTTGATGCCCTCACGCTTCTTCTCTGCATTCGATCTCACGACCAGTCTGCTGACGCGCAACAGACACACCACAACACTATGGACGCCATCGACGACATACAGTACCGCCTATACCACGACCGCGGCGGCATGAGCGTGGCCGACTTTCTAGCCTACGAATCAGCCGTGGTGTACGAAGTCCTACCCGACGGTAACTGGATCCGTCATTCACCTTCACCTACTCCATTCCTGGATCGTGAGGAAAGTCACCACGGCGAGATCCTTCAAAATCTCCAGGATCCAGAAACCGACCTCGACGCACAGTTGGAATTTCTGACTCAGGATCTCCATGGGGTCTTGCCTGCTCATCTGAGAGTCACACACCCCGACCAGCGTCTTGCTGTTGCCACCAGTTTGGGGTATGACTTCGGTCCCATGGTTCCAATCGACACGGTTCAGGCAGCACCCACCACCGCTCCCATCGAAGTCACTCCCGTCGAAGCCACTCCCATCGAAGCCACTCCCGTCGAAGCCACTCCCGTCGAAGCCACTCCCGTCGAAGTCACTCCCGTCGAAGCAACTCCCGTCGAAGCCACTCCCGTCGCCGAGACTAGTGCTCCCAATCACGAAGGTATGATCGATTATCTTCAACATCCCCCTGTTTCCAACAGCCAGAGGCTGACCCACGAAGCAGCTACTGCCGTGACACATAGCAACAGAATCTGCGACAGATGCTTGAAAGACCGCAAGAAATGTGACCGTGCTCTTCCAGTTTGCCAGAGATGCCAACAGCGAGGTTTCTCCTGCCTCTTCTCTAGAGGTTAGACCAAACCTCGGATGAAGGCTATCTCATCGCCGGAGGAGGAATAGAGCATGACTAGTATGCTGGGGTCCAACACGCACTTTCTTTGTTTCTTTTGTCTTTCATTCCCTCTTTCGTACCACAAATCAAATTCAGCAGTTTCTCCTTGGTTCCCTTCTGCATTCTCTTGATGGACTTGGGACGATCTACTCACAAGACTTCATCGAAAATTCGAGTGGCATCTCACTCCACGATACGCTAGGTCAACAAGACTGACCCTTGACTCGACAGCAGCAAAGATTGCTCGTGGGTTTTCTGGCCGGATAGAGGTATCTGTGGGCTGACAGCTATGGTACGTTTCAAGACTCTGTTCGGAGCTTCTGGGCAAAGAAGAAATGCGGGATGAGAGGCGTCAGGCGCTTGGAAGAGCCTTCCGTCGAGCCTGCCAGAAGGTGTTCAAAAGTGTACAAATTGGTGGTCTGAATGTTCCACACAGTCCAACATCTCTATCTGCCGCATTGAGGTCTGAGAGCAGTACAACAGGAGATCCAAAATTAAGCTGCTTTTCGGTACACCACATAGAGGTATATAGATATCAAGAAACTGAGACTGTCCTGAACTCTTCCTTCCATAGTAAATAGACAAGCAACCAAGTCTTATGCTCTGAGACCGTGTTCAATCGAGGAGCTGACCGTCGGTGATAAGAAGTGGTCATCTCTTCTGACCTCCATCTTGAAGAGATGTGAAAGATCAAATTCCGAAGACAATCGCACTCCTATTGGAAGGCTAGCCTTGGCATGTCTTCAACACGTCCTCTTACGTGATTGTTTATCGTCTTGCACGTCAACCAATTTCACGGCAGCCTTGCTGAACACGAGATACACCTCACTTTCTTCCTCTTCAGTAAGTTCCCTCTCGCTCGAAGGCTCTTTTGTGCTTCTTGCGAGTCTGTCTGCGAGAAGATACTCACCATAAGAAAAGCAGCAATCATGTCAGGAGACCAGTCCCACGAGACAGCAGGTGTCGACCCTGTTTCTCTGGGCCTTCGCGGCAATTGCGATACATGCAAGATGATGCATCGCAAGTGCCATGGTGGCAATACCGCTACGCCCTGCGATGGCTGCGTGAAGAGGAAAACGACTTGCGTGTTTTCCCCACCCGGCACACCTTACGGCGAGAAATGCGTGCGCAGACGCAAAACCTTGGGCTTTGGTGCCAAAAAAGGTCCTACCCTCGTGCCACCTGGCGCTCCTCGTCCTCTGCCAGCTCTTGCGCCTGCGCCGCCACGTCCTTCTCTTCCCATGCCAGAGCCTTCTCCGGCGCTGCCCCGCCCTACCCCAAGACTGAGATTTATTCTACCAGCCATCAGCAGCATATCTGCTACAAGCTCACTGCAGTCTGATGTTTCGTCGCAGTCTGACATCTCGCTGCAATCTGACATCTCGCTGCAATCTGACATCTCGCTGCAATCTGACATCTCGCTGCAATCTGACATCTCGGCGCAGTCCGACATCTCGCCACAGTCTGTTATCTCGCCCGAGGCGTTCGTCAAGAGCGAGCCAGACTCTCAAGACGAAGACATCAACGTCAGCCCCATCAACCTGTCCGAATCGCCCGGTTTCGACTTTGCTGCTGTCGGATATCGTTCCAGATGCAATCTCTGCCATCTGCGCCGCCGCATCTGCCGTGGTGGAACTCTCACCACTCCTTGCAACACTTGCAGACGCAGAGGTTTGCCCTGCACATACAGCGAACGTGGCTCTTACGTTGACAAGCGCAGCGTCGGCAGAGCTGCAGAGTTCTCTACCGCAGACGCTCTTGAGCAGGAGCAAGTTGAAGTTGCAGAGATTGAGGACGAAGAGCCACAGCCTTGGAGGGCTCAAAACTACAGGTTCATCACCTTCACCCACGAGCAAATCTACCCCAAAAACGATGAATCCATGCATCCTTGGGAGACGCTTGCTACCCGCCATATGCTGGCATATGAGCTGATGGCGGTTCGTGAAGGAGAGTTCGATGTCGAGATGGACGAGGAGTAGAATATTTTACGCAGAAGGACGAAGAATGGAGGATGAATCAGAGGAAACACAGAGGGATCATATGGGCCAACCGTACCGAGTATCACGTTGATGTTGCTGGAGATCGAAGAAATGACAATGCAGCTATGACAAAGATGACTCTTGAGAATGCCTTCCACCTTGTATCTATTCCTTCAACATCTCGAAAATCCAAACTTCGACCGCCTAGATAGTCAGTCGTCGAAGCTGCGTTTACTAGTGTGCTGCTCCGAATGTGTTTCCAAAGGGTTCTGCCCCGGACTCAATGTCAACCATAACAACGCCAGACTTGAGTGTTTACGCGCTTCTCAGCAACCACTATCAGAACAGGCTCGACCAAGCTCCATCGCACATCATTCATCATGGATCAGCAATGGCCATTCGAGTGCATACAGACTCCTCTCATCTTCGGCGACGGCTCCACGATTGACACGCCTGCTCTAACGCATTCCGACTTCCAGCTTGAACACAGTTCATGCCGCAAGAACAACAACACTATGACCCACAACACTGCACCCAGCTACACTCCAAACATGAATGTGGCTCAGGGTCTCTACTACCAACAGACAGACGCATCCTTCTTCATCGACAACTTCATGGGGCACGAGGCTAATCCTGTGGATGATCGTGTCAACTACACTGTCGATCATCCTCTTGGCTATTCGCTCATGGATCCCCTCGATGATCAGTACGTTGCAATGAACAGTCATATGCAAGTTGGCGCGTAAGTTGTTTACCTTGCCCGTCTATTTTGGCTCATGTTCATGCTGACGTGGTACAGTCATTCTGATGCCATCTTCATGCCGCCCATCTCGCCTATCCGCACCCTCAATCACACTGGCCAGCAGACCCTCGCCCACAACAACAGCGACGTCAACCACCAAGCACCTGTCCACACCAATCATGGTACGTTTCTCAAACTGACCGCGCAAGATCAATACTAACTTGAGGACAGGCATGGTCCCCCCCACCAACAACAACCCCCTGCCCGCAGTCACTCAGCCCAAGGAGACCCACAAGCACGCCCGCTCACAGAACAACCTCCGGGCCACCTGCGAGGCATGTAGAAAACTCAAGATAAAGTGCATGCCCAGCCAGGAAGAGGGCATTTGTGCGAAGTGTGGAAGAAGGGGCACAGCATGCGTTCGCCGAGAGAGAACGAAGTATGGCACCCGCACCAAAAAGGCCCCCTGCTGAAGTTTTCTTTCTATTCGTGAGTTGAAGTCTTTCTTTACTGTTGGCACTTGATACCCTGAGATGGAGTTTGGGGGTTTGTGTTTCTGTCTTTTCAATGGTCTGATCGATTGTTTCCCTTGTACAATAGCCTTTGACTTTACCTGAAATCACCCATGGTTGTTTATTTGTCTTTCGATGATTTTTGATCCCTGTCCTGGATATTAGCCCATCTGGTCATCGTGTTTGTGCTTGGCAGTGCTGGTGCTTGTGTGCTCGTGGTCGCTCGTGCAAAATTCGCTGTCTCGAGTCGCGCTCCTCTGTCTCTTGTTTTTCGATCAGGTCTGTCGCAACCACCAATCCTCTCCTACCGATAACCTTTTGATACACACATCCTCAGCAGCATTATCCTCTCGTGTCTGCTTGCCTCTGTAAGTCGAGTTCGTTGATCCACGTCGTCGCTGTCAGGGACCGCACTTCTTGGGTGCGCGTTGGCTGCACCTCGACAACCACTTGCCTGCCCCTTCAACGCCTGTGCGCATTCTCTCTCCTCTCCGCCAGACTTACTCCTTGATCACTCATATAGAGCTACTGGCAGACAGCACGATCAACTCCTGTGCGCGCTTGCGGCTTTGCTGACCTTGAACCTTCGCAGCGCCTCCTCAACACCATAACCAAGACCCGCCCAACAACGTAGGTAAACACCATCTGAGAGTTGATAGCTCCATCCTGTGCGCCTTATAACGACGTATACTGATCCGACGCACAGAACAAATCAAGATCATGTCCGGCCACCAACCCAATGGCTATCGCCAGGCTCCTCGGTATGTCGTCGATGGTCAATCTACTACCGAGACTAACATCAACATAGTAACATGCCCCCCGGAAGCGTCACCACCATGCGTGGCTTAATCGCCCCCATCATGCAGGCTACTACCATGGCCGACTTCGTCAGGGCCAGCTTTGACCTAGCTTCCAGTCCCGGGTACGATCCCCCGGCGCCCATCTGCCTTATCATAACCATTTGACTGATCTGGAAACTTAGCTGGAACGCACTCCCTGCCGTCGATGGCCTGCCAACTACCCCTGGCATCTCTTCAGGTCTGCCTCCCTCTGCTCAGGAGAGCGAGGAGGATGAGGACGACGAGGACGACGAGGGAATTGAGGCCGACGAAGATGACGAGATGGTCTCAGCATCCGAGGAAGCCAGCGAGGGGTCTAACGACGACGACGAGGAGCACGATGGCACCGAAGAAGAAGAGGTTTCTACCGAGGAGATTGAAGACCAAGACGACTCCGACGACGACGACGACGACGACGACGACGACGACGACGACGACGACGAGGAAGACGAGGAGACTCCCGCCCCTACCCGCCGCCCTCGCCCTCGCACCACCTGCGACTTTTGCCGTCGTACAAAGGTAAAATGTGACAAGAAGAGCCAGCCCGCAGGCCAAAGCTGCACGACCTGTCGTCGCGCTCGCGGCGGCCCTCGTGCCTGCACTATCACTCAGCCTTAGATCAGTCTAGCGGGTCTTGGTGTCTCTACTGCATTTGGTGGATTTGGTTTGTGGTGTTTTGCTCTGGTGCAATGGAATGTCGGTTTCTTGCCTGGCGAGACATTGGTGAGGTGGTTTCGCTTGGTTTCTCTCTTCTATCCTCATCCGGGCTTCTGATGGTGCTTGTGCACGCTATTCTCCCTTTCTTTTGTTTTTTACGCCTGAGGGCTTTTTTGTGTTTTTCTTTTCGTGCCATCGGATATTGGACTTGAGCATAAAAAATTGGTAATGGTAATGGGGGCAATGAGAACAAGAGGGTGTGTTTCTTGGTTTTCTTTACTTTGCAGTCGAGGTACTAGCGCAATATCCCAGTCTTTTGTTTTCTACTTTTTTGCGTTTTTTCGGGTTCTTACTGTTCGAGGATGTCCCTTGTTTCTCCAACCTCTTCTATGACGATAGGAAAAAGGATTAGAAAGAGTAAGGGAAGAAAATCGTACCTACCATCCCATTTTAACCTACTTTCTTTATACCCAAGCATATCTTGTTCCCAGTGACTCTTGCCTCTTTGCCAACGAGTCAAGAGACCCCAAAGCGTTGATGCCACACAAAGAGACAAGAGAAACTTAGAAGCCCAGCACGATCAGACGTCAAAATAACGTCTGCTGCAAGCAACCCTCAGGTCCCGAAGTTCAAGCGTGGGATGGTTCTTAAACGCGACTCTCTCAAACTCACAATCACACAGAAAGCAAAACTATAAAAATGCATAGACATTTGCAAAGAAATAGAGATGTCCATAGAGGAGTCATGTAGGATCTCAATCTCGGTGGAAAACTGACAGAGCTCAAAGAAGACGATCGTGCATTTCCATAAGCAATAAATTTCCAGCTTTGTGCAAGCAAAAGACGTAGAAAAAATGACTCTAACAAAATATCATAAACGGCAGAGATTCTAACTTGGTAAAAATGCAGAAAATTGTTTGTTGGAAGCTGGATGTCCATAGAAATGTATTGCAATATAACACTTGAATCCTTTCTCAATAAGAATAAGTCTTCAGTCTTCCATCATCAATCAAAAGTACCCAATACCATCTCAAGCATTTCTAGCCATCTCGAGCGCCGCTCTCAACTCATCAGGTCTGGGCTTACCACCCCGAGTAATGACAACAGCATCCACACTTCCCGCCTTGATAATCTTGACAAAGCCCCTTGCAACCTCTTCCGCCATGATAGCCAAACACTTCTCCCCCTCTTCAGCAGAGATCGGATTCTTCAAGGAATTCTGCAAATGTGAAAGCAGAACTTTGGTCGAGAAGCTTGCTCGCGCACGGCCATTGGACAGCACGTCCAGCACATCGACAATATCAGCGATGCGGTCAATGGCGGAAAGACGAGCGAGGTGGGCAGGGTCAGGCGCAGCGGCCTTGTTGGCATTGGCGGCTTGCTTGGCGAGGATGCGGTCGAGGAGGTTGGCGCCACGGCTGGCGACTGCAGCATCGGTTTTGGCGGAGGGTGCGACGAAAGGTTTGCGGGCGGAGGTTTGGGCAGCGCGGGCGGCGAGAGCAGTGGCCTTGATGTCTTGGAGGCGCTCGGATCCTTTCGTGAGGATATTGGGGTTGCTGGGGGCGACTTGGCTGGTTATGATGTTGACGGTGGGGAGTTGAGAGAGGAAGGCCTGAATGTCGGAGCGGGCCGTTGGTGAAGAGGATGTCCATTGGTTCCAGAATGCGGACAAGCGGTTGTCAAATTGTTGAATCAGTTTGGGCTGATTGAAGTGGCCTGTTGTGGAATGGTTTGTTTCGAGGAGCTCGATGCAGAGGCTTCCTTCGCCATTGTCGGCCAACTCGAAGGTGTCATTCTCTCCAAGAACGCCGAGGATTGTGTACATGTCGGCTTCTGTGACGGCTCGTGTCCTCCAACTCCTCGTGACGTGTGGTAGTAAGTTGGTGATGTACATTGGAGTGCCCAGGCCATTGTGGGCGCAGTATAATGATGTGCTTGTGAGGAATGCTTTGAACAGTCGTGTCAAGTCTTGTAATTGGATAGGTAGTTCAGTGGTGGGTAGTGATGATCCGAGACTTTTAAAAGCACGCGGAGTGAGTGGAGGTGTGTCGTAGACGGTCTCCTTTGGTGCGTTGATGGGGGCAGGAGCGGTTTGGTCAAGGATCAAACGCTCAAACAGCTTGGAAGCACTTTTGGACGGCGTCTCTGCAGGCGTTGGCGGCAACGCATTCCTGAATCTCTTGTTCTGCGGTGTTGTGGCTTCCTCTTCTGTCTCTCTTGACCGCTTCTTGGACTGTGTCGTCTTCGATTGTCCCTCCTGCTCTTTCTGTCGCGTGCTTCTCTCCTCGGTTTTGTCGTCCGGTGATGGCAATATCGTATCAATGGTGACTGGATCTAATATCTTGCGCTTTTTCGCGCTATGATCTGCCTTCTGACTCTTGGTGACGCGTCCAAATGTGCTGATTGTCTTTTGGCTGGCGACAGTGCTCTGTTTGGTTGTGTCGGGGCTGACGGCCTTGCGTTTTCTCGTGACAGGCATGATAGTGAATATGCTATGATATGATGTGCTTGATGATAGACGGATGATGATATGAGTAAGATAGTATCAAGCAATGGCAATATGTGAATGTCCTTGGATAGATCAATGACGACCAAAACAAAGGAACGTGGATGCGGTGGCCCGGTGATGCGCGTCTTTCGTGTCGATAGCGCGACCGCGTAGAGTGCCGCCAAGCTTTTGAAGCTCAGAGTCCATCAAGCCAGGGTGGTATCCTCACCAATATCTTAGAGCAACATATTGACTATAATTCGATGGAACCTCAAGTAAATCAAGGAGTAAGGCGTAAGAACTTTTCATTTGACTCAGAGGCATGGATTGTGATGTCTCGTAGCAGACAGAATGGAGATGTTCAAAGCTGGAGAGCAGGTGAATGTTTGTGTCTGCGCTTCAAGCTAGGTCACGCTTGTGACACAACAAAGTCTTCCCTACATCATTCGCCGAAAAGCACTCCAGGTAGACATAACATCTGTCTTAATGGGACTCTGCAATGTTGGAAATCTCAATTATTCGCTCAACACTCAAGCGTTGACGGGTTTCATGGACAGACACATCCGCTACCAGTACAATGATCAAACGAGACAAGATTGGTAGGGTCATTATTGAGTTTTTCATTCCGCAGCCTAGGGTGATTCCTGAGAATATAGTACAATCGCTGAAAGTGCTGATGAAGGGAAGATTATAAAGTGTTCATGCCATCGTCGTGAAGGGCCAGCAAGGTTTACTTGCCGCCGAACCAGCTGGATAAGCCGCTCTTTGCCTTTTCGGCATTGGCCTCGACCGAGGCCTTTGCGTTGGCGGCAGCATCGCCGACCTTCTTGTCAAAGGTGTCAACAGCGCTGTTAAACTCCTTGTTGGCCTCCTTTCTGTATTGGTCGATGTTCTTTTCTGCGTCGGCGCGGTAGGACTCGAACTTGGCGTCGAACTCGCGAGTCTTGTCACGGGCGTCCTTGACCTGACATGAGTGTGAGCAATTGTTTCCACAAGATTGAGCTATGAAATGAACTTACGGCGTGGTCAATCTTCTGGCCAATCTGCTCGCCGTAGACCTTTGCCTCGGTCTTGAGCTCCTTGGCGCGACCGGGCAGCTCGTCCTTTGCTGATGACGACAAGCGGGCAGCATCGTCTGGAGAGGGTCAGCGGTTTAGCTGAAGCTGGAGGGGATGATATACGTACGCTCAATCTGCTTCTCGGCAACCTTGGGGCTACCGCCAGCTCTGTACATGTAGTAACCACCAAAGGTGGCGGCACCAAGGCCGGCGATGAGGGGAAGACGGGATCTAGCGGCCATTGTGAAGGTGTTGATGTGTGGTGAGGGTAGATTGAAGTTGGTGAAAAGTCTTGTGGTATAGAGAAACGAAGAAAGAGGCAGGGAGCAGCGGTATTTGTTTGACAGGTCGCCGGCGAGAAACAGGGAGCTCTCAGCCACAAGAGCACACTTTTGGTGACGCAATGTGACGTACGTCGCGTTCATTGGCGCACATCTCCCGTCCCCGCAATGATCGACGCCCTCGACTGCCCGTTTCGAGTCTGTCGAAGATCGCAACTTGAGGCCGGAGCCGAGACGACGAATGTCGCCAGGCTGACACTTTGCACGAAGCTCAACACAACATGTTCCCTGGCAAAGAGCATGGCCGCGTCTAAGCATCATGTCGACCACAGATCCGCCCACAGACTCGACCCCCGAACGAGGCAGCTCGGCCACCCTGCCAGACTCGTTCCCTCCCCAGCCCTCACGCAGGCCGACAGCCCAGCAAATCACCCTCGTCGATCGCACAGATCCCGATCATCCAGAGATCCAGAACCCTGGGCAAGTCCAAGACGACGACGACACACCCCCTGAATCTACCTCCCTGTCTAGAAGACGGACAAAGCAGTCATTGACCGGCCATGCCCAGTCACTCCAAGGCTCGGTTCAGAGCCGCATGACTTCGCGCAAATATCGACATTATCGGGAAGGAAGATTTATAGGCCCCGATGATCCAGACAATCCTTGCTCGGCCGACGAGCTCTCGAGCAGTACCGCCCCTGGCAAGGTCACACGGGGGAAGAACAAAGTACGAGGTCTACTGGGTGCCAGGAAACAAATGAAGCTTGCACTGGAAGAAGACGCTGTTATCGATGTCCTCTACGAAAACCAGCGAGGCTGGTGGTTCTTTGGCGTCCCACACTTTTCATCAAAAACACTTCTCAATTTCGATCCCAAACCGTGGCTGAACGGCAATAAGAAGCCGAGCCCGGTCAACATCACAAACGCTCAAGTTCCGGATCCTAGCTGGGAGTGGGCATGGAAGTCTTGGTACGTCGACATGTCTCGGGACGTTGACGAAGAGGGTTGGGAATACTCGTTTTGGTTCAGCGATGGCACAGCATGGCATGGCACACATCCTTGGGGCTACTCTTGGGTGCGGCGAAGGAGATGGTTACGGAAGCGAGTGCGGAAACAACCACAAAAGCCTTCTCAGCAAGGCCACGCTTTTACCTCCGAGTACTTCACCATCCACCCACCTAAAGCTCCAAGCAGATCCAGCAGCTTTGTCTTTAGCACCGAAGCGCGACAAAACTTGGCTAAGGCAGAACACTACTTGGAAGATCCCGAGGATGTGCGAGATATTGGTTCTCTACTCAACAGCCTGAAGAGAGCAGCCATTGACCGTGAAAAGATTGTTCTTGTCCGCCACTTTATCGACAATGGTGGAGATGATCTTCACTATTTGAGCGAACAGGTGTGTTTTGCCTTGATCCATGCGACTACCTCACCAGCTGACAGAATTCACAGATGGAAATGATCATGTCTCTTTGCGTCTTCCAAAACTCCCGCCGCTACATTCTGACTATGCTTTCCGACAAACTCACCGCCGCCGAAAAACTTCGCGATGAACATACCGCCCACAACGAACAGATATCAGCTCAAGAACAACAGAAAATCACAAATCTGGAGGCCGCAATCTCTGCCGCAGACGAGCAAGTCAAACGTCTAGAATACTGGAGTGACGTCCGCGATATGGCTCGAGCAGGCACGACATCCTTCGCCACAGACGCTCAAGTCTGGGGATACGCCAAATGGCGAGGACTGGACGCTTCGGGGCCAGAAGCCGATGACAAGAGCACGGCAAAGGAAAAGGGCAAAAGTTGGAAAGCGGTGAAGAAAGAGGTCGACGGCCAGCTGAAGCCAGATGACAATGTTGTTGATGGGCATGATGAGAAGAACAAACCAAAAAAGGAAGTCAAGATTGATGGTCATCCGGCGGAGTCGAGCGAAGAATATTATACCACGGCTGCAGAGGATGGGCCAAAAGACAAGGGGAAGCAACGAGCGGAGTAATTGGTAGGCCCTTTTGTTTTCTCCTTGCGACATCATAGCATCTTTTTCTTTTGTACAGTGTTCCTTCATCTGTCTTTGTTGTTGTCACAGTGTTTGATCAAATATTCTGGTTGGGTAAAGGTCAACTTGCCTTCAGTGTTTTATCTGAACGAAGATGACCTCGGAAATTTGATCCGTTACCAACCTCAAAACTCACAGGCCCAAAAGCAGACGAGATGAGGTAAAGGAATAAGTCTCCTTTCTAAAAGATGCCATTGTGTACTTGCAAGTGACGAAAGGTAGCGACAGTGTGAAAACGCACAACCAGACCATCTTTCCGTCTCCAACACTGACAAACCAAAGCTTGAACTCTCCAAGAGACACACTTTCCGCATCTCAAACCTCAGCCTAATCGGATCCAGCCACCTAGCCCGACATCTAAGAAACAGTAACACTAGCACTACCAGTACCAGAGAAAGCCTCAACAGCCAACACCTGGAAATTGTACGAGTTGCCAAAGCCATACTTTGCCCAATAAGCAAAGTGATTGCCAGTGGTAACAGTACCCGAGGTGCGCTTCTGCTGGCGCACACTCCAGTACTGCTTAAAAGTCGAGGTGCCAGTGATGGAAGGCTGGTTCGTGCGTGTATCAGTGCAAACAGTATAGGTACCTCCATCACTGCTCACAGTACCCAGTTGCGTGACACCAGACTGCCCAGCGCCGCAAGGATTGTACGAGCCATACGACTCCACGATGTAGTATTCGGCTTGGGGAGAGTTGATCCAGCCATACACGGACAAATAACTGCCTCCGCTGGCGCTGTACTGCGAGGAATAGGTAATGGAGCGGGCGGCGCCGGTGGACCAGCCCAGTCCTACCACAAAGTCGCCGCTGACGCCGTTGTTCCAGTACATGGAGTAGGTGCCGGCGTTTTCGTTGTAGGTGAATTGGCCGAGGTTGCCGTTGTAGTTTTGGACGTAGTTGATGCCGCCGGGGCCGGCGCGCTCGATCTGTGGAAGTTGTGGTGTTAGTTGAGGTGGGGTTTTTTGGGTAAGAGTGGGATATGGGAGAAAGCGTACGAGCATGGGGCTGCTGGCTTCAGCTTCGGCCTCTGCGACTGGGGCGGCGATGGCTGCGACCACGAGGGCAGCGATGGTAGCGAAGACCTTCATATCGAAGAGAGTTGATGGTTGCGGGAGTGTGTATTGCTGTGCTGGAATGAGTTTGCTGATGGGAGAGAAGAGTGCTGGCCATCACTCCTTCTTATATCTTTTCTCTCGAGCACCTCATTTACCCGTCCTCTTTGCTAGACTCGCCATTGGCTTCTCCGCCTGATCTCGAGTCCATCTTAGCGAAGCAGATCAAAAGTGTGATGGCATGTCAAGCACGACATCTCGCTTGGGTATGTTGCACACAAAGATGGTGCATCTGCAATGGCTCTGACTCGTTTACCCGGACGTTTTGCAAAATGGTATACCTCGAAGTATGGCTATACAAAGGACGTTGTACGGCCGAGTAGCTTGAAACAAGCAGCTGCATGTCGTCTCGTGCATGCCATGCAGGAACCTCCACCTTAGCCGCTGCAAACAAAGAATGTGGGGTCCTGGTGTGTAACTTTAATATTCATTCGTTGGACTAGAGGGACGTCCACTCGGACGCATCTGCAGATCGCCTGTTCGAGCTTTTGTCGGACTTGGCTCTGGGTTGATGTGCGGATATGCAGAGATAAATTGGCTGACCTCCTGGCTTGACATGCTGCTTGCGGGAGCACGGAAAGATAGATTGCAAGAGGTCGGTGTTATGCATCATTTCAGACATATCATTGGCAGGCCACGGAAGGCGTCGTGAGCACCCCACAGTTTGAGGCTGGAGGTCCCGACCTCGGCTCTCGCCTGAAACACACTACTGTATAAACAGCAGATGCACCACCAGATGGTGGAGGCTTGTTCAAGCTTGTTGATTCTTGATTGATTAAACCAAGACAATCAAGCATACCACGAGGCAGCCAGATCGTCTTGATCTCTGGGCATTGGGACTTCATGTCTTCTTCCTATTCATCACTAACCGCAGACGGTACATAGTTCTGACTCGGCACCTGAGATGTCAAACACCCTGGATAGCAGTAGAAAAAGCTCGAGCTATCGTTTTTGAGATCAACAATGGTAAAATGGCAATAGCGGCTAAAAGGAAAAAGGTTACAAGAGCGGTGCTGTATATATCCCTGCAACAAGGTAGTCTATTGACGATCACCCCGCACTCCGAGCACGTCAACGCGTCTTTCTCATCTCACACCTTCTACCCTTCTATATTATGTAACACAGCCAAATACTCATTCAGCTTTGACTTGGATGTTGACAGTCCAATAGAAACGAGGTTGAAGGGAAGAACGTGACGTGGCACATTGTCTTGCCAGCGTGGATTGGGCGCCCAGTCGATGCTTCCAGGCCCATTTCACATCTCAACACAGCGACATGCATAGCAGGCTATGTCAGCAAGTACGGATTAATGCCTCTGATGAGGTCTCAAGGCGATAGCGGGCTTAGCGAAGTGATTATTGACAGTCAAGGACAGCGCCTAGACGGATGCTACCATTCGAAGCTGGCCAAGATCCAATAAAAGATCTTGTCATCTGGATACCAGCTCCATCTCACGTTTGGCCAAAGAGTTTGCCTTGGCGAAGATGCACTGAGGCCAGGAGCGGTCTCTGGTCCGCGAGCGCGACAGACCGCCCCTCAACCTTGCATTCAATGATGGTGGTTCTTGTTGGTTGCCCACCATTCAACAGCCTAAATGGGCTTGCACAAACCTAGCAGTCGTGCTTCTCAGTGTATGGATGTGATCATATGCATGTTTTACCTCACATGGCGGAGATAAAACTGTGCCTGGATGGTTTGTCTTTGGATAAAGTCCTCGACATGGGGTTCAGCCGCCTCGACAGCCATACTTTATAGTCCACAGGTCATATGATATAGATCTGGTCTCTCAATTCAGCATGATGCAGATCAATGCAGCAAGAAGGAGTGTAAGGCCAGTCCTTGGCAGAGACCACGTGCATGGCTATATCATGGCGATTACCGGATACTCGTACCTCGTAAAGCAGTCGGACGACTGTTGGTGGATATGATCGGCCTAGATGAATCGAGTCCCAAGATCTTCAAGCATTCCATCGAAGCCCCTGGTTCTGGAACCGGATCGGACCGCTTTGATCCCTGCAAAACACTATATAGAAGCTTGTCGAGACTTCAGAGCATAGTAGACCAGTGTTGTTATGCATTTGTGTATGGAGAAAGACAGCAGATGGACCTCGTAGCACAAATAAGTTGACTGTATCTGGATAAACTGTGTCTGATACTCAAGGGCTAATTTATATAACCCCATAATTGATAGTGAGTCGGAGACGTCGCTAGTCATACTTAGCGAAGTCTGTCTGGCATACAGCTCGGCTTTGCTTGTCACCGATACCCTCCAAGAGATGCGATGTTCTTGGGAAGGAAGAATGTCTTCGCGAAGAAAGTGGAAAGCTATCCCACCGCAGACTTGCTCCGAAACAGTAAGAAAAACGCAGATATTTCTCTTCTCGCTCTCCTATTTTGCTAACAAGCTCAAGAACGATGAATAATTGATACTGTGTCTTCTCATGGTGGTATTTGCTTTCTTGCCTTGCAACATCGGGACTCGAATTTTGTACAGGGTGGTTTTTGCATATATATAAGCGTATCTAACCAAGTTCAGACTCTGATGATGAGGATAAAGCAACTTCAAAGAGGTCAGAATGCATCTCCACAGCACTGGCAAGCCATGTGGTGAGTGTTGATTGCATCATGTTTGGATTCCCTATTGTTACGAATAGGACATCTCGTCAAAGCATGAGTCATGCTAGGTCGCTGCCTTGTTATTGTGGTAGTCAATATTCCGTAAGTGTAGTTCTCGGCATTGTTGTGACCGCTCAAGTTCCAGTCGCGTCTCTCACCAACGTTTTCTCGTGCACAACTCACCACATCATCAACACCTTCATCCTCATCACCTTCATCCTCATCACCTTCATCCTCATCACCTTCATCCTCATCACCTTCATCCTCAACACCTTCATCCTCATCACCTTCTTCAACATCATCACCACCTTAATCATCGCCACCTTTAACATCACCAACCTCATCATCACCACCATCATCATGGAGTGGGGTTACGAGAACCGATTCGACAGAAACATGACAATTGACGAATTCCTCGAATGGGCCCAGAGCCCCTGTACCACCGCTCCTGGTTTTGGGAAGACGGTCCTTGTATACTGGGCACGCGGCGGCCCAACAAGCGGCGACGAGAAAAAGATGTCCGGCCTGAACCTGTCCACGTATGGAATCATTGAACACCAGTACTCCACGAACTATCCTAACTTCAGTCCGCAGGAACAAGACCTGGGCAGTCGTCGTCGATATCCAGCCATGGATCATGGATCTATGGCCGATTGATAAGCAAGCTTACAGTAAGCATAGCAGAGATCCTTTCGTCGTTCAAACAGTCTCTGACATGTCGTGACAGATCTGGAAGAAGCAGCTCTCGCAGTCGGCCTTGGATTCACCACCCAGGCAGACTTGCAGGCTCAATCTGCCGAGCAGCAAGCACAGAACACAAAAGGAATCCGACACAACGCGGGCATTGACGCCAAATTGACAAACCAGATCTTCCTTGCCCTATTGTCTATTCGTCACAGACAGCACGCCGGACCTAACGGTGGCCCGTTCATACCGAGGAACGACATCCACAGCGCCGCAATCGACTTGTAAGCATTCATCCCACATCTGCCTACTCTACTGGCTTTCGATGTTTCCTACATCTCTGCCTCTGGCGTTCATTGGCTGACTATTGTCACAGTGAGGGTGGTCGTGGCGGTGTCATCGCCGAGGTCGGCATCAGCACCACAACGAACTGGGAGTGGAGCAAGCATGCAATGGGCATTGCTTCAGAAACTTCCACCTACCACGCTGTGGTCGAGGAAGCCTTCGATAGCCACCTTAACCGTCCCGGACAAGAAAATATGCGCATTGACGCTCAGCATAAACATCATCTCACCTACCCCCGCTGGAATTTCAACGCGGGTGTGAATGGCTCGAAGAAGCACACGATCCATCATGTCAACTATTGGGGACAGAACAAGATCTGGTCTCTATCTCTGGACACAGATATAGTCAAGCTGTGCGACGTATCCAACTGGATCTCTATCAAGATCCCAAGGCCGCCTACCGTTGTTCCAAGCATTTCTACGCTCCGTGGTATTCCAACTACATCCTGGAACACTCAGTCTAAGCCTCTTTCAAAGCCCAAGGACAAAGTCAGACGTCCGAAGCAGGCCCGTAAGACCATCTTCGTGGCTGGCAGCTTCTGAGTGTCACTCTCTGAACTCGAACATTGCTGCTAGACAGAGTCCTCAGACAACAAAGTCGCATGGAGAAAAAAGCTCTTGGAGCATGAGAAGCGTCTTTACCTGAGCTTGGTAAGCACGGGCTCACAAACACCAACTCACAACCACACTTTCTTCATCTCGAACTCGGCACGCATCACCAAGGCCCTTTTATCCTGATCCTCCTCCAGGAGATGATCGCACTCATCGACAATGATTGGTCTCAAGTACAAACCTCATTGCAATCACCTAGAACGTCGATTTCGTCATCCAGCTCAGCCTCCCTATTCCACCTATCAACCACAGCTTTCTCAGGGGCCGGAGAATGCTCGTTTCTTTCTCTTCCACGGTCGCAAATCGTTCAGAAAGATATGATACACAGCAGATGGTCTCACGTACAGACCTCATCATAGTCACCTCAATCGCCAGGTTCGATTCTCAGCCCACGTCCTCAAGTTCAGTTATGGACCCCAGCTTTCTCACGGGCAGTTCAGTGCTCTTTTCTTTCTCTTCCCGGGTCGAGTCGATTCAAAGGACATGATACACAGCAAATGGGATTCGTTGAAGATGAAGGACATCGCGGAGGAACCGTAATTTTTCCAGGCAGTGAACAAGGGGCAACAAAGCGACCAAGCCGTGGAGTCTACGATGGCGGGCACTCTTTTTCTTTGATTCTTTGTCTCTCTTGCGCTAGCTCCAGCAAGCTGATTCCTTTCTTGTTGAATACAAAAGCCTTTGTTTAATTCCCTGGACATTGACCACGTTTCTGTTCAACATAGTCCTTGCTGAAGAGTGGAGATGACTGCCGCAGCTTGCCTAGCGTCCACCGCGACCAGGGTCCTCAGGTTCCGAGCACCAGTAAGCATCTCGAGCCGTCTCTGCTAGTCCCTCCATTGTGCACCTGTGATAATCTGATTACCACCTTCGACTGTCCATAGCTCCCCAGAACGCCAGACGACGGGGGCGGCATCTCGCAATCGAACCATTTACTTACCATCAAGACTGTATCAGGAGGCAGCAGTGGGATGTTGGTCGGACAGAATCTCTGATGAAGTTTCAAGGGCGTCGGCGATGTTACGGTAGTTGACGATCTTACTCTATCGAATCGCTTGCCTCTTGCAAGCAGGGAGAAGCAATTCAGGAGAAGTCGAGGCAAAGCACGTGGTCTTTGGTTGACTCTTCGCTCCTGATGATCATGACTTCCCAGGCTCATCCCATATCTCTCTTGCACATGAGAGTTCTGGGGCACGCATGAGTGTAGGAGATAAGTTCCTATGGGAGAGAATGCATACAAGATGGCAAAGCACGAATCTCGATATGATTGACTCGAGACGATGCACCTCCTGACATGCCTTTGACTCCCGTATCCGGCCTCACAGCATTGGTCTCATTTCTCCATCTATTCACTTACTTTGTTATGGTTCATCACAGTCACAAGCTACTTAGACTTCACATGAATCTCGAAACGTCAATACGGGGGTAAAAAATGTTGGATATTGCTATTGCAGTACGAAAAAAAAAGACCAATCCTCATACCGTGCTCCAAATCGCCTCTGACAGCGAGAGCTGGATGCCAAGAAAGTATGTCTGACCCCGAAGGACCCGACACCAAAAACACATCCCAGGTACACCGTACGCCTAAAGATTCCTCTCAGCCGTCACCGGAAACAGCAGTAAAACTACCCAACCATGGGCTAAAAAGCTGCTGCCCCTCCGAACCGAGAAGAAAATATAGAAATACGGAAACAGAAAACAGTCTCAAAACCTCAAAAAAACCAGGCCGAGAAGTGCACAATGAGAGGCTAAGGCAATCAAGAATCTTCTTGTTTGCCATGTAGAACAAACCACTTTCTACTTGACCTACTTCTTTGTGTTTTCCACTCTCCGGTAGAATGCCTTCAGGCTCTCCGCCTTGTAGAAGCCCTTGAGGACTTCGAGCATGATTTCCGTGTGGCCGGGGCTCAAAGTACCCCTGGGGACGTCGGAAGCGCCACGACCAATCTCGTGAGGAACGCCCTTGTCTACGTCGACCCAAGAATCATCCAGGCCGTCAGCTTCCACAGCAACCCACTCGTCGCCGGCAGAGGAGCCCTTCTTGTCGGGGCCGGAAGGCATTGCAAACCGAGTTGACCCCTGGAAGGCAACGACGATACTGAGGTGTTTGTAGCAATGCAGCATTCGTAGGGCAGCATGCTGGCTACGCCGTCGAGAAAGAGGATTTTCTTTGTGGCATTGTGCAGGCTGTCAAGGAATAACAAAGCGTTTGTTAGTGCCTGAAAGGATGACATGACATGATCAAAGAAACGTGCAAGCGGGTCAAGAAAGGAGCGAGAACCAGCTGCGTTGGAACAAGAGTCCGAGGCATGGTGACAGCAGTGGCGGGAGAGCGGAATAATCAGATATCAAGAAGACTGTCTCTGAAGTGAGCACCAGCAGTAAGCAAACACGAACTCGTCGTCGCTGGCTCCGGGTAAGCACTGAACAACCGCGAGGCTGCCGGTAGCTGGGTGCCGTCGACGTGATTCTACCTTGTTGTTGTTTGACCGTGCAACGTCACCCTTCCTCCTCATATGTTTCTCTCTCACTTCTCTTACGTCCCTCGGTTCGCGGATCCCACGCACAGATGAACACCGACAACATGCTTTCCAGCGGGAGAGCAAAACGTGCGTGCCAGAAGTTTCTCCAGCCTCGAGTCTATAGATCTGCCAACAAGGAAAAAGTATCCCTGGATGAGTGCATCAAGGTCTCGACTGGCCCTAGGACCAATGCCTCAGAGCTCGAAGAAGTAAACAACGTATGTCTCTACTTGCATAAGTGCGACCTGGAATGCGGCGATGAGGCAAAGTTGCACGAGTTGGAATTTGACCCGTAAGACGAGAAGACATATCACGCTGGCCAACCTTGATGAAGCGACAAGTACTGTGCTTTGGTCAGCTTGCAAGTCAACTGACATGTTCCACAAGACCATTATGTTTGTTGCTGACTCCTAACAAGCAAAGGAGATGCTACGATCGAGCATGGCACCACACAGACTGATATCACAATACTGTACTTTGCCAATCTTCTTGCCTTCCCGAGAACACAACTGTTTGCAGATTCAATACAGACACGCCGTCGTCAGGAGAATGCTCTATGATCACATCTTTAGAGCTACACCAAATGGCAGAGTTGTCATTGACAATCACAACCCAACAACCCATCGACTATGATCGAATCCCCGCCGCCACGGGTTTTTGGAGTAGAAACTCTAATAGATAACATCACATTTGATAACACTAGGCTTTGCAGGCACTCATATCCAAATCACGCATCAACACGCAAAAAAAAGAAATGAATACTCATGAACCCCTACAGAACTCGCCTCATACCCGGACATCATCAATGATTCTCCTCAGCCTTGTACCCACTCTCACCGGGTCGATCGATTGCCTTGAACTGGTCTTCGGTGACACCCTTACCCATGGCGGCAGTACTGGATACACCACCGCTGACCATCTTGAGAAGTTCGTCGACATAGTTGGCGCCCGACCATTTCTGGTGCTTGAGGACTTCTACGCCGTTCTGTGAAACATGTCAGTATCAATGTTGGATGAATTGAAAAGGAAGAGCTCTGGATTGCGAATATCTGCTCGCAGGCTCGGGCGTTTACTTACCGCAGCTTCCTTGCTTTGAATGGTTTCTCCGTAGGCACGCATGCCTCTGGCCGCATAGTCCTTGCTGAAGGTGTCGGAGATCAGGGCGGTTTGATGTAGACCAGCAAGCGTGATGAACTGCCAGCAATAACCCAATTGAGCAAGTCTCTTGATATAAGTCTCTTGATCGGATGTGCTCATTGCCGTTTGCCAGTTGAACGAGGGACTCAGGTTGTAGGCTAGCTTTTGCTCTGGCCACACTGCATGCACGCCTTGCGCAAACTCTTGGGCTTGGGCGTAGTCGGGGAGCTTGGACTCCATCCAGATCATGTCGCAGTAGGGGGCGTAGGCGATGGCGCGGTTGACGGCGCACTGGCAGCCGCCGCGGTAGCGGTAGTAGCCCTCACGTGTGCGGGCGGACTCCCAGTCAAAGTGGACGTCGACGCCGGTGAGGGCTTTGGCGATGGCGCGCGACTCGGCGTTGGACTTGCCTTTGGCTTGCTCGGTGAATTGAGCGATCAATTCGGTCTTGTTGACGTGGACGCCGGCGTTGATGGTGTCGACGACGGCTTCAGAGAAGAGCTTGAGGTGTGCTTGCTCGGTCCAGGTGTCTTCGATGGCTTGGAGCTCGTCGCCGGTTTTGCCTGCTGCTTCGGCGGCGCCCATGAGTTCGCTTAGAGGTTGGAGGGCGGGGTTTGTGGCGCCGACGATGAAGGCGTGGTCGCGAGGGTCGATGGTGGAGGTGATGAGGGTGGCTGCTTCGGAATCTGTGCGGGCGACGGCGAGCAAATCGCTGCCCATGATATCTGCTTGGGCACGGATGGCCACGAGACGGTTGATGTGCTCGCTGATGGGGACAAGCACTTTGCCAGCCATGTGTCCGCACTTCTTGGTTCCAGGGGCTTGGTCCTCAATGTGGATGCCCGCCGCACCTTTTTCGACGAACAGTTTTGTGAGCTTCATGATTGCTGTAAGACCACCATGACCAGTGTCAGCGTCGGCAACGATGGGACGTAGGAAATCGGTGTTGGGCAGGTTCTTGCGTTCCGAGGCAGGGGTCGAGAGTCTTTCGTGACGTTGCTTGCGATCGTGGAACAGCTGAGCCATAAAGAGGTGTTGGACCTTGTCTGGGACGGTTGTGTAGGGGTAGTCGGCAAGATCAGGGCCGGGCTCGTCTGTTGACGATGCCGTCGAAGAACTTTGCCAGCCCGATACGTAGACAGTATCGAGGTACTTGGCCATTTGTGTGACCATGACGGGGTCGAGGCATCCGTAGGTGAAGCTAGCATCTTTATCCTATTGTCCTGCATTAGAATTAGATTTACTGAGGGCTGCAAAGTTCGACTTACGGCAAATCTTTTCTCGACAATGTCCCACAGCTTCTTCGACAAGGCGTTTCCAGGATGCTGAATTGTCAAGTTTCCACGCTTGTTTGCAATCTGCTCGGCGGTAAAAGGACGCTTGGTGTATCTCCAACGAGGTGAAGTCCACCATTGCTTGATGGCAGCGACCTCATCCTGGTATTGCTGCTCTTCGGCATCGAGTGATTGGGAAGACATGGTTGGAAGAACCTCCTTGACGTGTCCCAAGATACTCTTGAGTCTTTCTGCCAGCTTGACGGTGATGTGATAGAAGAGTGGAGAGACTCGACGACTGAATCGAAAGGTGTGTTTTGTATAATTTCACGAACAATTCGAGAG
This sequence comes from Aureobasidium sp. EXF-10727, assembly GCA_023848595.1. NCBI lineage: Eukaryota > Fungi > Ascomycota > Dothideomycetes > Dothideales > Saccotheciaceae > Aureobasidium > Aureobasidium sp. EXF-10727. The sequence goes on from SWBF01000055.1 coordinate 133,875, forward strand.
TGGACGGATATACAGAAACAATAAGAAAGCCACAAAGGTGGGGAGACAAGAGCTCATATATACCTCCTACTACAACTCGAAGGTTTCATATGACTTACCGGTACTCGATGAGAGCAGACAGCGTCACAGGCCAATGAGAAATCCGACCGGGGCCAATCGGATCAGTGGCTACGATGGTAAACTCAGACCATCGATGCATGAAAGAAGTTGTTGGACCTCGGTGACAGCTCCCTCCTGCGACTTTGGCCATGACGAGGCCCCGAGCGGTTGCGACTCGACGTTGGACTCCCTTCATCCGAGGCTTTGGAGAAAGCAAAATGACAAAGCCAAGCGTCTGGGGAACGCACATGAAAGTCGCGGGATCTGGGGAACTTGATGCCGAACGTTGTCCGAGGTATCAACGACCATCTTGCAACGTCAGTCCCTTGACGCGATCTATAAGCAGACTCTCAAGAGTTAAGCGTCCCGTGAATTGTTAGGCTACGCAGATCATGATGTGCTCACCCAAAACCGGGCTCCTCTGGCCTGAGAGATATCACTGGAGAGAGACACTAGCTGTGTGCGCACAACTGAAGAGTCGAAGACGTTCTGTTTGTCAGCTTCGACGTTGCGTAAGCGGTTCCAGATCGCAGCATGTTCTCGACCGAGGCTGTCTGTTCCAACGTCTGACACTCGGACAAGTACCGCGAGCATCCTGTGCGTGTGTATCTGTTTTTGACTCATTCACGAGTTCTTCCCGGAACAGACTCGGTCAATGCCAAATGTCGCCGGTCGTGATGATTGGAAATGGAATTGTTCACTGAACAAGATGAACGAGGTGTGTCGATAAATACAAGTACTGTATCTCGCTGAACAAAACTAGATCTTGGAAGTTCTAGTGCCAGCCTTCAAGCTGCCCTCGCCAGCGAGGTTCTCGGAGATGAAACGCACAGCTTCGACCTTCATCTTTGCGCTGTATTCGTGACCTGCCGTCTCATCGACTATGTCTTCAAGCACAATACCCTGGTCATTGAACCAGCCATTTTCCTTGTCGAGTCCGCTCTTCAGCCAGTCCAAGAAAGGCGCACTGCAAGTATATGGCACGAGCTTGTCCTTGCCGCCAGAAAGACACATGATGTGCTTGCCCCCTAACTTTTCCCTAATCAAAGGTCGTAGTGTCTTCTTCTGTTCGTCGGTCGGTCGAAGCTTGTCGCCAACCAAGAAAGACTTGGGATCCCACTTGTCGGTGGCATCACACAGACCCTTGGGATAGTCTGTCGAGCCGAGGAAGTCCTTGCCTTCTGAAGCTGTCCAGGTCGAGAGCTTTGACTTCTTCGCACGGTCAGTCATGAGGAACTTGTAGTCCGGGCAGCCGATAACTACTACGGCAGTAGTAATGCGAGGGTCGTGAAGGATGCACTGCCATGTCGAGTGACCACCTAGCGAGATGCCAAGGACGAGATGCTTTGTGATGGTTCTTGAAGAGTCCGGGAAGACATAGGAGGACAAAAAGTCAATCAGCATGGATGTATCCTGAGCTGTGCCGTCTGCTCAGATTATGGTTAGATGCGCAACGCGGGAGAGCAGAAATCTGGTGGACGAACGGAAGATTGAGAACATGTCTTGGGCATGTGTCGGATTGCCCTTTTTCCAACTCTCGTTTGCCAGCGAGTAAATCTCTCGTGTGCCGTGGTTACGCTGATCGAACGAAACAGCAATCAAGCCTTTGGACTTGGAGGCGGATCGACTGGTCCAGTCATGGATCGAGGCAGCGGCGATTGGTGCCATGATTGACTGCACCTGAAGTCGCGGATGGAGCAGCCATAATACAGCGACTTCGTTTGCTGATGAAGCAAGCTCATCGAGTCCGTAGACGGTCGTCTGCACGCCAGCGATCGTGTACGTCTTGGACGAGACGGGTGCGGGGTCGGATTGACCTGCTAGAGGATTGGGAGTGTCCATGGTGTAGTCTTCTACTCAGACAGCAATGCACTCGTCGACAGACAGCTACAAGCAAAGAGCGGCCTGGACAAGAAACTTGTTGATATTGCTGCCGCGGTAGATTTGGGCGGGGATAATTTTGCCTATCACCGTGACAGCACCTCGGCGCACGGTCGCGTTCGCCGGGAAGGAGCTGCAAGCTGTGTCTAATCGCTTGCCGTCACACAAAGCCACCCATACCGCCGATGCCCGTCACGCCAGGCCGCCGACCTGCAAATAGCCGGCGGAAGAAAGTAACGTACCCGGCTACGCTTCACATGCTTCTCAGACAGCAATTCGACCGAGCGTGTCGCAAAGACGTGACGGCAATGACACAGACGGGCCTTGTTATCAGCCGGCATCGGCCTGGTCCCAAATTCTGCGGGGTTGCTGCGCGATGACTGGTGAATTATTTGAACACCAAAGAGGAGTCGAGTCTCCTTCTTCACAAGCTGCACCTTCCCTTTTTCCCGAGGTATCTTTTTTGCTTTCCTGCCTGTTCCGTCCCAGCGACCATGAGCGCCTCTTTCCGTCCTGCTGCTGCCCGTAGCCTCTTCCAACACTCGTCCACTGCCGCCGTGCGCCCTCAATTCATTTCCAGACCCGCTTTTGCTGCAATTGAGCAGAGACGAAGGATGGCTGCCTTCAACAAGATCAAGGTCAAGAACCCCGTCGTCGAGCTGGATGGCGACGAGATGACGCGCATCATCTGGCAAGACATCAAGGACAAGTTCATCCACCCTTACCTGGACATCGACCTCAAGTACTACGATCTCGGTCTGCCCTACAGAGATGAGACCAACGACCAGGTCACCATTGATGCCGCCGAGGCCATCAAGAAGTACTCGGTCGGTGTCAAGTGCGCCACCATCACTCCCGACGAGGCCCGTGTCAAGGAGTTCAACCTGAAGAAGAGTGAGTGGTTGTAGTCTTGACTCCGACAGCACAAGTCTGACATTCTCAGTGTGGCTGTCTCCCAACGGCACCATCAGAAATGCCCTCGGCGGCACCGTCTTCCGTGAGCCCATCGTCATTCCTCGCATTCCCCGTCTCGTACCCGGCTGGAAGAAGCCCATCATCATCGGTCGTCACGCTTTCGGTGACCAATACCGCGCCAAGGACCTTGTCATCAAGGGCGAGGGCACTCTCAAGATGGTCTTCACCCCCAAGGGCGGCGAGCCCGAGGAGATTGAGGTCTTCAACTTCCAGAAGCACCATGAGGGAGGTGTCGCTCAGACTCAGTACAACACTGCCGAGAGCATTGCTGGTTTCGCACACGCCAGTTTCAAGCTCGCCATCGACAAGAAGCTGCCTCTGTACATGAGCACAAAGAACACGATTCTCAAGAAGTACGACGGAAGATTCAAGGACATTTTCGAGGAGATTTACCAGAAGGAGTACAAGGCCGATTTTGAAAAGGCCGGCATCTGGTACGAGCACCGTTTGATCGACGACATGGTCGCCCAGATGATCAAGAGCGAGGGTGGCTACATTATGGCTTTGAAGAGTGAGTAGACATCTTGTGCTCAATACGTCAAGCAAAAAAACTGACAGCAAGCAGACTACGATGGTGATGTCCAGTCAGACATTGTCGCTCAAGGATTCGGCAGTCTGGGCTTGATGACTTCGGTCCTCATCACCCCTGATGGCAAGACGTTCGAGTCCGAGGCCGCCCACGGCACAGTCACTCGTCACTTCCGCGAGCACCAGAAGGGTAACGCCACCTCGACCAACCCCATCGCTTCCATTTTCGCTTGGACTCGTGGTCTTGCCAAGCGTGGTGAGCTCGACAACACTCCCGAGGTGGTCAAGTTCGCCGAGTCGCTCGAGGAGGCTTGCGTGCACGTCGTCAACGAGCAAGGCATCATGACCAAGGATCTTGCTCTTGCATGCGGCAAGAAGGGCAAGGACGACTATGTCACGACGGGAGCATACCTCGACGCCGTCGAGAAGCGCATGAAGACTGTGCTCCAGGCCAAGCTGTAGATATAATTTGCATTTGTTGCGATCATGAAGAATTGATAGAGATACCAGGATGATGAATCAATGTTTGCCATGTACAAGATACCGAGATGATCCCACGGACGTGATTAATGACAAGGTGAAAACAAGGCTGAGCGATTTGTACCGAGCATGCGAGTTCGAATTATTGGACAGCGGCAGACGAGCATGACGCGGGGTACACAGGGCAAGTAAACAGGTATAGCTGGCAAGCCATATATAGCAGGTGCGCCCTCGACTGATGATACTTGGCTGTCAGTGTCAGAGTATGCAGCAGCAAACAAAGCGAGGCCTTTGCAGTGGGAAAAAAGTTGACGACAAAAAGATGTGGAGCTGTAGGAAAAGCAAACCACATGGGTCATGCGACAGAAGCAGCGGTGAGAATTGCTTGATACAGGTAATGTCAGCCAAGTACTGTCCCTCGAGGCTTCCTTTTCGAGTCGAGACAACAACTGAGAAGTTGATTTCGTCCTTGACCTTTTGACACTCTTCGTCTCAATCTTTGACAGAGTCGGACGCGCAGCTTTGACCAGCTTGACGAAAAGGTGAGTGAGTGACGTCGCAGCTTCCCCAGAATCGGACGTCAACGGTGGTGCTCGCTCTCGGTCACGTCAAGGCTTCCTGCTTGGAAAGCGCTGAGCTGAGAGATCTACGTATATAGGTGGGTACTGCTGATTACAGGCGTTTTTCCAACACCCTCTCGCGACTGCCCTTCTACTTCTCACTCTACTCATCATCTTACCTACCCATACATCGCAATTGAGGTCAAGAGCTGATCCACTCTGACTCAACAGCCCTATCACCACATCCCGCATCTGCCCCTCGACAGCTGCGTATTTGTACCACCCATCACTTCTTTCCTTCAGCACACACGACCACTCCTCAGACCTAGATCCAATGAGCTCGACACCAGCCCACGGCGGCGACAAGGCCGCTCCCGGCAATGGCGAGCCTTCGGTCAGACAGCGCGTAGGCTCTCTTGCCGCCGTCAACGCCGACTCTCTGGCCCAACATAGCTTGAAGGCGCCGACAGTCAAGCCTGCCGCCGGTGCCTCGCCGCAGCAGCTTCCCATGCACCCGCGCAAGTCGTCGGGCGCCGCTCCAGATCTCGACCCTTACTCGGCTTCGCACATCTACTATGGCGCCTCGCACAACAAGAGAAATGTCGCCAAGGCTCGCACCTACTCGGCCGTGAGTGCTAACCCCCTACACCTACACCAAACGGCCTGTCCTAATCGTCCGCAGGTTGACCCCGGTGCTCGCGCAACCCTTGCCCAGCAGATGGAGAACACGACCCAGCGCCGCTTGAGTCACGGTAATGACACAATCATCCCTTGTCAAGCATCCCGAGACTGACGGTGACGACCAGACGAACAAGGAGACCAGCCCCGCCGCTACCTCATCAATGTCGCCGACACGCTCGAGGCTCTACTGCACCGTGAAGACTCGGACAACAACCAGCAAATCACCGTCGAGGACGTCGGTCCCAAGACGATCCAGCTCGGCACTGCTGGCTCAGGAGGCTACAAGACATTTGACATTCGCGGCACATACATGCTTTCCAACCTGCTGCAGGAACTCACCTTGGCCAAGGAGCACGGTCGTAAGCAGATTGTCCTGGACGAGGCCCGTCTGTCCGAGAACCCCGTCAGCCGCCTGTGCCGTCTTGTCAAGGACTTCTTCTGGCCCAATCTGACCCGCCGCATCGACGGTTCCAATATTGCTCAAGTCGGCAAGGATGCCAAAGACTGGACCGACAACCCGCGCCCTCGCATCTACGTTCCGCGCGGCGCCCCTGAACAACACCAATACTACAGCCGCATCGCCCGCGAGCATCCTGATATGAATTTGGATGTCGTTTGGCTCGCCCAGCACCCCGACAATGAAGAGTACGTCCGTGACTTGAACGAAGCTCCCGGTTTGCTCGCTCTCGAGATGGAGAGGGTAGCCGACACTCCTGCAGGTGAGCCCGACTTCAGGGGTCTGCCCTTCATCGTTCCCGGTGGTCGCTTCAACGAACTCTACGGCTGGGACAGTTACATGACTGCCCTCGGTCTTCTCATCCACGATCGTGAAGATCTCGCCAAGAACATGGTTAAGCACTTCTGCTTTGAGATCAAGCACTACGGCAAGATTCTCAACGCAAACAGATCCTACTACCTCTGCCGTACTCAGCCTCCTTTCCTGACCGATATGGCTCTCCGTGTCTTTGACCGCATCAAGGAGCAGCCTGACGCACGCGAGTTCCTCAAAATCTCCATCCTCGCTGCCATTAAAGAGTATCACAGTGTCTGGACTGCTGCCCCTCGTTTCGACCCCAAGACCGGTCTCTCGTGCTACAGACCCGGCGGTATTGGTGTTCCGCCAGAGACCGAAGCCACTCACTTTGTCCACGTCCTTGAGCCTTACTGCAAGAAGCACAACATGACATTCAAGGAATTTGTCCACGCCTACAACTATGGCCACATCTACGAGCCCGAGCTTGACCAATATTTCCTCCACGACCGCGCTGTTCGTGAGTCAGGTCACGATACTTCTTACCGTCTCGAGGGCTCTGCCGCTCACCTTGCCACTGTTGATCTCAACTCGCTCCTCTACAAGTACGAGACTGACATTGCTCGCACCATCCGCAACTACTTTGGTGACAGCCTTGCTGTTCCTGCCGAATTCTGTGTTGGTGACCAGAAGCCTGGCCACGTCGAGACGTCAGCTACTTGGGACCGTCGTGCCAAGCGTCGCAAGCAGACCATGGACAAGCTCATGTGGGACGAGGAGAAGGGCATGTTCTTCGACTACAACATTGTCAAGAACGAACACACGGGATACGAGTCGGCCACAACCTTCTGGGCAATGTGGGCTGGCGCTTGTACTCCCCGCCAAGCTGCTCTTCTTGTCGAAAAGGCTCTTCCTCTGTTCGAAGAGCTTGGTGGTCTTGCTGCAGGAACTCAAAGATCTCGTGGTGAGGTTGGCCTCAGCCGTCCCAACCGTCAATGGGATTACCCCTTCGGATGGGCACCTCAACAAATTCTCGCCTGGACTGGTCTGGTCAGATTCGGTTACGAGGACGAAGCCAAGAGATTGGCCTACCGCTGGGTGTACATGGTCACCAAGGCGTTTGTCGATTTCAACGGCGTTGTCGTCGAAAAGTACGACGTCTGCCACCCTCAGCATCCTCACAAGGTTGCTGCCGAGTACGGTAACCAGGGCAGTGACTTCAAGGGTGTTGCCAAGGAAGGGTAAGTGTTTCTCTAACTTTTCGAGCGGAGCGCAGATTGCTAACAGTTCGACAGATTCGGATGGGTCAACGCCAGTTATGTCTATGGTGTTGCTCTCCTTGATGCTCACATGCGCCGCGCAGTCGGTGCCTTGACTCCTTGGGAGACTTACCAAAAGGCCACTTCGCTCCATTGAATGTCCTGAAGACATTATATGTGACCTTGACGAAGTGCCCGACCAGCCACGATTGATGAAACTGAGATGTAGTCATATGCAAGGAAGAAAGCAGGAATCACGCCGAGAGGAGTGACAGGAATTGGCCTGCATACATATTCATGCTGCCGAAGGCATTCTTGAGTCTTGATACATACAAGAGCAATAACCTGCAAAGGGTTTCCTGGGTATTGTGGAAGATTCGATGCGGCAGCGTATGCATAGTTGGTCCTCAGTGGAGGAGACACACAATCAATACCTAGGATAATCATCTTTTATGCATTCATGTTGTACCTGACTTCAGGGATCCTGGCGAACGAACTGTCAACTGGGGTTATGTGGATATTATGCAAGCTTTATTAACCTGATATCTAGGTTCTAAGACGATACGTGAGTTGGATTTGGAGCCTGGCAAAGTAAACCATTTGACGGTTCTCGCTGTTCGTCATTCAAGCACCACTTGAAATGTTCTTTATCGCTCTATAGTTTTCGTGAATCATACCAACTTATCAAGTAGCCTTACAATACGGCGACCAAGTAGATACCCTCGTCGACGATGCTTCTGTGACTTGTATATAGAAGCACCCTGACGATATTGGACCCTGAACACTGGCGTTGCCGTCATAGCCGTGACTTCGGGGAGAAGCGCGGAATTTATACCGCTTCGATGCTCTAACGACTTTGCGTTCTCAGTCTGTCTTTTTGATGCATTGCTGTCAATGGACTGTTGATCAAGAGTTGACTTGATCTTATCGATTTGTTGTGGTCCAGTGGAGAGCTTGAGTAGGACTGGTAAGTAGATCGAAGTATGGACATCAAGATGGTTTCTTTGAGGGTACACGTCGAAGTTGTCATTCAAAGGGAGCGCATACGAATAAAACGGCCCCGCATCCGTGTTTTGGCTCGCCGGGTTTTTCGGGCAACTTGCAACCTGTGTGGATTGGAAAGCTACGTTTTCCGAAGAATGACTGTTTGAGACTTTTTTCTAATTCGATTTTTCCTCTGACATTCTTATTTCTACATTCATCTTTGCGATCGCAACACTCGACGTCTGCGCTGGACTCATTGGACTCGTCAGGCGAAATTGCACTCTTACGGCGCTGGAACTTTCACGACTTCTTTTTCCGCGACAGACGACAGAGCTCCGACATCGCGATTGTAGGGCGCGGGAGTTATACCTAGGACCGTGAGGAAACAAAAGAGTGGGAGCTGAGCTTGCTGGATATAACGGACTGGCATTGAAGACGAGATACTCAAGAACTGGATTGATTGCGATTGGGATCCAACTGCGCAAATACAAGAAAGAGCAAGGGAGAGAACAAAAACACATTCGCAAATCTCGGGAAAAGAAGCACGACCACAACAGAGAGAAGAATTGCATACAATACAGACCATCACGATGGTCGAAGAACAAGAGAAACCCTCGCCTCAGGCCTCCACACCCTCCACCCACTCCCACACAACCGACACGGACTCAATACACGAAACACAATCCATCCGCGACGGCCAACAAACCAACCGTCTCCACCTCGTCCGCAGCTATGCATCCGGCTACTCCGGCTTCGTCCCGGAAACCGAGTACGCAGACATCAACCTCAAACACACCGCCACAGGCGCAACTCTAGGCTCGGTGGCCACCAACGACCCAAACTTTGAAGTCGACTGGACAGACGACGACCCCGAAAACCCCAGGAATTGGTCTATGGCGTACAAAGCCTTTGTCGTGTTTGCAATGAGCTATTCGACCACGGTCACGGTGCTGTTTTCGACGAGTTATACGGTCACGGTGGGCAAATTGGAGCAAGTGTTTGATGTGGGCCATCTGACTGCGTTACTGGGTCTGACCACCTATCTGATCGGTATGGCTGCCGGATCCACTGTCCTTGCTCCCCTCAGCGAAATGTATGGACGTCGCCCCGTGTACATTTTCTCGACTGCGGTCTTTGTCTTGCTTATCTTGCCTTGCGCGCTTGCCAAAAACATTGAGTCTCTGCTCATCCCGAGATTTTTTGCTGCTTTTGCCGCCGCGAGTCTGGTTTCTAATGCTCCTGGATCCATCAATGATATTGTTGTCGAGGAATACAGGGCTCTGGCATTTAGTATTTGGTCAATCGGACCGTTAAATGGACCAGTTGTGGGGCCCATCATCGGTGGGTTTACGTATCAATACTTGGGATGGAGGTGGACCAATTGGTTGGTCATGATTTTGGCTGGTGTTGCGTTTGGGTTTGTGGCTGTGGTCAAGGAGACCTATGGACCTAGTTTGTTGCGCAAGAGGGCTGCCAAGTTGAGGAAAGAGACGGGGGACTCGAGGTGGTGGAGTAGATTTGATGAGAAGAAGGAGTTTTGGCCATTGCTCAAGGTTAATCTGAGTAGGCCATTTGTGTTGATGGTTACGGAGCCGATCTGGTGAGTTCTTTTTCTTTTCTTTCTCCTTTTTCTTTTTTCTTCCATTCTTTTCTTTTTCTGCCTTGTCTTTCCTTTGCCGTGGTCAACGGCAAGAGTCAGAACTGAATGCTGTTCTCTGAACACCAAATGCAACAAAACACGCATCAAAAGCCAAAATAATGAATTACTAACCTGCTCCCTCCTCACAGCATCTTCTGGGACGTCTACGTAGCAATCGTCTACGGCACCCTCTACCTCTCCTTCGTCGCCTACCCCATCGTCTTCCAACACCAACGCGGCTGGTCGCCCGGCCTCGGCGGCCTCGCCTTCTGCGGCATCGGCATCGGAAACCTGCTCACCATCGTCCTCGAACCCGCTTGCCGCCGCCTCATCAATTCCCACAAAAAAGACCCAGAGACTGGCGATATCCCCCCCGAAGCCATGGTCAGCGTCATTTGTGTGGCGGCGGTGAGTTTAGCGGCAGGCGAGCTGTGGTTTGCATGGACGTGCACGCCCAATGTCCATTGGATTGTGCCTATCCTCGCTGGCATCCCTTTTGGTGCTGGAAACGCTGGAGTCTTTATCTACAGCAACAATTACCTCGTCCATTCGTATTCAGTGTACGCGGCTTCCGCACTCGCTGGCAATGCGGTCTTGCGATCTATCATGGGCGCTGTGCTGCCCCTCGCCGGACCAGCCATGTACGCCACCCTCGGCAGCAATTGGGCCGGCTGCTTGCTTGGCTTGGTGGAAATGGCTTGTGTGCCCATCCCCGTGGTCTTTTACCTCTATGGCAAAAAGATCAGAGCTAAAAGTGCGTTGATCAGATCTATGCAAGAGGATAAACGCAGAGCAGACGAGAAGAAGGCGAAATATTTGAGGAAGGTGGAAAAGGAAGCTATTCAGAGGGGAGATGCTGAGGCTAGTATTGGTGGGCAGGCAAAGACCGGGGCGGCGGTTGCGGAGGAGAGGGATGTTGAAAAGGCAGAGTGATCTTCGATGGGGGGTTTGACAAAACCAAAGTAGAAAAATACAAATGACAAGTTCAAAACTTACGTCGACAGTATAACCCGCTCTGGGGCTTCTCCATAAAGTAAGAATTCGACAATATGAGAATAATGCAGATGTGAGCACACATCTTGGTACATGAAAAGAAGGAAGCGTTCCATTGACTTTCGCTCTAGGCCTTGTAGTGATAGGTCTACATGCATGTCAATCAGGACGGCATGGTCAACAATGATTAGATAGCCACAACACCAAGTCATCCTCATCGTTGGGGTTCCGATCCCACACGTCTCCCTTGTCCTGCACGATATCAAGGAAGTCGGCTATATCAATCTGGTCAAGTGATAGGCCATCAGACAGAGCCACAGAAGCCGGATCGGTTTCAAAGCCAGAGGTGGAATGAGCTTGCAGCGGATCGCCATTGTCGCCTTCAAGAGGATGGCTGAGGTGCATTGGTAATGCAGACACGACTTTCCATCGTGCAGCGAGCCGTCGGATCTCATACAGACTCTTTGCAGCAGTGCTGGACCATGTCTCGCGCAAGGCCTCCAGAGCATTTAGACAGGTGCGCAGTCCATTGACTGACTTTTGACGTATTTTGTTATCGGCACAAGTTGCGTTGAGCAAGTGTGATAGCGCGGCAGTCAGAATGTGGTGTATGACAAAGTAGGGCAACTTTGAGGCACCAGAAGTAGCCATGAGCATCTTGATGATTTTGCTCGACGCCTCGGCGGCAGTAGTGATGGTTCGCAGTGCGAGGTGACGGGTGGTTCGATCGTTTCCAAACTGCAGGAACGGACGATGCAAAAGCGTAACTGACATGTGGTAGCACAAGTGTAGCACTTTTCCAACCGTCGTGCTATCTTGCAAACGGATGGGTGTGAGCTCCATCATCCTTTTGCGGAAACCGAGAAGGGCGTCACGAGCATTGACGAGAAGACGGTGTTTGCCTGTGGCATCGAGTCTGCCAAACCCGAATGAATATATCTGATCCATGTGTTGGTCGTGAAGATACCACAAACGACACTGCAGACTAAACACAAGTTGATCCTCTGAGAGTGAGCCTCCCTCGTACATTGTGTCAATAAAAGGCACATTGACTCGGCTCCAGGGCAGAGCACAATTGCGACCCAACAAGGAAGTAATGATCCTGTCGTGCAAGAACACTGGCCAGAAGGCTTCCACACGCGTTGACTGCGTAAGATCATCGATAGGTTTCTTTTGTCGAAGCTCTGGTAGTGTCACGGCGTGGAGTCCCAAATGGCCCACCATAGACATGGCCATGTGGTCGAACATGTATCCCATGTTGTCGTTACCTATACCTATGTTCATCCATGACATGATCGACAAAGCGCGCAGCACCGCGACCGACGGATATTTCCTGCAGCATTCAAGCGCAATGCTTTCGGCGAAAGCTGCAATAGTTCGGCTACCGGCGCAAGCAGCAGCATCAGATGAGAACAATGCTCCAGCTGATATCACTGAAGCGTGTAGAAGCTGCAGTGGAAGCGGCATGTCGGCCTCGATAGTCATCTGGAAAAGGCCAGTATTGTCTAGGAAGTGGTAGAAAGGGTTGACGTGTTCCATGAACAGATCGACATGTGGCTGCTGGTACTGATTCATAAGCATGTAAACGACACGCACGTCGCAAACTTCTTGTTTATCGCTGGGTTGAAGTGGTGGTGCCCTCGCGTCTGAGTAACAAAAGTTTCCGGATGGACCTCTGAATTGTGTCTCACCCGACTCCGAGACCTCAAGTTCCCAAAAGAGATGCGACAAATCTTCGAGTGCATCCGGCAACCGCTCACGTTCTACCAAAGGGACTGACTGGACTAACGACCGCACATTGATCTTCCCTTGTTCGGATCCAAGGTCCTTGATTTCGTCGGTCAGTTCACAAATAGAGGTTGTGTCGAATCGGGTTTCTCCAACACTTTGTGGGCGTTCGTTTTCCAGGCGTTTGATATACTCCATCAATCCAGTAACCTGGCCTTCGAGCTCCTGCACACGTTGTTCGTCGAATCGCCGACGCTTCTTTGACGATCGATTGTCGGCGCTGTATACACATTCCCTCTGGTTGTTCATGCAAGTCGTACATGTCGGAAGGGCGCCATCACACTATCGACAACCAGTAAGCTGGTGTTGCACAGTAGTATTGCTTGAAGCGACAGCCGACAGTACGCACTTTGCGTTTTCTGCTTCGACAATCGTCGCAAGCATTGGAAACATTTTTTCTTGTTGCTGCCGAGTCCATTGATGTCGAAAGTTACGACTAAGTATGCTTTCAAAAGAGGTGAGAAGTCATAGGGATGTACAGACCAACTTATCTTGGCAATAATGTGTGAGCGGATGTGGCGACTGCATTGGTTGCCTTCCACATCAGACTTGTTGGCAACGCATTCATATATGTCAGATATCATCATCAAAAGCTGTTATGCAATGTACCATACGAAAGAGGCTGAGCACTGATTCTGACGCTGATGCTGATGTTGAAAGCATGCAGAATGAGTTCCAATGGTAAACAAGTATATAAAAAAGCCTTCTCAAGAGGGGAAAGAGATGGCCCCTTCTACGCAATGCAGCTTCTCTCTCCTATCCACTCCGAGCCAAAGCAGATCAGGACGACTGTAATGACCGACAGCATCAAGAAACGACTTGCAGTCAAGGATAGCATCCAAAGATAAATCTCCGTAGATTATACCCTCTTCGTTGTCCTCCAGATCTTCCGATAGTTGGCGTCCGTCAGGACCAAAAATCGCGGAACTACCACCCCCTACGCTATTGAGAATCGCGCCTTTTGAAGTATCCATTGCTTCAATACCTTTTTGCGTGATCACAGCTGTTGTGTGGAGTACAAATGATTGTGATTCAATCGCGTATGTGCGGGCAAGAGTCCTACAGCCTGAGAACAGCTTTGTTAGCTTCGCAAACATGGTATCGATAGCTCATACTTACCGTCAGGCGACATTGACCAGAGATTGTTCTCATGAGCCATCTCATGGACAGGTGGCCATGCAGCAACGTGAATCGTCTCGCGCTGAGTGAGGGTGTGGTATTTGAGGAGAGGTTGTACATGCTCCCAACAAGCAAGCTGTCCTACATTGCCAAAAGGAGTCGCAACCACGTTGGACAGACTGTTTCCTGTGCAATTACCGAATATGGTCCTCTCCATATGCGTTGGCATATATTTCCTCCTGCTCATCAGCATCTCTCCGGTGTCGCTGATGGTGCATTGCGAGATGTAAAGCGAGTCATGATGGTTTTCGGAAAAGCCGAGTGCAACAGTCAGCTTGTTCTCACGAGCACAACTCTTGATAAGTTCCATCTGACTGGACTTAATCCGCAAAGAGTTCTGTATGTAACGACGAGTCATCTGGGGGTCGACTGGGCGTGACCTATAGCAATAGAGATCAGTTATGAAATTCCAATAACCAAGTGTGTTGTTTGTCTACCAAATCCAAGCAGGATATCCAGGTATCCAACATTCCGGGAAAGAAACGAGCTGCGCTCCATTGCTTGCCGCCTCTCTGATCAGATGGCAGGTCTTTTCGACCGATCCATCGAGATCGAGCCAGCATGGCTCTGCTTGAGTGACTGCTACGCGTACAGTCCTTGGAGTCTGAGCCTTTTGGCTGCTGGAGTTCATGACACCGGTTGTGTCTTCCATCTCAATATTGACAGTTCTCGAATGAGCCGATTGTGGGAAGAGTGGGAAGAAGTGTCGTAGAACGACGTGAAGGAGAAATAAAGAGAGACTTGCAAATCAACAAAAGCTTGCTGCTGGTATCTTCTACTTAAACTATCTGGAAAGAGTGGAGCAATCTGGCCAGGCATCGAGCTGACTGTGAGGGGATTGCGGAATTTGCATTTCCGCATCCGATACCACGCAGCCACCCCGCTACTACACCCAGGAAGCGTAGATAAGACAGAAACTTGACCACCGAACTCATTTCCAGTTGATGCATGTGGTCAACGGTTTCAGCTCTCTCCGATTAGGATTTAATCGGTTCTTCACATCTTTGTCAGTCCTAGTCAGCGCGACAACAGATAAGCTACGGAAAAGCCATTTTCCGCTCAGATAGTCGAATACTCACAACAGCACGCATCAATCATATATAATCTACATGAAGATGCAGAATAATGCAATCATTTAACAAGATCACCTTCTGCAGTCAATTGGTGTCCGATCATCACCTCTCAATCAATGACCTTCGGCATCATCGAACCTGTGGGCGTTTCCACTCCTGGAGGCACTGTACTTCTTGCAGACCATCATGAGCTATCAACCGCGGGAAATGCCCTGATGGCGCCATCTGAAGGCAGTCCCAACAGTCCACTACACTGGTCTCAACTGCGTAAGGAACTTGCCTTCAGTACCATTATCTTTGGCTGCTGCGCATCTGGTGTCATTGGTCCCTTGCTTGTTCCCGGATTCGATATCGTGGCAAAAGACCTAGGTGTCGGTCTTACACAGATGAGTCTGCAGAATGGAGCGCTGGTCATGGGACTGGGTGTCAGCGCCTATGGTTGCAACGCTCTTGCATCAACATACGGCACCAGGATCAACTTTCTCATTACCACCCTGTCACTGATAGCTACGTGCTGTTGGGGTGCAGCCGCAGAATCCTACAACTCTCTTCTTGCGGCTCGTCTCTTTCAAGGTAAGCTCGCACTTTGCCCCCCTTCGGAAGTATTATCTGACATGCGCAGGCCTTGGAATGGGTGCATGGTTTGCTTTGGCTGGTACTGCGTCCATCACACAGCTGTTCCACATTAGCGAACGTGGTCTTCGTGTTGGCTTGTGGAACTTTGCTGTCATCGTATCAGTAAACGTTGCACCGATCATCAGTGGAAGAGTCATAGTTGCACTAAGCTGGCGTTGGTCTTTCTGGTTGCTCGCGATCACCTTTGGCGTTGTGCTAATCATGACGGTTCTGTTCTTCCCGGAAACGAGCTCTGTCGAGACTCCCACGAGTCAGCAAAGACTTTCTGCAGGACTGGAGCTCGATTCGAAGGGCTGCGAGGGCGCGATGCCCCACAGCACACAAGAGAAGAAATTAGAGGCTGGTCGCGTCATAGATGAGTCTGTCACCGAGGAAGCGGGAGTGATGCTCGAGGTCGTTCCTACCTGGAAACGAGTACTGGGAGTCAGTGAAGTACGCATGGGGAGTTTCTCCCAGGCTCTAAAAGGCTTGATCTCTCCACTGTCTCTTCTTCTCCATCCCGCAGTGATTTGGGGGTGCTTGATGTGGATGGTCACGTTCACCTGGGTCATCATCCAAGGAGCCATTGCTGATCAGGTCTGGGGAGCGCCACCTTACAACCTATCACCAACCGCGGTCGGGAACCTTGTCGGGATCGCGCCTTTGATTGGATCTGCACTCGGCTGCGTTACTGGTGGCCTCATTTGTGACTGGCTTGGTCAATTCATGTCAAAGAGAAACAATGGCATCTTCGAGCCCGAGTTTCGCCTTCTGATCATGATTCCCACTCTCATTGCCTTTGTCATTGGCATCTTCGGACTTGGAGAATCTCTCGAGCGTGGTGCAAGTGCGGTCGTCACCGCTGTTTTCCTTGCCATCCTCAACTTTGCAGTTGGTATGGGTTGCACAGGTGTCGTTTCTTACACCAATGATTCATGTCAGGAGAGGGCAGCAGAAGCCTTTGGACTTGCCATGGTGGCCAAAAGCGCCTTTGCATTCGGTCTGACCTTCATGCTCAATGATTACTATGCGCAGAACGGTCTAAGGATTTTCTTTGCAACGTGGGGTGGCCTTACGCTCGGAATCGTCGCCTTGACTGTTCCAATGTACGTTTGGGGAAAGAAAGTTCGAGCTTGGTCGGACCGAAGTTCTCTGACCCATCTAGTCTGACCAAGGTCAATTTGGAGATTTCTCTAGTCCTGTGCTCGCAAATATACATCAAGGGCTCAGGATCGAGATATGGATTCGACAGATGATTGAAGATTCATGACTCCACTGCACATTGGTTTTGCACCAAAGCAGCCACGATCGATAAGCAGGAAAACAAAACAAAGTGATACGACCTAGGCAAAAATGGACAAAGCAGAAACTACAAAGAAAGCCGGGAATTCGGGTAGCGTCGAGGAGTTAGAGAACAAGACAAAAGACATGAGTTGAGGGGAGGAAGAACACCAGAAGTGTGGATGAAATAAATGCTGTAATGTCATGGATGGCGAATAATCTCGATCGAAGTCGAACTTAATCGAGTTTGTCCTGTGGTCGCAACATAACTCCAATGGTTGAATTGCTCTTGCTTTGCAAGACTGGAGACAGAAAATTTTACCTTATAGCTGTATAGCTGTCTAATTAGGAAAGTGGAGCAAATTCATCATCGTCCATGCTTGTGTTCGTCTCATCCAATACTCTAAGGCTCCCAAGGCGAAACAGCACGCTTGCCACTGATGACTTCAGCCGGGCCATCATCTCTGACAAGATAAATATCCTCGTGTCTGACCCCAAACCTGTTTTCCAAATAGATGCCTGGCTCAGCCGTAAACACCATCCCAGCACGGAGAAGAGTCTCATGATTACCCTTGTTGAGATACGGGGATTCGTGAGCTGTACAAAGTTAGCAAGAAACAGCCAGTGAAGGGAGCACTCAAAGCATACCTTTGATCCCGATACCATGGCCAAGGCGATGCGTAAAAGTCCCTTTGTACCCAGCGTCGTCGATGACTTTTCTGGCTGCGAGGTCGACGCTTGCTGCTGTTGCGTTTGGCACAAACATCTTGGCTGCTTGCGTTTGGGCTTCGAGGACAATGTCCCAGACCTTGAGCTTCTCGGCATGTAACTTGCTGTTTTGAATTTCTGGCCCAGACAGCCCAAGAACTCGTTGGAGAAGGCACTTTTTGGGCGGATCGATGAAAAAGCTCCGACAGACGTCAGAGGAGTAGCCCAAGTAGTGATATCCAGCATCAATCAACACCATCGTCTCATACGTCAACACTTTATCTCCAGTAGCAAAGCCGCCATGTGGCAGAGCAGCATTACCCTCAAAAAGCACAATGTCGAAGAAAAGGTCAAAGCCAATAGTCTTTAGAGTGTTGTCCAGAATTTCTATGACTTGGTTCTCCGTCAATCCAGGCTCCAGACATGGCCGCATTGCCCTGATGCCTTCGATAGTGCCTGTATTGACGGCTCTCAACAGCTCAATCTCGGCAGGTGTCTTGACTTGACGAACGGCTTCGACCTCGCCACCCAGACCCACTGTCTTGAAGCCATTGGCATCCAGCCCGCGGACCAGAAAATCGCGAATCTCTTCGTCGACCATGAGGGTGGCGTTTTTGTCAGGAAACAGACTTTGCTTGAGCGTTTGATAGGGATTCCAGTGTTCTTCCCAGACGACAATGTCGAGTTCGCCTTCGGAAGGTATACCCAGCATTCTTACTCTGCCTTCCTCGAAGTGTGGGCTGAGGAAGGATGTCTTGGCTTTCACGTCCCCTGTAGAGTTGTCGACGGAGGGCTGAACGATCATCAAGAAAGGACGCTCTTCTGGCTGCAAAGATGTCAGTAGTGTATATGATGGCTGGTCGTCTAAGAACCATGTACCTCCCACGGCTCCCATTGCGGTTGAGAAATGTTCGCATAATACTGGAACGAATAGCCAGGTTCGAGGACAAACCCATCGACGCCGGAAACATGCAAAGCTTTTGCTAGATTATCACGTCTGTTGAGAAATTCCTGTGCTTCGATCGGACGTGCATTATCCAGAAAATAGAGATTCTTGTGCAAGTTGTCTATTGAGCATTGTTGCACACGATCGAATTGGGTCTTCGAGCCCAATGGCATCTGGTAGACATGTTAGTGATGTGTAAGATAGCTGGTAGAGACCTGGAAGAGGATCCTGACATACCACAGTCCATGTAAAGTACAGTGCTGCGACACTTGCCGCGGTCCAAAACCTCGAACAGCGACGAGCAGATGCACGCTTTTCCGGCCACCGTGAGCTGCCGGAACTTTTCTCCATGGTGATATCCATGAGGTTTGCAGGTACAGAGTACAACGTTCCTGATGTGAAGGCCCAAGGACGAGGAAGCCTCAAAGAGCAAGAGTGGCGCAGGAAGACTGTGTGTCGGTAGTCGCAATCCGGCGCGATAGGACATTGACACCAAAAGTTAGACCAAGATCAATCATTGAATGCTTCCGGTGGAACATGCACGCCTATCTCATCCGGCCCTTGCCCGCTGCTTGGCCGCAGCTTGCCCGCTTCTGCCCCTCCTGCGGAGAACTCTCCGGCGGGGCACAATCCTTCGCAGAAGGCGCTTTGACACTCATCACATGGGTGCTTATCAGATTTGGTAGGATATCGGCAGAACGACTTGTCTTGTCAAAGATACGATCTGGCAATAATGTCGCGCCTATCGGGCAAGCCGAATTCAGAGCCGAGTGGGGTTTGTATAACTTGACCTTGATCGCCATTCGCGCCTTTGAATTGTTTCTGAGTGACCTCTACAAACGGAAGGCCTGTCCACAATGGCTTCAATGGATGTTCTCTCGGTTGCGTCGGACACTCCCGCCGTATCAGGCAGCGCCAAAGATGATGGACAAAAAGACGGAGTGCCAGGAGTGGTTGAGGTGTTGGACATAGAGGAGGGAGAAGCACAGAAGACTTTTTACAGCAAGGGATCTGTCATCATGATGGTCATCTTTTCCGGTCTTGCGATTGGATCGGACGGATAGTGCGTTTGTGTCTCTGAACTGATGACTGTTTTCACTGACCTGTATAGTAACGCCGCTGTTATCGGCAATGTGGAACTGCTGTTGGCCATTCTATACCCAGAGTCACTGACAAGCTCCATCTACACTCGACTGTCAAATGCATTCCTGATAGGCATGATCGTGGGCATGTTGATGTTTGGTGTTGTTGCCGATCAACTCGGTCGAAAGACTGGTGCTGTAGCAACAACAGCCTTACTCGTTCTGGGTATCGTGCTGTCTACTGCTGCAAAAGGCGTCGATGAGACTGGCATGTTCTGGATGCTCATCGTTGCCCGTGGTATCGCTGGTGTCGGTGCAGGTGGCGAGTATCCAGTCAGTGGAGCTGGTGCAGCAGAGGCGTCGGACGAGAACAAAGGCATGCGCAAGCACCGCGGTTTCATGTTCGCCATGATCGCTGATCTTTCAGCCTCGCTCGGATATGTCTTTGGCGGTCTTGTACCTCTGCTCCTTCTGCTCTGCGTGGGCCAGAAGGAAGACAAATATGATATCGTGTGGCGACTCAGCTTCGCTCTGGGCTTGATTCCACCGGTTTCGATCTTCTGGTTCCGTTACAAGATGGCTGTTTCGACTGCATACCGCAAAGCATCGATGAGAAGACAGAAGGTGCCATATCTTCTCGCAATCAAGCGTTACTGGCGTCCGCTGCTGGGTGCCTCGTCGACATGGTTCTTGTACAACTGGATTGCAATTGTGAGTCGTAATGGCTGTAAACATCAAAGACTACGCTGACCATGTTTTCAAGCCGTTTGGTATATTCTCGGGCACCATCACCAATCGCGTCAATGCTGGCGACTCACTCATCACCAATCTTGGCTGGGGCGTCGTTATCAATTGCTTCTACATCCCAGGACCATTCATCGGCGGTTATCTCTCGGACAAGATTGGACGTCGCAAGACCATGGCGCTCGGATTTGCAATGCAAGCCGTCCTGGGCTTCGTGTTGGGCGGAGCGTACCACAAGATTGTTCCCATCTTTCCTCTATTCGTGGTGATGTATGGCGTCTTCCTTACGCTCGGAGAAGTCGGACCGGGCTCCACTGTGGTACTGGCATCATCAGAGAGTTTTCCCACAGCCATTCGCGGACAGATGATGGGACTCTGTTCAGCAATCTCCAAGGCTGGTGCTGCCATCGGAACACAAGTCTTCATTCCGATCACGTCAGGCGCAGGTGATCAAGGGGCTTTCTTGGTCGGATCCGGTTTTGCTGTGCTAGGTGCACTGATAGCGTTCTTTGTCATTCCAGACGTTGGACGACGACTTGAGGACGAGGATGAAAACTGGAAGAAATATCTGGAGGAGAACGGCTGGGTTGCTGACTGGGGCGATAATGAGACAAGAGATCCTAAAGGTGTTGTCATTGACCAGAGGTCATCGTAGGTAATCAGCGGCAGGATACGACATAGTCGGCCACCTGGAGACAGACATCGCGAAAGGAGATAGTTATGCGAGGTCAATCAGTAGTCAGACATGATCGTCTAGGACGCAGGTGAAAGGTCCCCGTCGTTTGCATACGCGCAGCTGTACCGTAGCAACAGCTTTCGAAGACTATTGGAGAAGCGCCTTCAGTCTCGACGTTTCTGTTTTCACACATCAATACACGCAACACACAACCTCGTTTGAGCTTTGTCGAACATCACTCACGACGCATCACAACCTTGGCTGTGTCTGCGCGCACATCCACCGCAAACAATCAACCAACCCAATCCAACCGAGCGCCTCTCGCGTTCTTCCACACACCTGGAGATATTGCGAGCAACCTTCCCGCTTTACGACTATCCACAAACCGCAACTCTTCGACCAATCTCGACCATTCCAAAGATCAATCAGTCTCGCGCCTGCCACCAACATGAGAATGAAACGAAACCATGCCAGAAATAAGGCCAAGCGCACGCGTCGCGATGGCGCCAACGTCGAGACAGCCGATCTAGATAAACTGGGTCTACTGAGCGCAAGAAACCCCTCGGTTACATACAATGAGGCTGCTTATCAGCAGAGCGTGGCCCGTATGACTGAGTACATTGGCGAGTCGGAGGAAGCGACAACCGCCATGGAGTACGTGAACGACCTTCTGCGTCCAACTGCCCAAGGTGGTGAAGACCCCGCTTGCATGACTCCCGCCATGGCCAGGTACAAAGCTGTCCAAGCTGAAGTTGAAAGCTTGATGGAATCAGATTCCGACGGCCACCGGGGAGAAATCGCCCTACGTTTCGCCCGCGCTTACAAAGAGGTAGTGGAGGAGTTGTTCGCCAAGTTCCATGAGGCTGCCGACATCAATCGCGCAAAGATAAAAGCCGGAATCCTCGACATCGCAGCTGGAGCACCCTCACCTTCCGATCAGGAGAAGCCCGACCCGGTTGATACATCCCGCGACAACGATCTTGAAGCGACGACGCCCGTAGCTGCCTGCGAGGGTGATGACGCAGAGCCAGAGCCCAGCGAACCAGAGATTGAGATCAGATCAGCATCTCCCGACAAGCAAGGAGAACTTGAAATGGTCGAAGCATTACACAACAAGCGTCAAGACACCAAGACGCTCATAGATGCTTGCGAGACCGGTGACACAGAGCTGAAGTCCAGCGAACCTGAGGCCGAGATCGAAGCACCTTCTTCCGACAAGCAAGAAGAGCTCAAACTGGTCGAAGTATTGCCTGACAAGTGTCACGATACCAAGACGCCCCTGGATGCTCGTGATACCAGTGACACAGAGCTGAAGCCCAGCGAACCTGAGGCCGAGATCGAACCACCTTCTCCAGAGATCGAGGCACCTTCCCCCGACAAGCGAGCAGAGCTCAAAACGGTCGAAGAAGTGCCTGACGAGCGTCACAACACCAAGACGCTCGTGGATGCTTGCGAGACCGTCAAGACAGAACTGGAGTCCAGCGAACTCGGAGTCGAGGTTGGAGCATCTTCTCTCTACAAGCAAGCAGTGCACAAACTGGTCGAAGCAATGCGTAACAAGGGTCGCGATCTCAATACACCCGTGGGCGCTGGCGAGACCGGTGTTGCAAGATTGAAGCCCAGCAAACCAGAGCTACAGGCCAGACATCGTTCTTCCTCGAAACAAGAGAAACTCAAGCGAACCACAGCAGTTCGTGAGAAGCACCGCCAAGTCGACACAAGATCCGTTCGACACCAAGCTGCCCGCGATAAGTATTTCGAAGCCAGAACAGCACTCAACCAAATCACTTCGATCGGATATAGACGCAAGTTCGCAAAGCGCCAGTTGCCCGGATATGACTTCGAATTGGAGGAGAGCGTGGACTACATGCAATGGGGAAGACTCAAGGCCGAGGGCGAGATTTGGAAAGCCAAAGCATTGAGAAGAGAGGAAACAGAATTCTGGGATGCCTTGATTGCTGCAGCCGAATGCTTCGCGGAAGGTTCTCGGGCCGGCATTCACCAGTTGCATGGTATGAGCAATGTTCTGAAATACTGGTATGAAAAGGCTTGGGGCGGCAGGGACGAGAGCAACGACTACCGCTACTATCACTCATGGTTGTAGTCGTGTCCGAAAACACCACTTCTTACCATTTGGTTTGTGACTCTCGCTCTGACATACATCCTGTTGCTGACATGTGCCATCTAGCAAGTTTGTTGACCACGTCTTGGGGAGTTTAGGCAGTTGCAGTTGAGAAGTGGTCCTGTCGAGCTTCTCTTGCGACTTCCGCGTGGCTGTCTTCCGAAGTTTCACCGTGCCGCGTGGATGACCTTGTCTCTTTTGAGTATCATCGACAACCCCTTGCCTTTTGCTGCTACTAGCTAGAGATTCACATTATGGCAGTAGATCTGCTCGACTGTCAGCCCAGGTACTTTGTCGTGTGTCCCGTCGGTATCAAGAGCAGGAAGCCATCGCGTTTAGTCACAGCCAATAAACAAATCAGATGACCGAATAAACATCTTGTCAAATCGTATCAGAACTTCGAGCATTCCAATTCGTTATTGAAGACATCCTGACACCACATCTTACATTCAAAGCAACCCTACCGCATACCTTGGGAACACTACTACGTGTCTTGGTATACTTACAATCTACTCGCATAGGATGCAAAAGACATCCGCTATCTGCCAAACAAAAGCCGGACGCCAAGGTTCTTTTCTTCCATCTTGACAAGCATTTCCGAGCCTTCAGCCATTTGACTCAATTTCCAAAACCTCATGCAGCCACACACGCCATTGCAATGCTCGACATCTTTTGATGAGAAGCAGGTCTTTAGAGGCTGCTCGATTGATTGGATGCTATCGACGGCTTCGGCTGAAACATGACTCGAAAGCCAAGCCATGTCGGCCTTTGCCCTTGAACTCTAGCGCCACCACAATCCTCCAGGCCTTGTGTGCACGGCAAGCCGACGACATGAATACCACCTGTGACGGTGTCTGTCAAGCGAAATCTTGCGCTTCATACATTCATAATGAACATACTGTTGTCTCATCTCAACATGATTGAATTCATCCCTTGCTGTTCAACACCTTGACATCACGCGGGTCTTTCACGGAAAAATGGTATCCACCCGCAGATCTGGAGAAAGAATTGGCAGAAGAGACCCACATCTATTTCTCCATGCCCGTTTCTCCACTCATATGAGGGGATGAGATTTGTGGAGGTGACATGGAGGTGAGCGGAGAGGGCACAGTCTCACTACCGCCGAGTTGGCCCTCAACAGACTTGGTAAGGTTCGGCGACTGGATTAAAGACCTTGTGCCCTGTCTCTTTTGATGATCTTCTCTTTTTCTCCTTTCCATCTCTCTGGCTAGGAGACTTCGACATCGAATTGCAGCACAATATGGCGAATGCGTTTTTCAAGAACCGCAGGGTTTACCTGTTGACACTGGTGGCCTATATGGTGGGTATCTCGACAACTCTTTCGATGTCCCTTTTTCTCTGACACGAATTACAGGGCTCCTTTCTCTTTGGCTACGACACTGGTGTCATGGGATCGGTCCTGGAACTGGAAAGCTTCAAAAGCGACTTTGGCATGGCTGCTTCCTCGACAGGATTCCAGAACGGCAGAAACGCAGAAATATCGTCCAATGTCGTCTCCCTACTCACCGCCGGCTGTTTCTTCGGCGCCCTCGCCGCACCATGGTTAAACGAGCGTCTTGGTCGTCGATACTCCCTCATGATCTTCAGCGTCATTTTCATGATTGGCGCTGCCGTCCAAACCGGAGCTTCTCATGCCATTGGGACTATCTATGGTGGTCGTGTGATTGCTGGACTCGGCATCGGCGGCATGAGTGCCATTACACCAGTCTTTGTGTCCGAAAACTGTCCTCCAAATGTGCGTGGCAGAATCTCTGGCCTCTTCCAG
The DNA here is from genome assembly GCA_023848595.1 of Aureobasidium sp. EXF-10727. Classification (NCBI taxonomy): domain Eukaryota; kingdom Fungi; phylum Ascomycota; class Dothideomycetes; order Dothideales; family Saccotheciaceae; genus Aureobasidium; species Aureobasidium sp. EXF-10727. The sequence goes on from SWBF01000055.1 coordinate 158,705, forward strand.
GAATTTCTGGTTCTTGGTGTCATGTTCAGTTACTGGCTTTGCTATGGCGTCAAGAAAAACATTGCGCCCACCACCATGCAGTGGCGTGTTCCTGTTGGCCTTCAACTCGTTCCTTCAGGCATCATGTTTTGCGGTCTGTGGTTTTTGAAGGAGAGCCCGCGATGGTTGGCTAGAAATGATCGCCATGATGAGGCGCTGGCGAGTCTGGCATATATTCGCTGTGTTCCCACCGACGACCCGGAAGTCTTGCAGGAACTCGCCGAAATTCGCGCGTCTGTGGAAGAGGAGTTCTTGGCTACCGAGGGATTGAGCTGGAAAGAGTGTCTGAAGCCTGGATACCGCGAACGCTTTGGCCTTGCGTTTGCCATCATGTTCTGGCAGCAGTGGAGCGGCACAAATTCGATTGGATACTATGCGCCCCAAATCTTCGCTTCTGTCGGGCTCAGCGGCTCCAGTACTTCGCTGTTTGCGACTGGTATCTATGGTACTGTCAAGGTCATCGCTACGGGAATCTTCCTCATCATCGGTATCGAGCGCTTCGGTCGCAAGTGGCCATTGATTGCTGGCGCTTGGTGGATGGCGGCTTGCATGTTCATCATTGGCGCCGTTCTCGTGTCCTTTCCGCCGAACCCTGATGCTGAGTCTGTGAGCTCTGCGTCTATCGCCATGGTGGTGATGATTTATCTGTATGTTATTGGCTATTCTGCTAGCTGGGGTCCCATACCATGGGTGTACGTTGCAGAGATCTTTCCTACGAGGCTGAGAGCTTATGGAGTAGGACTGGCTTCTGCTACACAGGTTTGTCTCACCCATGTTTCCCGTCGTCCGAGATGCTAACCCGTGTCCAGTGGCTCTTCAACTTTGTCGTCACAAAAGTCACACCAGCGGCCATCAACAGCATTGGCTGGCGCACCTTTATCATGTTTGGCTGTTTCTGCACTGCGATGGGAGTGTTCGTCTTGGTGTTCCTCAAAGATACCACGGGCCGCAGTCTGGAGGAGATGGATATTTTGTTTGGGGCCGTCACTGCAGAGCAGAGGAAAAAGGATGTCGAGTTGGCTGTGGCGGAGGAGTATAAAGCTGATCCGCATGCTGAGCATGTGGATCGCGTGGAAGAGGACAAGGTGTATAAGGATAGAAATGGTAAGTAATGGACGTACGGGTAGAGGAACAGAGGAATAGAGGTATACAGGCATAAATAGACACTGGATATAAACATTGGATATGATATTATGATTTGCTTACATTTATTTCTTGCCTGACCTAGAATGTGCTTCTCTTGATTGGCGGTGTGCTGTAATAGAGATGATGAATTTTATCTGTATATTGTCACCAACCTCCTTGACCTCTTGTCCGACCGTATCGCAGCCGTATTCGCCAACAGCCTATCGCTTTCACCGGTGAAGGAACACGATAACAGAACAAGGCCGCGCGTTTCAGCCTGGTGGGAGCCTGAGCAAGCCACCAACACCGCCTTCTTCTCTTCTTCGTCAGATCGACGAGATGTGTGATAGCGGTTTGGTTGCAAAGTCGCAAGAATTGCCTCGAAGAAGAGCGACAGAGGCACAAGTGGCACGAGATGTTGTATATTTGTGCAGATACAGCTGCCGAGAGGGCGGGGCTTGGCGCCGTCACTGCCGCGTTTCGTTTATGAAACTGGGGAAGGCGCAGGGACAGCGATGCTGGCGAGAAGAGCGTATGCATATCTAAACACGCGCGTACTGCGTACACTTTCGTGATCGAGTACTCAAAGAAAGCCAGCAACAAGAACCAACACATAAAGTTCTTCACCCTCGCAAGAATCGCCAAAACAAGTAGTGGTTGCTGTCAGCAATAATTCGGGGTCGGGAATCGTAAGATCCGGAAAGGTCGGTCGGGCGTTTCTGGAAAGAAGGGCCGTTGGATAAAGTTGGAGCTGACATAACTGCCTGAAGCCCTGCTTTCTGTGCCCATCCCTGGATTTCTTGCAAACACGACATTCCTAAGAAAACACGTCGCTCTACTCTGGATGTTACTCCTGGGATAGTCTGGAATCTAGAAGGACAGAGGAAGAATGGAGAATCTGCAGATTCATTCGAGGGTGAGTGTTGGTGAAGACAGGGGCTCGACAAGCCCGGACCGAACCGAAAGTGTATACCAGGACAAGGCTGACGGACAACAACAGAGCTACATCGTGCGCTGGGTGCACGTCAGCGAAGGCCACTCGATTGGATGGAGTGTGCAGCCGCACAAGAAGAGCATCAACTTTGGCATCTTCAAGCATCCCGGCACCAAGAATGGCCTGGCCCCCGGCATGCCCACCTCGTCGTCGGTCACCCTCGAACCCCCGCCGAGCGCCCACAGCAACGATGAGCCCGACGGAAGGAAGAGACGCGGATCCGTGGCCAAGCACGAGGCCAGCACCGTCATGGAGAAGCTGCACAACATTGGACTGCGCTGTGTCGAGTGGGTCGGCAACTGCGAGGCCGACAAGGTCAGCGTGGGCACCTACGACGTAGCCCCTGGACAGGGAGGTATGTACGGTCTCGTCTTTGACAACACCTTCAGCAAGACCGTGTCCAAGACTGCGACGCTGGTGCTCATGACGCATCCCACCAACGCCCCGCCAAAGTCCAGAGCCACCCTCAAGGCCCAGCCGAGCACGCCGAACCTCAAGACCAGTCCGCGCATCGCTGCCACGCCCGCCGCTTCTGTCGAGTCGCTGGGCAAAGAGCTGGAAAAGACACAGGCCGCAAAGGGTACGAGATCTTCGTTCCACCCCTCGCTTGCGCCGCACGACATTCACAGCGGCACTCTGGGCAAGCGTCGCAGAAAGAAGGGCCAGGGCTATGCGCGCCGTTTCTTTTCTCTCGACTTTACTTCTGGCACTCTGTCTTACTACCGCAACAGCCACGCTTCGGCTCTGCGTGGAGCCGTGCCTTTGTCTCTGGTCGCTGTCGGTGCCGACTCCAAGACTCGCGAGTTCTCTGTCGACTCTGGCGCCGAGGTCTGGCATCTCCGAGCTAGTAACCAAAAAGACTTTGAGGAGTGGAGAGAAGCACTTGAACGGGCTTCGTCCACTGCCGTTTCTGGTCCTTCGACCCCAGCTGTCTTTACGCAGAACAGAAGCCCTTTCCCTGGTGCTTCGGATGCCGTCACGTCAGTCGAGTGGGAGAGGGCAGAGGAGATTGTCAGCAGGATTTCTGGTTCTCGCGATGCTTTGCGCAGACTTGCTCAAGACACCGATGTCAAGATCTCGCCTTCTGTCGCCGCTGCTTCACCGAGTGCTTCATCTGTGGAATCCTTCGCAAACCCCTTCTTCGCAGATGCCGACACTGCTTCCGTCACCACCTCTTCTGAACGGCTTCCATTCTGGAAACGCAAGCCCAGCGCGGCTAGCAAGGAGGCTCCTGCATTTAAGCGAAAGACCTCTGGTCAACAGCTCGAAGTCCCCAATGGTTCAGCTCCCAGTTCCCACCCGACATCTCCACTTCCCAACTACTCCAACAAACAACCTCTCACCGCTGCAATCACCATGCAGGAGACTCATGAACGATGCCTGGCTCTTCTGCGCGATTTGGACAATGTCGTGAACGACTTTTCTGCCCTTCTGGCAGAGTCAAAAGCACGTCGCATGCCCATCAACCCGAACTTGCTTGCCCCAGCCGCTTCTCGATTGTCCATAGACTCGGTCTCTTCGCAAGAATTCTTCGATGCCGAGGACGTGCCTTCTCAACTTCTGTCAATCCGGAGATCCAGCGAGGCTACTCGCGAAGATGACGATCAGGACTTCCAAGACATAACCTCTAACGGGGGTGACTCAGACACAAGCAGTGATGCAGGAGATGCTACTGAGCTTTCGAACGATACAAGCGCCACTCCTGGCCAGACATCGCTCTTCCCTGCCAAACCCGCTCCGTTGACATCTTCGCTACCAAAGGTCACCTACCGCACGACTATATCACCTCCCAAACAGCCTCCACCCTCACTCATCGGGTTCCTGAGGAAGAACGCTGGCAAAGATCTCAGTACTGTCAGCATGCCGGTCACAGCGAACGAACCACTTTCAGCCTTGCAGCGTCTCGCCGAACCTTTCGAATCTGTTGATCTCCTACACAAGGCTTCCTCGTTGTCCTCACCAGACAAAGCCTTGGATCGACTCATCTATGTTGCCGCATTCGCCATCTCCAACTTTGCCAGCAATCGTGTCAAGGAAAGAGCAATCCGCAAACCTTTCAACCCCATGCTTGGCGAAACTTACGAACTCATCCGCTCAGACCTTGGTTTCCGCTTCGTGTCAGAAAAGGTGTGCCATCGACCTGTTCGAATGGCCTTCCAAGCCGACGCATTGGACTCAGCATGGTCACTGTCCCAGTCTCAGCAGCCCACACAGAAATTCTGGGGCAAGAGTGCAGAACTCAACACAGAAGGCAAGATGAGATTGGTTCTTCATAACGTGAACGGCGAGAAGTATTCCTGGACCTTGGCAACATGTTTCCTCCGCAATGTAATCGCAGGCGAGAAATACGTCGAACCTGTCGAAAGCATGACCATCGTCAACGAAACCAATGGATCAAAGGCCGTCGCCACCTTCAAAGCTGGAGGCATCTTTTCTGGTCGCAGTGAAGAGGTGACAACACAATTCTACGATGCTTCTTCATCAGCACCCATGGGGACCACTCTCGCAGGCAAATGGACAGAATCCCTCTCCCGCACCGACACTGGCGAAACAATCTGGACAGCTGGTCCTCTTGTACCCAACGCACCCAAAGTATACGGCTACACCTCCTTTGCCGCCTGTCTCAATCAGATCGACGAAGCAGACAAGAAAGCAATCTCACCCACCGACTCACGCCTACGACCCGATCAACGCGCCCTTGAAGATGGTAAAACTGATGAAGCGGAAGCACTCAAAGCTAGACTTGAAGAGCGACAAAGAGCGCGAAGAAAGGTTTTGGAAACGCATGGAGCGGACTGGAAACCAAAGTTCTTTGAGATGGTCAAGGGAGAAGAAGGGGACGAGGAAGTTTGGAGGTTGTGTGGTGGCAAGGGCGGGTATTGGGAGCGTAGGGACAAGGGCGATTGGAAGGATGTGGAGACGGTGTTTGAGACGTGAGATGTTTGTTTGCGAAAGCGCAAGCTGCGTGTTGGAGACGTGTAATTGGTTATGCAGGGTCAAGCTGCAAACAAGCTTGTTGTTTGCTTGAGCTTGCCCCGCACCTTTGGGTGAAAGAGCAAAGACAATCAAACAAAATCCATCTGTCTTTACCTCTTCTTCGCCTTTGTGAATTCTTGCGTGTCTTGCTGACAGTGAGCTGGCATTGCTTTCGTCCTACCGCCATTAGATATGTTTGTGTTTTCAGACTGCTGACTTCCCTCCCACAGCTGCTTGGTCCTTCCTTCTTCCTCCGCTACCAATCTACCGCTTTCTCTTCGGTCTCTTTCGCGAAACCCAGCAAAGCAATCTTCTCGTACTTGCTCCTACCACCTGTTTCTGCACTTTGGCCTTTGTTGCATACCCTGCCTTCTTTATCCATCGACGCACATCAGTCCAGAGCAATCGACAAGCTCCCATTTGCTCATCACAATCCGGGGCTGGGGATATAAGATATCCGTCTCCCATGGCTCTTGCGATGGACTGTCCCATTCTTCAATTCTATGCTTCAAGGGTATATATGGGCAATGCCCTGCCCTCTCCATGATCGGCATCGACGGTCTTAATGTCTTGGACGCCGTCGTCTGTCGGGTATATATCAAGGGATCATCATCCTCCATTCCATTGCTGCGGCTGGTCCCTCTTCTTCTATGGCGTCAACTTCCATCATCTCAGTCTACGCACAACATATACCCAACATATGCTCAGCATGACCGCCAACATCATCAGACTCCTGGTACTCAACTTGGTGGACTATATGCTAGCTTTTGAATATGTCTGCGGATCAGTACAGTATACACCCGGCTCAGGGCTCAGTCCAACACCAGGTAAAGGACTCAGTCTAGCCGTAGTCCAGCTCCAAGCCTGGCAACAGTCTTGGGCTCAGCTCAGGACTCAGGCTATCAGGAGAAACGACCATCCATTCCACCAGACACAACCCAAACAGAGTCAAGGATAGGATACAAAGATTTGCTATGATGCCGTCGATGCAATCTTGCCTTGATACCTTCTATACATCATTTTCTATGCCCTCGGTTCATCACGACGCGGAGTTTCGCTGTCGAGGCTGCGCTTTCACGACAATGCTTTTGTCCAATGATCTGGAAGTCTGTGTCGGTATCTTCATGTTCGCATTCAGAACCATGGCTCCCACAAACCGGCCAGTTTCACCACACATCTGATTGCCAAGGTCTCTTACATCAGACTCAATCCTGTCATCCCATTGTATATACGGTTTGCAAACGGTCTTGCCTTCCGATTCCCTTTTTATACGCAAAGATATCAACTACTGCGCAGATGTCCTTGACGACTGGTCTCTTGACAAACAGCAATCTCCTTCAGCCTATCTCGACTATTGTATCTATCGATCAGTGTTTCGTCGCTGCCACCAAGGTGAAGATGAAACGAAACCATGCCAGAAATAAGGCCAAGCGCACACGTCGTGATTGCAACAACGTTGAGACTGCCGATCTATATAACATGGATCAATCTAGCGCGAGAAACCCCTCTGATACATACAATGAGGATGTTTATCAACAGAGCGTGGCCCGTGTGACTGAGTACAGTGGCAAATCGGACGAAGCGACGACTGCTCTAGACTACCTCGCCATCTACTCCGCTATCGATTCTGCCGCCCACCATGCTGCTCCTCAGTCCAAGATCTCGGACTGATTGCCAAGATCGTACTAAGTACACTATCTGGGGCTGCCATGGCTTGACTGAACTCCTCATCATGAGCGCTCGGTCTGCTACCTTGCCGTGCTCGGTATTGGTTTCCTCGCGGCTCTCTTGACTTGGTCAGAGACAAAACAAACAGTCAGCCTCTAGCATCTTCCAACGTTGTCACTACCATCGACGCTGCCCCAGATGAAGACGCTCAACTTCAAGCTGTAATGATCAGGCTGGAGAAAAAGGGTCACTACGATTCTTTGATGGTTAAGCTTGCTATCGCGACAGTGGGCCCTCACGACACGGATGCCATCGCCAATCTACTGGATTCTCTGGATGGTAAGGAAGTGAAGTACACTGAGACTGCTGGTGGGAAGAAATTGGTCCAGTGTACCGCCTTCAAAGATGACTTCCAAGACTTGTCGCGCTGTGCAACAGAAAGATGATCGAGCTTCGAGTCAACTATCTCACAGCGCTTGAAGGTGCCAATGGTACATCTTTATTCCGTCATCATTCTTCGACAAAAGAGTTTGACTCGAATGCGCCAACACCTGCTGCAACACTCGCAAAACATTCAAGTATAAAGACAATCATCATGGCTGAACAGCCCAATGACATTCCTGATATATAACTGCATGAGCAGTCAGAAGAGTCACCGTTCTCCCCCTGTTCACTGGCCTCACTTCACTCCTCATCTCCAGATGTTCCCAGCGACTAGAAGCTCACTCATTCGTCGACGATGAGTCAGCCGCCATATTCCGTCTGCTTCTGCCCAAAACCCTACATGTTCGGCTTCTGTGACCACTTCTCTCTCCCCCTTATATAACGATATCCAGGATATTGCAAAGTTAGTCATCTATGGAATTACATCAACGTATACTTCTAGTACACTCTACCCTTTTACGAAGCAACACACTTGCATTATGGACCTGGATGTCGTTCTCGGACAAACCTCTCGAAGTCCGCAACACGGTCTACTTCTTACTCGAACCCAACTAAGAAGAAGAAGACTTCGACATGAGACAAATTCTCATCGATGACAGCGATGACGGTGTTGATGAGCACGAAGATGCAGACCTTATGCACGTCTCCCACGAGATAAGAGCACGCTTCCTCTTTCCCTACCTTCGCCAATTCCAAGCAATCATCTTGCGCGGCAATTCTGAGGAGATTGCAGGAGGTCAACAACGCCTGGAAGGTACTGTCCAGTGCCTAATAGCGCGGCTGAACATGAAATCAAGCGTCAGCACCACTGTCGATTCTGTACAGCAGGCAGGGGAAAATGTCATCACCCTCAAACCCCCGGACCTGCAGGATTCAAACTGTCTCAGTCTGCTCCTCGGACCCGACCACGAAGAACAAGACTTCGACATTGATCAGATTCTCACCGACGACAACGTGACGGTGCCGATTTTCTGGCTACGCGATTGCGCTTCAGGCTGCCCCAGTTCGTGCCCAAGCGCAATGACCATCGAGTTCTTACAACGTATTGCGAAAGTCAGAAACTTACCATCTGTATATCATGGCTCCTACCATCAGGGACAGGGCAACGGTCTCGCACCGCTCTACAAGAAGCGCGGCTGTGGACATGGCTCGCTCGTATTCCGCCATCCGCCAAGCCAATAAGGCCAAGCAATGCAAGTTCTTTTCCTGACACATTCTCCTGACAAGACAAGCCCATCTGCAGCAAGGCGATCAGTCACCAGGGGCATGGGAGCAAAAGCTCGCCACCTGACCAGAAGTACTGCTGCCGTCATCAATTGATGACTCCCTTGGCTGCTGCTGTCAGCAAATCACGAACCAACCAAAGCAGCACAATGCAGCAATCACAACTACCCCTCAACTCTGCGACCTTCGTCCAAGACAACATCACAATCATGTCTCAGAAGAGTATGAGCCACGATCACAGTGATCTCTGGACTATGGGTATGCAGCAACAGTATCACTACTTCCGCCATCTACGACCAGGTCCAAGATTCGCCACGGCTCTGACTTGCTCCTTCGTCTCGTTGGTCACATCACGCTCAAATCGTACTCTCGGAAGCACCAACGGTGACAGACCTCCCACTTTCGATTCCCGTCTTTGTCTTTTGACCTTTATATAAATGTTCTGGACATCTTCTGTACACTGCTGCATGACTTCGCCATGCTTCTCAACCAGAAGGCGTATGACCTTCAGACAATCGATTAGTTCGAGATCAGCGGATGGAAGACCCAGTCGAATCACCAGCAATCGAGCCTTCACATCAGCATCTGGTCATCCATACTGGCCTTGGCTATCGTCACTCTTGCGTGAAAGCACGGAATCATCTGGCTAGATGGTCTGGGCTTGCTCTCCAAGGTGCCCAAGATTGAGCTCAGGCTCTTGCTTCGTCTTCCTTGCCCTGGTGGTTATTCGTCACAGACAACACGTTGGACCTGACGGTGGCCCATTCATACCGAGAGATGATATCCACAGCGCAGCAATTGACTTATAATCATTCATCCTAAGTCTGCCCACTCTACCATTCAACAGCCAGTCTACGCCTCGCTCAAAGTTTGTCAGCGTGCCAGATGAATTGCCTACTTTATAGTACGTCCGTACCATCTATCTTGCCGTCAGCAGTCTTGGGCTTCTACTCGGCCCCTTTCTGACTGCGCGCAGAAGATTGCACACCTGGCTAGATGGCCAGGCCAATACTACCTTCCCAAAGACATCTAGATGGAGCTCCCAGGATATCTGGCCAAAAAAGACATCTCCAACCTGGGTCTTGTATATGAGTCCTTGCTCAGGGCTGCACATTATCAACTCGCAAAAACGCAATCTTCCATCATGTTCAGACCAAAGCAGAATCTCGAATCGTCGTACCACTGGCTATTTGTCAGATACGTCCATCCATCATCCGCTTCTAGTCTTGGAAAGCTGGCTTAGATCTTCGTACGGACATTATATAAACCCAGCCATTATGAAGCGCAATCGAAGAGGTTGGATTCAGAAGCAACGCAAAGTATTCACTTGGGAAATCACGGCCAAGCGCAGCATTAGAACCGGGTGCAACCCAGTCAGCCGCCCCCAATAGTCCCTCGTACGCGCACATCCAAGGGTAGATCGCTCAATGGTTGGTTGAAGACGATTATATATGCTCCTCGGTGGAAATTGCCAGATCAGAGGATCTCGAAGGTCAACTCAATGAAGTCGAAAAAGCCATGCTGATCAACTCAGAAGGTCAACTCAGAAGGTCATGTCGCCGAGATCACCAGACTTAAGGACATCGCAGGTCAATTCATACCAACACTCAGCAAGGCCTGCCCGCTTGCACCACCAACACTCAGCAGGGTCCTGCTACTGGTCGTGCCGGCCTCGGTGATCTCCCCCCCGAGGTCACATAGAACATCATTGCCCGCGCACCCAACAAGAGACGTGCGGATGACATGGCTCATGCCCTACATCTCGAGAACTGGGGGCATGATCACGGGGAAACAACCGAATTTGCCACGGCAGAGATCGAGAATGACCAGAGCACGGCCGATCGTGCTCCAGCAGGGGTTGGGACAGGTCAGAGTGTGGCCGACTCTGTTCCAGCAGAGGTCGAGGATGACCGGAACACTCAAAAAAATCGTCCCGGCGAACCTGACGTCTCCAACGACACCAGTCCTGAACGACGCCATCGCATCAGAAGCAGTATTAGAAAATGATGTCCGAGAGCTCTCATCCCTGGGCAAAGAGATGCGAAAGCGCGAGAAAAAGGCACGCCGAGCTGCGGCAAGCTCTAGAAAGGAAGCACGTCGTTCTGCTACTGCCAACTCTAACGTTCAGCCCACTGCTGCCGCTCAGACTGCGGTGAGGCCCTGCGACTTGTGCAAAGCCCAGCGCAAATGACCTTCCAAACACCGATCCAAAGATTTATTGACTGATTACACATCGGTTGTTCATTGCCATACTGCGGATGTGATGAAGAAGAACAAGAGAGACCGATCGTACCTGTCAAGCAGAGTCCCGTGGAAAGTGTGTTCCTGTTCCTAGTTCGATGTGCTGCAAGCTTCCAAGGGCAAGAAGGGAGTTTATAATGGTTGCGTAAAATGCCGTGGCCGGCAGATTGCATGTGAAGAACGCTGGTCGCTCATCTCACTACTATCGAGACTGGCATCGACACAGCACCATGCCTTCAAGAAGTATGAACACCTTGCGCGGCCTTGTTGGCTCTGATTTTCAGGCCAACAACAAGGCCGACTTTGTTCGCGCCAGCTGGGACCTAGCTTTTAGTCCTGGGTACGATTTTCCGGTGTCCCTTTGCCCTGCTACAACCGTTGACTGATGCGAAAATATAGCTGGAATGCCCTGCCTGACGTCAATGTTCTCCCTACTACCCAAGGTATGCAGTCTGGCCTTTACTCTGCAGCCATGGTCCCTGCCTCTACAATCTCTGCGCACACTGACACCGCACCTCCTAGAGCTTCCGAAGATGACGACGATCATGAATCCGCCACTGAGGAGAGCGATGACGCCGGGGAGGACCATGATGACCAGAGAACCGAAGACGACGGAGACGACGAGATGGTCTCAGCCTCCGAGGAGGACAGCGACGAACCCAGCGAGGACGACGAGTACGATGACGAGCACGAGAGCAACGCCGAAGAAGAGGTTTCTGCAGAGGAGACCGACGACCAAGCCAGCGATGACGAGAAAGACAACGACAACGACTTATACGACTCAGACGAAGAGGCCAGCGACAACACTCCCGCCCCTGCTCGCCGCCCTCGCGCCCGCAACACTTGCGACTTATGCCGTCGCACCAAGACCAGAGGACGACAACGAGCACGATGACGAGCACGACGACGAGTACGAGAGCAGCAACGAACAAAAAAAAGTCTCTCAATGGTTGCTTGGCGAGTGGTGACGGATCAATCGAACGGACCATACATAAGACGTCTCTGCTGCTTTATATACTGAGATGTCGGCACTGGAGACGATCCTCTCCATTCACCTGTGGCAATTGCCAGAGCACCTCCACCATGTGCACCTCACTTGCTCTCAGATTTTTCAACAAGGCTCGCACTGAGCTTTAGCTGTCCCTGTTCCCCCCTCAATTCAGCGACACGATTATGCAGGTCCCCAGAAGCCACGCAAACGACAACGCCGCACTCGTCTGCGCTCTCGTAGCCTTTGCCGGCTCTCATGAAGACTAGAGAACACGCAGACGACATGGCCGCCCCGTTCAGTAACTCAACCTAGCATGTCGTTGCAAACGGTACTGATCTTGTGAAGGCGCCTTGGTTCTCGCAACCTCTTCTGAGCCCCCTCACCCCGGTTACGCAACCGCACCGCTCGACGAAATGCTTGCCTTCCAGCCACTCGGTCGCCGCTCCGTCGAGCTCGTCGTCGAAAGATGTGACTGCGGTGCCTAAGAACTGGGTTCACTGACCAGAAGGGTGACTTTAAACCTGCATTCCCTTTACGAGGGCCTGACCAGCCTCCTGCTACACCACTGCGTTCACCACACGGGCCCTCTAGCCAAGTGTCCATACTGCGCCAGATACAAGCGCGGTTGTGTGTGTCTGGAGGACTACGCGACCAATATAGTGCGCGTTCAGCCTTTGTGACCCCGGTTGCGTCAATCAAAACAGAGAGCTAATCCTCAGATGCTCCTTCCAACAAGAAGATTATGTGAACAACACTACTTGTGAAGTGTCCAACCTAGGTACTGAGTACCTGAACAGCTTCAGGGTCAAAGATCCTGGACAGCTGTTTCGTCAGGAGGCTGTGAAGAAGGAAGAGAGTCAGATAGAACTCGACCGTCAGCAGAAGTTCTCTCTTCAACAATGCTCAGAGGGCTAACCATGCCCGGATCTCGATGTAGTGTCCCTCGAGGGCCTCCAATCCATCGACCAAGAACTCTACAAAACGAACTGCAAAGCTTTTGTCAAGGCGCTGGAGCATCACGCCGACCAGCAACCCACCGAGAATCTTCGCCACTTGAACCCCGCCATGTCACCTGTGTTGCAGAAGCACGTATGATGGGAACGTCCCGTCTACAAGGTGCCATTCTCGTTGATGACGTGGGTCTGGCCAAGACGATCATGGGTTTTTACATTACTCTCACCGCAAAGAAATTGGTAGTGCTTGACGCAGCCTCGCCTGCTGGACGAACGCCACAATTACCGTGCTTTTCAGTTGTCATCAAGTATAACCACAGGACAATGTTATCTTTGTGCTCGGGCACGCATCGTTCCTAGAGTTCTAAGTCTCAGGGACTGTGTGTGTGCGACGATCTACTTCGCCTCCACGACATGCTTTTGGACTCCCTCCGCAAGCTCAGCATTCGCAACATGCGCCTGTACCACGAACACAATTTGGCCAGATCAAACGCGTGGAGACGCAGCGTCGATACCTGTATGTTTATACTGTTGGTATATAGTCTTCTAGTAAGACCTCCTAACATCACAGCTGAGAAACACTTCAGACCTCAACTTCGAGAAGTTCTGTGGAGAATTGATATAGCTCATGGCAACTACGTCGCAACTGAGCAGTACAGTTCGAGGACCTGACTGATAAGTCTAATATGTCCACCACCCACTCAAGTTTTACCAGGTCGAAACTTGATCACCTACCTGATCGGAAAAGTACTTCGAGACGTGTTTTAAATGTCTGCAGGATAGAAGCTCCTGTATTTTGCTACGTCGAGTATGATGTCTGGATCTCGCGTCTATATCCAGTTTCACGGTTCGCAACCGCAGTATCAGGAGAAGCCCGATCAAGCTGGTCCCACTGCCTACAGTGCTCAGGCCACTGCCAACAGCTACTATATTGCCGGCTCTGGCGAGACAGGTGTCAAGGGGGAACGCACTTGTCCCCTAGTCTTCGAAGACAAGGAGACATGGTTCTGTCAATACCCGAGCTGCTGCTGCCGATACAGCAGGTATGGGGATCTAGTCAAGTTCAGCAGACAAAGAAATCATCAGGATACAGACTCTTGAGGATCAACAAGCGCGCTACGACACGGAACTTTCAGCAAAGCCGAAGTATGACATGATATATCTAGGCCTTGGCTACCTTGCACTTCTGTCTTGCCAGCGACTATCAAGCATACCTCAACTTCATTTCTACTCCAAGCGAGAACCAGGAAAGACTATGCTTTTGATGGCTTGGAGCCCTCAATACTGACCAACAAACTCCGTCACCGCCGCTCAGAATGTCCTTCTCCAAGATTTAATCCTGGTGGGCGGGCACATTCAGCAGAGCCAAGGTATGACATGACACTCTTCTAGAGTTCCATCACTCATGTTTACCTCCAACCCTCTCCGCCACCACTACCTATATATATAGCCCGTCGCTGCAAAGATGTCAGCTACCCTAGGAGACACTCTGCCGAGAGCAGAACACACCTCAGGAGAAGAAAAGCAACAAGGGCCGATTTGCTGCTCTCGGAGGTGCTGCGTTCATGGGGGTATCAGTCCTGATCACCCCTGCTCCACGAGGTTCGATGGCACATCTCGCTGCCACCAAAGCCGAGAACCATTTCTTGGAGGAGAGAAGATGGCTTCGTGGATCTGAGTGGCAGTGAATCTGCGAGAAGCTGGTAGGTAGATGAGCTCTTCGAGAGCTTTTCGAACGTGTCTGCCTGCTTGAAGATGACAACAAGACTTTGAAAAAGCACATAAATCCTTCCCCACAGGTCATTGAAGTTATAAAGCGACATAGCCATCGATCAAGATCGCAAATGGCTGCCGGTAAAGGCGATCTTGTTCAAGATACCGCTGGAGCTATAATTCGCGCAGCGGGCAGAAGATACGGTTGCATGAAACAACCCACTTACGTTATAGACCCAAATCTGGTTCTCGCAAATGCCCCACAAAGTCCGTAACCCCATCTAATCCAATATCTCATTTGACGACCACAAACTCTTCAACCTCAAAGAACTGCAAGAAGAATATGACACAGATGCACCAGAGGAGGAAACTCACAAAGATGCGGGCATCACCTGCGTCAACAAGGAGTTCCGCGCCCGTCTCCGTCGCCAATATCTGATGCAGTTTTCTGCTATCCTCGAACGTGGCGGCTCTGAAGACAATGTCGAGACTGGTCCCGCCTAATCGAATTTGAACAGGCCGGCTGATGGATGATCGCCAAAGCATGAGTCACATTCGCTCCTGAGCAAGTCAACACTTTCAATGCAGCTGTTGTCGAGACGTTTTGATATTGGCGGGTTGGCCAGTGGAGGTGGTCTTGTTTCAGATGCCGCAGGGGCTGCCACTCCACAGACCCAATTACGGTCGATATATTATCGCAACCATCTCCTTCGGGCGCGCCAAAGCGCAGACACGCATACAGAGGCAAATCCTCGAACGATTGCCTGACATGCCAAGACGAGCATATCAAATGTGACGAGGGCAAGCTAGTCTGTATGAACTGCGCTAGAGTTGGTCGCGTATCCGTCCAGAGAGGTGGCTCGCAGGTCATACCTTCGTCGAGCAATGGGCCACTAATCCCTGTCGGTCTTTACGACACCTCTGTGGGTGCTCCATCTGTAGAGGTAGATGCTGCAGGTGCCAACACCGTGGATGAGCTCCTGAACGAGGATGGAGAAGCTACCAACACAGATGCAGAGCCTTCCCAGCACAATAACACCCAAGAGTACCACAAAGACTAAGCCAATATATATTAAACCAATAAGCGTTCTCAGAGCACGTCCAATGCGATGAAGCTCTGGGTCTGCTTTGCGGGATACGGTCGCTCAAGTTGAAGGAGACTGGTCATCGCTGGATCTTACTTGAAAGGACTACGCAGGCCATATGACATGGCCAGCAAGAATCCCGACAATGTCTCGCTCGCAATAGCCGTCGCTGCGACTTTCGCTTCCAAGTCAATTCTTGACCTTGGCTCTTGAATAACAGCAAATGCATGTCTTTGCCACGCTCTATCCAATGCCTGGTTGCCATGACACTGGAGGTACTCCATGCGACAGAAGTTTCTGCTTTCATTATATGAACCTGCACTTATTGCGCGTGCGTTTCGTCTTCTCAAGTCAGGCCTTATAGCTGCCATCAACCCGACTCCAGATACAGCCTTACAAAACTTTCTCACCATGGCTACCAACAACACCGTAGTTTTCGTATCCCAGATTCAAAAGGATCTACGGACTGCGTGGGACAAGGGCCACACATATTTTCGCGGCCTATATATATAATCTGACTAGACCTAGCCGAATGATTGCTGCAATCAAATTGTCTCTCCAGAAGACAAGAGACCCTCCCACTATCGAGCGCAAGATTCCACCAAGCGCCTATCTCTCAAGAATCTTGGGAGCACGAGAATCGTTAGATTGTCTGGCACCTCTCTCCTTACACCTCGACAATATGGTTGAGGCACAAGATAGATGTTGGTCGCTACCGAAGGTTGCAGGAAGTGGGCGAGTTTGACGTCTTTACCCGGCCAATCGCGTGTCCTTTAACCGATGCTCGCTGACGTTGACAATCACGGGTACCATGTCAATGCAGACCGGCATGTTGATCGATGAAGCACCCAAGACACCTCACACATATTGCGAGTGTGTTACTTCTGCATAGTTATGCATGACATTGTCAAGGAATATAACGACCTCAATCAGTCTACCAAGCCCGTGCTGATCAACGCAAAGCTGCCACCATGCGTGTCGAAGGCCACCAAGTCCAGCTTTACGCAGCCCGCAAGCAACTCATCAGCCCTTAGATGATTAGTGCGAAGTGCGCCGTAAGCTCTCGGGTGGCAACACTCGTCGCTCTTTTGAGCTCTAGCGCCTTGGAGGCGACTATGAGATCCAGGACAGCACTCTTACTCGTCCTCTAGCCGCACCGAATCGCACTACACCTCGTCGTCCAGTCACACCCGCTCGTTTAAGCTCTGAGATGGTAAGTCTCGCGAGCGGGTTTTATGCAACCTTCTCCATCTATAATGGATTCATCCGTGCCACCTGCGAGCCATCCAGGAAGCCGAAGATCAAGTGTATGCCAAGTCAGGAAGAGGGCATATGTGAAAAGTGTGCAAAGAGAGGTACCACGTGCGTCTGTCTAGAAAGAACGAAATATGGCACACGCACCAAGAAGGCCTTCTGTTGAAGCTTTCTTGCTGTTCTTGGGAGGGAGTCTCTCTTTACTGTTTACAATCGAACACTTGTAGACTGTACGAAGCGGAGATTACGCATAATTTCGCGGCTTATATATCTTCCTTGAACGTAAGGACTTACCTGGCGCTTATCAGCCCTGCATCTCATCTGCGAGAGCAGCCGGCGGTTGAAGTCTAGATGCATTGAAAGACTCAGTGCGAGGCACACGCGTCTGGAAGAACGTGTCGCGAACGAAGCAGACGATCGAAGGATCGACCTCGATGCTCTGTCATCACACATACAGATCCTTGAGGATTACAAAGTCACAAATACGGAGCTTGCAAGAGGTGCCAGAAGAAGGGCACCGCTTGTGTGCGTTTGCCGAGGGCAGAATACCGCTCCCGGGTTGCAACGCCACAGAGTGGCTCCGTAGGTGGCTCGTCGAGAATCATGACCGTCTGCAGAACACCAAAGCCCGACTTGACCAGAGGTTCCGCGCCCTGGAAGTTATCGCCCGATTGCCGTCGCCAAAGTAATCTTATACATCACCTCCAACGACCAAGCCAGTCACTACAGCACAGAAGAAAAGGTCTAGAGAAAGGGATTGGATGGCAAAGGCCTTGAGCCCGCCTCTCTCCTTCTAAACCTTTCTCCTTCTTCCTCAACTCCTCCACACTCCTCCAATTCGTCCGCGGACCACTTCTTCAGCCCTTCCGCATTCTTTCCCCCCCTTTGAAACAGGTATTTCCCTCCCATCAATACAGGTATTTTCATCTTGTGAGTCGCATTTGAGACGGTCGGCAAACGCGTCCGCGCGTCTATTACGACCACCAAAATGCGTCCGTTACAGAGATAAACAGCGTCAACCGCATCAGTCTTGTAACGGTGCGTCTTCCCAGAGACACAAACAGCGAGCAAACAACTGCTCTCGCATTGTCACTCTGGAGTCCCTGATTAACCGCCACACCACCGATCCAATATGAGTTGAAGTGGCCTTTTGTCAAGCTGAGATGCTGGGCTAAGTTCCGAGACTCGGAAACGGAGCTCACGCTTCCAAAGCATCCAACGCATCATTGATCATCATAGAACAAAGCTTCACCTGGACGAAAGCATATATAAGGCATGGTAGAGCACAGCTGCCTATATGTAATTGACCATCGCAGAGAGAGATCAAAACGAGCACCTTTGAGATGTGGATCGAGCAGCTGAAGTTGATCAAGGCTCTCGTTCAGCGGAGCCTCTCCAGTATCGTTCCTGCCGTTTTGGTCATCGATGCTCGCCGCACGGTCGCTGCAATCATGCAGATCTGTGCTGATGTATATATCGGTGGAGCCCCGTTGTGAATCCATCGAGACTTATAGGTCCAGACAACGTCCACCTGCAACTGATGACAAAAGACGAGTCGCTTGAGGAAGAGAAGCGAGTCGAGGACAACGAATCGTCCTTCCAGCGTTCAACAAGGGCTCCACAAGATGCTTCGTGACGCGGTTGGCTCAAAGGGTCTTGATTTCGTCACAAGATGCTTGGTTCTAAATCAAGGCCCACAAGTTCAGCGTGCCATCGACAGCTGGCACTGCCTACTTGGCTCATATAGAGGACAGCCCCTTCGTGCAAAAATGTTTCAGTTGACCGACAGCGCTCAGTATACTTGCCCCTTCTAGCTTGAGACATCAGATTGATCTCGTCGTTTCAGTCGACACTGTTCAACTTTCTGAACTACGAATCAGACGATGAGGTCGCACCCGACGGTAGCTCGATTCGACATTCACCTCCTCCACTACTTGATCCCTACGCCCAGCTGGCTCTGGATCGTGAGGAAGATCAAATTCTCTATCATTTTTGGGATCCTCAGGTCCCCAACAGCCAGGAACTAGAAGCCGACCTCGACATACAGCTGGCATTCCTCACTCAGGATCGAGACGAGTGCTCCTAACTACCAAGGTCTCAAATCGTCAACTCTACCTTGGCCGCTGTTTCCAAATCACACCACTCCTTATCCCCAGAGTCATCTCGTGGTCTATGGATCTGGCTGGTGTCCTTCGAAGCAAAATCTATATATCACACGTGACAGCCTGACATTGAGTCGTGGAGTGGAGATGCGGCCATGAAATCCTTATTGTTGCCTATACTGGATGGAAGAAGATTCGGCGAGGGTGGCCCGAGTTTGATGATTCTTTTCCTTTGTGCGCATAACTCCTTTGCCATCGATGATGTCTGCCACACAGACTGTCATGTGGAATAGTCGTGTTGGCGCGCCGAAGAAGATCTACACATTGGCAGGTCTCAAGCAAGGAACAGCACTTCATGAAGGTCCTACTAGGCCATCAGGACCTCAGACGCTCTGCAAAATTGTGCTGTGTCGAGTTGCGTAGCGGTATTGCCAACAACAACAACACCTTACACACTAATCACATCGCGATCTCACCCGAATCCGCTGCTCCGACGCCAAGAAGCCATTGAGATTTGGGATACAGCAACCAGCATGATGCCAAGTCCTCTGACGACCGTAGGCCCTATCAACCCGAAAACCAAGACACCAAGGAAGTACCACGTCTTCTGCTCTCCAAAAGCTGCAAGACTTTCTCCATGAGGCTGCTGCCGAAACAGCCATTTTGGGTCATGCTCTCCCTGTATATTGGCATTCACAAAGTCATGATGGATTCTTAGCCGACTGGCTGGTCGAGCAGGTATCTACTGCAAGGACGACCTTAGAACTGAATACTTCCTCAAGCGACACTGGAAGCCTTGCCGCGCGGGCAGATTCCCTTGTGACTTCTGTGACTGCACATTCGAACAGATGTCACACCTGAACGCCACCTTCTAGACTCGCACAAGCGAGTAACTAGACAAAGATGATCCAGAAAGCAACACAAGAAGGACAATGACGATCACAACTGCAAGTCAACCAACAGCAGCAGCATCTACGCGCAATGTCTACCACTCTTATTACACCCTTCCTGGTCACCGTCTCCATCATCAACTCAGTCCTGCTCACCCTCACCATCTGGGCCGCCCTTCAACTCTGCCCCTAGGACGAGCGCTACGAGGCAGCAATAGCTCTTTTTATTGCGAGCCGTGAAAAGAAGCTGAAGCGGAGTGACATCTGCGAAAGATTCTCCTCCGAACACCGACTCGGAACACGGCACCCCTCCGAGCGATTACCTTCACTACGCCAGACAGATACCCGAGAGGAAACCCCTGGCCGCCGAAGGATTCCTCGAACAACAAGCCACTGACTACTTCAATCTCATTATACAGGACGACGATGCACCCAATGCACTGCCACATAAAGCCTACACGTCGATACCGCAAGCGCGACCACAATATCTCAAGAATCAACGAAACACCGGAAACGTCATTGTTCAGACCATCGTTACGGTCGACCCTCCAGTCAAGAACGGCGCCTGTGCCGGCTGCAGATGGAGCTAGGATCGAACCAGATACTGTCACTACTACAAGTTCAAGGACGAATCCGGCGACAGATTTTTTAGGGCTCCTTTGTCCATATAGAGCAGTTTCCCCATGGGTTTCGGCAAGAAACGTAAGCGCACCGGATCTGGGTCCAGCCGCAGTTCGACCCTCAGTCCTGCGGCCGGAAACGACGGCGACGAAGATTTGCCACTGAAGGAAATCCTACCCAGGAACAAGGCTCGTCACCCCAAGCCTTACGTACAGTATCTTCAAGTTCTGATACGATTGAGACACCTATATACGGCATGCCCTTCCCAATTCTCACCTCACATCATAGACTCGACAACTATGCCGCCGCCGTAACTGCTTGAGCGCGGTCAAGCTCTGTCTTCGACCCACGGGGGCTACCTCCTCTACACCTATTCTTTCAATGCTTCGGCATACATCAGGTTGTTCCCATTCTTCCACCGGCTAGAGGCTGAGTGCCTATATACTAAGGGCCTGCGTATGGCCCACTTCGACAAACTCGCCCACGTATTCAACGCAATCCAAGGAGGTGTTCAGGTCACCAAGCTCTGTCTCATCTGTACAACCTGCGGCCACCATTTCTTCTGGATCGTCAACGAGAACATGCACAGCCTCTACGTCAAGAACGAATCAATGGGCATTTTGTTGTAATTTGCCTTTAACGACAAAGGCGTGGGACAGAACGTCAGAAATACTCTGCGATGCTCTGCTTCCCGTTGTAGGCGAAACAAAGGGTTTTATCGAAGAAGTCGTGTGTGAGTTACTGGGATCAGACGTCGTGGTGAGGTCAGGCGCAAACGAGGTCAGCGATATAGTAAATATCATGAGATTCTCCCCTTCTTCTTCATGAACACTACCAACTCATTCTACCAAGTCAACATAGCTGAGTTAAAAGATATTAGTGACGTGAAATATTGCATCCACACCCTTCAAAGCAAACATCATTCATCAAATCTATAAACCTCATCTAATCTCATATCCATGACCATCCCTTCCCCACACCCCATCAAACAACCCAGAACCAAACTTTTTCCGCAAAATTCCTCGGTTCTCTAGTCTCATACTCTCGCTCTTCTGCATCAGCAATATCCTTGCCACTCCACACATCCACCTCAGCAATCGGGATACACCACCTCCAATTCCTACTCCAAACCTTGTGTCCAAACCACAGCACCAAAAAGATAGGAATGGTGATATAGCAGACCAAAAAGTCAGAGACGTTCCAGCGGCTGGGGACAAAGACGTAAAAGCCATTAGTGAGTGTAACCAACACCATAACGATGAGGGAAAACCAGCAAGAGTAAGGTTGCAAAGGCGTGCGGAATGGCAGCGAGTCCAGCAGATTGTGGAATCGCATTGCGGCGCGGAAACGCAGATAAGTGATGAGTACGACAATCCACGCGATAAAGCCAGAAATGGTGGTGATGTTGGTGAACCAGTTGAACACGGATGCACCACTGTTGCTCACATTCAAGAAAGCGAGACAGCCGATGCAGAAAGTGAATAATACGGCAACCCAAGGCACACCTCGTTTATTGCACTTGAGGAAAATTTTGGGTGCTTGGTCGGTCAGGGCGAGCGAGTAGAGCATTCTTGATCCAGAGAAGAGCCAGGCGTTTCCAGATGACCACGCAGAAGTAAGGATAGCAGCATTAATAACATGGTTCAAGCCTTTGATACCCGCATTCTGGATGGCGATGACGAAAGGAGAAGCTCCAGCGCCATGAGAACCACTGTTGATGGCATCGAGTAGTTCTTTATCGTTGTAAGCCACGGTAACACCAATGACCAATGTTCCCAAGACGTAAAAGGCGAATAATCTGTATATGAAGCGGTTGGCGGCTTTGGGGATGTTGCGGCGAGGGGCTTCTGCTTCTCCGGCGGCGGTGACGACGAGTTCGGGGGACATGATGAAGGCGAAGCCGGATTTTATGAATGCGTACCAGAAGGCGAGGAACTTGCCACTGTTGCCTTTGGCGATGAAGGGGTTGAAGGCTCCCTGTGATGTCATGTCAACAACAATGTTTCTGTGGATGATATCCAGAAGTACTTACAGGCTCGTTCCAGTAGCGGAAGCCGAGACGATCATGGTTCGGGCCACCACCGAAGAACAGGACGATACCGAGGACAATAAGCCCGAGAATCGCCAGGATCTTGATGGAAGCGAACCAAAACCTGAACATGTTAGCATGAACCACGAAGCATTCAGGATAGGATCACGTACTCTGCTTCACCGAAGAACGAAACAGCAATGATGTTTAGTGCAAGAATTACAAGCAGAATGATAGCGATCCAGACTGCGACAGGCACACTTTCGGTCCAGTATTGAATGATGATTGCAGCAGCGGTGACCTCAGCGGCAAGCAGCATAGCAAAGGTATACCAGTAGTTCCAACCTATTGCATCGTCAGCGACGAAAACACAATCTTAAAGTGCTGCAATGCTTACCCATGGCAAAAGCAAGACTTGGATCCACAAAGCGGTTGACAAAGTAAGGTACCGAAAGACCCTCGAGAGGGAGGTAAGTAGTCATCTCAGCAAGCACATTCATAACTCCATAGACGACAAACGACATGACGATATAGCCCATCAACAGAGGAGCAGGACCGACGGCCGACAGGGTAGCTCCGCTTCCGACGAAAAGACCAGTACCGATGGCACCACCTAGATAATGGTCAGTAGAAAAATGGAAATGTCGATCAACTTTGACATACCCAGAGCAAGGAACTGCACTTGACGCGAAGAAAGACCCCTCTTGGTGTGGTTGCGCACACCCGCATTCTCGACATCGCCAACATCTTTGGTGGCAGCGGCGGTAACCTCAGGGAAGTCCTTCATATCTTCATTCTTATCCATGGCGCTGGAAGAAGAGAAATCAGACAGAGAACAAACTTTTATACCAGAGCGTCAAGAAGAGAAAAAGCACGGATGAGAGCAAGAACACAGGAAGGGAAAGTGAGAAGCGACCAGCTTCATATACCTGCACGAGGACTTCACCTTCCACGCCTTATCAAGATATAACCCCGCATACATGGCCTCCGCATCCAATAGCAAACTATCAAGTAATAGAAACAGATTGGAATGGGTGCACGGTGAGTGGTTGCCAGACTCGTGGGATGTGTATGGGGGATTGTCGCTTGGCACGGTCGGGGTAATGAGCCGAGTGGTTCGTGGTATTTTGTATACCGTCAGCCGAAGCAGCTTCGGCTTGCTGCGGTGTTAAAGATTCTTCAATGACTCGAAGACCTTAAAGGATGCGATTCGGTTCGTTTGTGCGAAATATGCGGAGAGCTACCCGCTTTGCGACCACCTGAATTAGGTTTGCGACTACGCCGGAGTGGGGCTTACTAAAACAAACAGTTTATAACCACAATAAAGCTTATAACACTACGGTTTTACAAATCTAATCTTACGTTTTACGCGCCTTTATAATACTTTCCTCCTAAATTTCTACCACTAACTAAACATACGCGTAGCTATAGCCAACCTTAAACTAATAATAGTATAACTAACCTTAGAAGAGGCTCTTACCTTAGAGGAATTATAGCGTACTAAGCGACGGGAATACCTATGCGAGATTTTAATTAAGATAGAACTAGAGTTAGACTTAATTATTAAAGAGAATAGCGTATACTTTACCCCCTAGTTAACTATAGTCTTACTACGGATAGACTACGGTTAGATACTACTAATACTCTACCTCTTCTAGCGGCGTTAGACTAGTCTATATACCTTAACTAATAGTAGAGGCCCTTAAGCTCTAATTGTCGACTACCTTATTTTCTACTATATAATTTCCTACTACCCTACTACCTCTTCTAGTGGATTTATATATTATATGCCTACCGCTTTTCTATATTATAAGGAGGAAATGCCTATAAGTACTTTCTTACTATAGTCGGACCGTAGTTCTTTAGTAGTAAAAGGGTGCTTATAGTACTATATAGATCTAACTTAGGCATAAGCAAAAGAAACTACTAAAACCTTATAAATCGCCTTTTCTTAGCCTTAATGTTTCTTATATAAGATACTAAGCTATATATAAAGGAGTAAAGGTCTACTCTAGAGCCTAGCCTACTCTTTAACGTTATCCGTAGACGGAGCTTACTATAGCTAATTTTAGGTAGATAAGAGATATACGTAAGGTGGTTAATCCATCTAAGCTAGATTAAGCAAAAAAGAATGCTAATAAGTAAGTTTTATCTATAAGATACCGTGCCTTTACTATAGTTAGACTACCCTTATACTATTATT